>CM065925.1:45501763-45989263 GCA_033439105.1 Magallana nippona
AGAAATACCCGAGATGAATATCTCATTTCGTGAGTTCAACATTCGATGAAGCCGATCCACAACAACTTCGATCAAACCTTGCGACAATGGTATCGCCACAATCATCGCCAGTTCTAGAGGACTAATCTCCTTCCGCACTTAATTAAACTGAATAATGTTCAACATGGAGATGCGGTTAAGAAGTTAAACTCCGGTTTGCATAATATGTAAAATTTTGTCGCCTTGTGTGTTTGGTGGGGTAACAGATGTTACAATTAATTTTAATGTCCACATCGAAATGGTATCATAATCTCTATCTACAGAAGAGCCAATCATTTCTTTATCAATTAGGAAATGGCTAACTGGTGCTCCTTACTCTGCATCCTAATAGACAAGTATCACAACGGAAGCTGTTAAAATAGACTGACACCTTTCTTTACCGCTGAAGTACCGTTTTGCTTTTGTTTCATCTCCAGCAAATATCAAAGAAAAACCAAAAAATTCCTATAATAAATTTAAATGCAAATTTAGCATTGTCTGAACAAAAGTGTACATGCAAGGATATTCAAACTTTCAAATATATATACACTGTAAGTCACTTCCAGGGTAATTCTATTTTATTAATATTTAGATATTTAGCCAATCAGTGCAGTTTTTCCGCTCTGGAAAGGAAAGGGGCACATCTACCTTTCAACATCTTTTCCTACAAAGTGCCATTGTGCTGTGAAAGTCAGGGTTGCAATAATTCTAAGACCTAGCCCGCTAGGCTGAAGGGGGGGGGGGGGGGGGGGGAGAGAGAGAAAGTGTGATGTACCATAATTCTTTCCATGAATTAAATTCTGACAACATGTAACAAATGTGCCTCCTTATCAGGAGAAATACAGGGTATTAATTGTCATGGGGCAGTGCTACAATTCATTCAATCATTGTCCACCTAATGTCCAGGTAACGACCCGTGGAGCTTAATTCACGATACATAGCAAGTAGGGATAAGGTGGGGGCAAAGGGACCTCATCCTAAACAAAAACCCTGTACTTCCAGTAGAAGGAATAAATTTTCTTAAATAATAGATTTAAATCATTCGATTTATTTCCACAATAAGACGATAATGGCGAGGGCTGGTTAAGTTGGCACCGGAGAAATATTTATCGGGAATTTGAAGTCAGCTCTGTCGAATGGAAACATTGTTATGGCAACAATTAACGACATCATTTATGTCATTTTATTCATCAAACTTTGTATCATTCTTAATCGTTCATTGAAGCCGGACATCGACGAATGCTCGGCGCACGCCATTTGTCTGTAAATTGTTGATTAAAGGTCTTTTTCCTTTTTTTATACTCTGATTCTATAGCGATTATACATTATTACGGATTTCTCAAATTTTTAGCATTAACAAGCAGGATTCGAGGGCGGTATTTCTTTATCCGTCAAATAAAAAGCGAGGGCTGTTGTTAATTTATTATAGAAAATACCAGTAACTGTCCAGACGTTCACGTGAAAGTCATGTTGAGGACGTAATACATTGCAGAAAAAAATGAGATTGTTCACCGGTTCAGAAGTATCGGGTTCGTCTTCAGGTAGACGGCGTCCTCAGATGTCAGTCATCTTGGCGTGATTGGGGCGACCCTTACGTGTGTCGCGTATTAAACCCCGCTTAAACACTAGGTCTGTTGGAAATAACTTGTCGTGTAAAAAAGGAAAATTAACGAGAAAACGTTTTGTTTCCTCGTTTAGTGTCAATCAAACTGGTTTCAATGACAATTTTTGCACGTGCGGGTTACGTAGGGCGCGTGCTGGACGGTCAAATTTTTCGATGTGATGGGTGCAGGGAACACCTACAACGCTGCTGTTGCAGCTATGTCCCCCTTAACCCGCGCATTATGTGTGGGTCACTGACTTTAAACAATTATTGACACGAATATTGAATATCATATACTTTGTGGAATCAATTACACGGATTAGTGAGAAGAAAAAATCGCGACCCCTGATTAAGAGGACCAATCACCGGAAGTTTGCAATGCGTTCTACAGCTCAAAAATGTTTTAGGACTTTCTCTAATTTACAACAAAAGCGTGCGCAATACTTTTAAAAACCATACTGTCACCCACAAACTCAAGCTTATAGTGTATTTAATTTTACATGCTGTTTCTCAGTTCAATTGCTTGATCTACTCATTCTCGCAATTATAACAGAATTTGTTATCTTTAGTCATTTGACAGCTGCCCTATTCCAATTCACTCTTTTGACAGAAAACAAGAAAGCACAAACTATACAGAAAATTTGTCAAAAATCGAACAGAAGTTAATCTCTAAGTGATATTTATTTTTCCGATGCCTCCACTGATATTGCGTATAAGATTTCTAGTTACTGCTCATCATGATCACAGGCATTGCTATCTACCTTACGAGCCCTCTATGTTTGCGAAGGATCACGAGGCGGTTGGAGAATAAAAACCGGGGAGCGGGGAAACCTGCGCAAAGAACGGCCATAATTCAGCCGTCTCTTTGGCCAGTTCTTTGTGCGTCTGTGATCTAAAGAACACAAAGACATTCATTTTTATGGAAGCATCAAATTCGCCCAACATAAAAGATTATAAATCGGTCATAACCATGTTCTGTTGCGACAAAACACGGCGACAGTCGATTTTTATTTGCACCTTGAAGAAAAGATCCAGCAAATTTCTTCCAGAGTGTCAAATGGGGTTTCTGGGTGCACGGGCAGGCAGTGATGCCGACGAACAATATCAATGTAGAAAAAATGCAATTATGATAATCTTTAATCCTTTGTTGTGCGGTGCATTTACATGTATACATTGTTATATATACCTCCACCGTTGTAAATCAATTACTTCTGTAAATAAGATCTATAAAGTAATTCAATTTCTATCGGTGACTTGAAATCATAGATTTATAAGCTTTGTAGACACAATATTGTACTAGCTTCTCCATTCTGTTCCTGTGGAATGCATGACAACGCATATCCCTTTATCTTTTTTGTAAGAAATATTCAAATGTATAGATAGATTGCTTGGTTTAATGAATTTATTATTATTGATTCACATCCTCTTCTTTGGGGTATATTGCCTTATTGTATTTTTTCTTATTCCATGAAACTAGAAGATTTAGCTGTTGATACTGTTACCTATCCAAAGAATACTTATGATTGTGCATGTTTTCTTTATATTTATTTTTCAATGACAGTTGTGCATTATTTCTAAATAGATTTTACGAATTAAGTACTAGTACTCGTAAGCTGTACGAACTTGCTTCTGATCATTTAGTTTGTGTTTTATACAATAAAATATGTTCAATTCAAAATAAAAAACTGTTTCCTCTCTTTAAGATATCACCATCAAATAGCTTTGTGTTCAAGGCTCGAGAAATATCCGGATATAAGGAAGTAAAACAAATATTCATCGAGTTAATTTCCTAACACCAAATGTTTATTTATACGTAAAAGTGCAACCATCTGACATTGCAATACAGCTTAAACTTAATTCTCATACTGTGGATTATCAATATGCACAAAATATCCTAATTCCATAATCCGAATCATCAAACTTTCGCACCGAACCTGTGAAAGAGAATTTAGATAAATAAAAAGTGGTAACTCTTATAGCACATTTTGCTTACGTATCAAGCGCAGCATATTTTCTTTGAGACTCTTTTCGGTATATTTTCTTCACAAAACAACTGTTGTAACGGGCACCTGTCAGGATTTTAAAAACCGCCATTACAAAATCCCTAAATCCCTTCCAACGCCCGCCAAAATCCCGGATTACCGCGACCCTTTGCTCCGGCTTTGGAACCGCTCGTTTAACGTGAATTAGTAATCTGTATATATCCTGCTTCAGTTCAATATGTTTTAATGAGGGATGATTTACTCGGCATACTGCAATGTTTCTTGGTGTTGTAAAGAGAGGTTCTTGAAATTAAACAAAGAAAAGAAGGAGATAATCGCCGTTCGTCTCTATGTCTGCAATTTATCTAAATATCCGAGAAACAATTGATTTTTCTTATCTTTAATGTTTGTGAATTGAATTTTATAAGGGTGGATAGTCAAGTTTGATCAATTAAATACAGGGTAGGATAAATACTTCATATTCTTTAACCCAAATTAACTGTTTCATTCAGGAAAGATCGCTTTAACACTTTGCGGAAGTCTTGATTTTCAATCAGAGAAAAGTTCAACTGACCTTGGTTTTAAAACTTCAAAAGAACAGAAAATATTTTGATATAAAATCATGAAATGTTTTTGTAAGATGATTGTTATCAAGTTAAACCAATCCTTTCTTGATATTTACCTTCAACGTTTGGTAAATAAACAGCGAGTAGTTACGAGGTTTATCGCTATTCAGCGCTCGGGGCGCGCACGCGACAAGGGGCGGTGTAATAGCAGTGACCAACAACCAGCCGGAAAATCGCTCTAACCTCAACAAATCAGGCAGAAAAGGCGGGTATTGTGCAATGTTAGAGCACTCTCAATTTTAGCGGGAACCTGCGACTGTATGATTCAGAGAAACTTGACCAAAGTAACTGAAACACTATAAAACGTTGTAAAGAGCGTAGATTTTTATTTTCTTCTATCAACGGTCCTGTAATTTTTTTCACTAGTATAATTAATCGGGATTGATGTTTGCGTATATATAAATAAAGTATAGCACAACTATATTTTTTCTCAGCCCACGTCTAATTTCTAACTTAGGGATATATTCAAAACTATTTTTAGGAATTTAAAAAAATACAACCTTTTGGAAGTTAATAAATTCATTTCACAAATACTGGTTGTTCATTTTCTGAATTTTAGAATGAAAACCGAAAGTGGCCATATAAATCACAATGAAATAAGAATGAATTGTCTTTATTATTCCAATGTAATTCGTCCTTGTATTTTACCTGTGGCGACGATCTGGAGACCTAAGAATCTAGGAAAAGGGTGATAATTGCAGCCCGGAGCAAATCTATCAGTAGTTCTCGATCGTCCATTACGACCGAATCCGCAATCAGTGCCATGAACTAACGCGGCGTAAAGACTCTCCCCCGACCAGACCCCGCGTTACACAGTTCACTGGAGGTCTGATACGGTTAAATTTGACAGGTAATTAGGTCAGAATCTAATTTATTAAGAATAATAACAATTTATTTTATCCCTCTATTCCCAATTAAATGAGTTGTCTTATTCTGGCTGACGTGACGTGATCATGGGAGGAGACAACAACGGGATAGATGGATGTTTTTAATTCATGCAGATGGCTACAGAAAAAGAAATCTCTCTCTTTCTACAACATATCTCTTCGTTTACGGAAAAATATTTTGATTGATAAGCAGAATAAAAACAGAATTTCATCATCATTATCATTATCATCATTCCCTTCAATGAATTCTTTTCTTTTGAAAGTGATGGTTCAGTAAGAGGTGGTCTTGTTAATCATTAAAAAAAAAAAATAATAATGCCAACCCGAAAAGAACAGATAACAGACTTCAAATGTTTTCTGTTATTTTAATTTATTATATATTTTCGATATACACCATTAATATTGTGAATATATGAATATAATCTGTTTTTAATTGTTCTAATTTAGGAATACACACGCATAAAAAATGGATTTTCCACTACGATGTTGATAATAATATAATAATACATAATATTTGCCGAAACTATAGAAGAGTTGCATCAGATGTTGAATAAAAAAGGGCTTTTTTCATAGAAATGGTGGGGTATATTGAAACCAGATGAGATATGGGCTTGCTGTGGTCATATTGTGAACTAGTTTCAAAGTTAAACTGATCGAATTTATGGGAATTTTTTTTTTATCTGAACAAAAATCCCTTCTCTCCTTTGAATGGAAAAGATCATGCACGAAAACAATTTATGCTGTGCAGCTGAGATATAAGACATGATCGTATACTGTATATTAGAGAATTTTTAAGGTCAGACAAAGAATATGTAAAGAAATTATTTATTGTGAACGAGGGCGATTTTCAGATGTTACTTATAGAAAAAGGAGGAAATATAATACTTAATTCGTGAAATATATAGTAATAATTGAATATTAATATTTTTTAAAGATAAATTAAACAAGAATAAATGAAAAAGAATTGGTTATTAGAGTTAGCAATGGATATTATATCAGAACTGCATGATTGGAGTTACTACAACTCCATAAAACATTTTGTAACTTTTTATACACCGAATTCTTGTACAGTAATTTTGTCAGGGTTTTCTGCATCAATATTTTATGGATAATTTTATTTTACAATTGCAATCAAGCCATGTTAGCCAAATCATATCAGTTATAGAATGCCGTATATATACATTTGTATGCATATATATAATCAGAATTTTATACCAATGATCTGAAATTGTAAAGAGATATTTGTTTCTCAAAATAAGTCGTAAAGGAAATGTTAAACGAAATGATTTTATAAATATCTTTAATTAAAATCTCAAAATTTTGTAAATTTGAAAGAACATCTCGTGAAAAATAAAAACATAAAAATAATTCAAAGATTCCAGATTTGTATTTTAGAAATTTGCATCTATTTAAAAAGTCGAGGTATTTGCTAAGTGGCCCCAGAATTCACTGTTTTAAAAAATGAAATTATTAATTGTGACGTAATATTTGTGTAGTTAATTTCTATTTGAATTGCAGATCTTATGAGAAAACATTTTCTTTAAAAACTCCCCTACTTCAGATATATTTGAAAGGTGACGTTTTGAATAACCCGTACTATTTATTAACGCTTTTAAAACAGAATTGGAACGTTTTGCTCAAGCAGTTCTCGAGTGGTTTGAACTTTAAAGATTTCCTTTCGGGTCGCGATAAATAGCATAGTCTGTCTCAGTCCGAACAAAGAATGGACAGTTTATAACAAACCCCCCTATTCCTCTCTTGTTAACTGCCTACATTTCATCATTCGTCCATCCTATTTCTACTGTTTGCACTACCCCGCTAAACTACCCTGACACATTAAAAGTCAAACCGGAGACGGGCAGCACAATGCCCGGGTACCGAAATCTCGAGCGCTGAGCGAGCAGGGGGACTTGGGTTTTAACATTAGTGTTAATAGCTGCCAAAAGTCGTCAGTTACCTTCCGCTTAATTGAAAACGCAGTTCAGCGTCTACTACGGACTGGGATTTTGGCACATGCTTGGCGCTTTCTTGAATCACGAGTCCGATCATTGTCACCCATAGATTTGTATTACGGAGTCAAGAGGGGTTAAAGAACAGATGATATCCATTACACAAACCGCAAAAGACCGCTGGTCTGTGAATATTTAATTTGTTTTTAGAATGAATCGGGGTAACTGGCAGGTATGTGGGTGGGAGGTGAAAAGTACCCCAAATAACGTAACATTTAAGGTAGATCATCTTATCATCGACAGGTGATGAACTCATCGCCAGCATGCATGTCTTAGCTTTCATAACAATTGTTTAAGACAGACCAGGAAAAGAAAACCCATTAAACTCACTGTAAAGAAGGATACCATATATATGTAAATATAGAGGGATACATCAATTTTTGCGATCAGGGTATATAAAAAACTACGTTTTGATTTCTAAGTTATATTGCTAATTGTTTTGATATTTATTTTTTTTTTTTTTACAGTTTGTCAATTCGACGTTTCAAAGATATTGCATATGTTTTTTATACGCAGCTAATTGAGACCAAGAACTAATCTATGCGAGTTACGAAGCTACACGATAGATCTTAAGATGGCCAGGACTCATTTTTCTAACATTCATCTTTTTAAAAAGACATTCATGAGCATTAAAAACATTTATCTTGGACCTAAAAAGATCGTGAAGGCTAAATTACAGTCATTGAGGCGAGTTAATCAGTCGGAAAGTGACCTCTTTCAATTCCAAGTTCAGATACAAGATTGATGCTTTTTTGCTCTCGACATTTCGTAAAAATAATATTAAAAAATTTCTAGATAAATGATCAATCAACTTCCATATAATTGGCTCGCGATACATGTCGCACATGCGCAGTCAAGCGAAAAAGACAAATGCGTTTTCATTCTTTTCTATTAATCATCTATTTGAGAAGGACAAAGGTACCCGGTATTAACTGATGAGCACGTAAATATCTTTTATGAATTCAAATATAATTCTGACGTGATCATTCAGAAATTGCACGCGCACACCATGCCAAATGATACGTCTCGAAGAGTTCCGAACGACATCGGGATTTGTTTCAGATATAAGAAAACAATTTTCATGCATACTTTTCCATAATTATAGGGTATAAAATGCACTAAAATTCAAGAAAATCTCAATAATTTATTGTTCTCTTTGAAATAAGAATCGTTGATAATAGAAAGAGAAAATATGGCTGCCGTCCCTTGACCGCTGTGCGCACGTGCATCCGGCCGCTTCACTGGGCAGGGGATCCTTGACTTGGAAAACAAAACGGGCAATTCGCTACGAGAATATAAGATTTAATGTCGATCTAATTAAACGAACACAAGCAATTTAACCTGTAAAAATCTTGTCTTTTCTGATACGCTTTGAAAGTTTTATGACTGAATCCCGGTCCTTTCCTCAACCCTCCGCTGCACAGATTCAAACGTTTTTAGGATCCTGACCAAGGTTTTCCGGTATTGAACTGCAGGCCCACCCCCAGTAATTACCGTGTATTACAGACACAGAAAAGTGAAAAATGCTGGCAGGATGACTAAGACCGCTTCAGGAATTCAATCCAGCATCCCGGGGTAATATGTAATTATCCCCATCCAGCTCAGTGGTATCACATCTAAAGTAGCGGGTCCGGCTCCATTCCCCCTGTCACGTGGTAGCAGGTGCGTGCCCCTACCGCAAAAAGATCTGCTGTAGTAACTTTGGAAATTGGCTATTCTCACGTCGAGAATTGAAGTATTTCCTTTTCTTTTGTTTCTTGTTTCTTCTAGTACAGCCTCCAGGGAGCTCTGTGGAATTACATTTAATTGAACAATCCTACAGTCCCATTATGTCACTGCGTTTGTTTTCCTTTTTTCCATCTCTCTCCAAAAATTAGGGGAGTTATTTGAATTTAGACGGTTTTCAAGAATAGCAAAAAGATTAATTATTTTCCCTGTTTTTTCATGAAAAATTACCTTTTATATCTTACAGTGATAATTGAATTGTGTTTACGTTGAATTCAAGAAATATGTTAATGGTATGGAGATCGAGAAATGGGTTGAATTTTATTTGAATGGATTTATTCGTTCTATTTTACCCTCGTTTCTGAACAGTTGGGGGGTACATAAATAGAATCTTGTACGAGTTCTTAACAATATCCGAGAGAAAGTGTGTTAGTTTATTCTTTTCCCGATTGAGCGAGATTTTTTTCGATAAGATTTTGAATGTAATCCATCCTTATCGCCCGACATCTCAGTGAAGGACCGGAGTGGATTATTGTGAACCACGCACGTGCGGGGATGAAACAATTAATTGGTAACTTTGTCGCATGCATTAAATTCTCTTCCACTGTAGCAAAGAAAAGGGAAGCCAAAGAACAATGGCTGGAAGGAAATCTCGGGTTGGAGAACTTGAAATTTTAATGATGATTTCCACAAAACTCCTTTGATTTATCCCACTTATCACGGCCATAACAATGCCTTACCCCCGTTTCCCAATTCTTTGGGAGTACTACACATCCCTGGCGCTTAAAGCCACCGCAAAAAAAGCGGAGAATTAATGCAGACTTACAACTGTAAATGGGTTGTTTTTCTTAATTAAGAAATGTCGTAAAATTTTCTAAATGATCAGAGAGCGCTTTCTTCGTCTATGAAGTAATTGCTAATAAATTGACTTCATTGCTAGAATAAGCGATTCTTCCAACATTGCATCTGGGACAATTCGCTAAATATTTCGCGTTTTCTCATTAACAAAGTTAATAGTAATGAGGACATTAAAATTCAGATTTTTTGTTCTCTCCCTCCAAATCATGCATATACGATGAATAGTTAAGTAGCCATTTCGATCAAATCAAATAAAATTGTTCAGTTATCGTATAAACATTTTAAAACGTCACGAAAGGTTCTTTGAAATTTGTAAACTTTGCTATTTGAAGTCTCGATCTTAGAACAATTTTGACACGACAGACGCCTCTGGTTATCATTTGTAAACAAACACAAATGGCCATTTAACTTGCATCCAGATAGGAATGGCAAATTCGATATGATTTACTCGTAAACAGAGAAAGTATTACTTTAAACGAGTAGAGGAAGTCAAAACAGATTTTATATTAACTGAATGCCGAGGTCTGTTGACATGAAAGCTAGGAATTGTTTGCCTTTCCGTTTTAAATACAGTTATATGAAATACCTGAACTTCCAGAAATTATTCATTTTGGCATAAAAATATTGAAGCGTTTGAAATTGACCCCCTCGAGTTCTGGTGGGTCGCGCTGAAGGGTCCTAAATCAACAATTTAAGTCCTAAACCTATTTCATAACGATACGCGAAGCATTGGCAATATTAATTTGATATTTGTTCAAAGCTTTTGAACTTTGTCAAGCACTCTCCACAAAAAATATTTACATTTTGGACGGATGAGATTGTAAAAGATATTTATCTTACAGTTTTGGCCCCATAAGCACGAGCCATTTTATACGCGTGCCGGGCGGCGTAGACAAACAAGTGGCGTGTTCAAATAGTCCGCACGTGTCCGCCATGCGTCGCGCGGAATTTAGCCCTCTCGTGCGGTCACTCTAAAACCATTCATCTTCCGAGCATTGTCACCTCGCTTAGAGAACAGTATCATTAATTGAAGATTAATTAATTTTGCTACACGACTTCCTGATCCCATTTTATGCAATTTTCATAGATTATGTCATACTTTATCAAGAAAGTCGTTTAACGTTTTGAGTGCACTGCTTGTTCCGGTGTTGTTATTGCTGGTTGTGTTAGATGGATGCTTTCTACCAGAACTTGATTACAGTCGTGTGTGTGTGTGTGTGTGTGTGTGTGTGTGTGTGTGTGTGTGTGTGTGTGTGTGTGTGTGTGTGTGTGTGTGTGTTATTTAGTCCTTTCCATTCTTTTCTCCACTTGGTAAATTAATTTTGCAACAAAGGAATTTTTGAGTGTAGAATTGCAGTCGATGATAAAACTTCAACCTACTGATAACATTTATTATCAGAAATGATTTCCCTCTAATTTTTGTACAATTAAGGTTTAAGCATAATATTTCTATAACGGCACTAGATAAATATACAATATTTTGCAACAAAGGAATTTTTGAGTGTAGAATTGCAGTTGGTGATAAAACTTCAACCCACTGATAACATTAATTTTATTATTAGAAATGGTATTTTGTACAAGGTTTCAGCACAATATTTTTATAACGACACTAGATATATTATAAACAATAGTTTGCAAAAAAAAAATGTTTTTTAAAAAAACTTTTTCTCTCCCGATATTAATTTCGGGATGTGCTGTCTTAATAGATAGAGTGTTCCACCTATTGCCGAAACAAGTCTAGTCTACAGGGTTCATTCTTAGCTACAGAGACTGAAGATCAACCATTGTCGGCGAGAGCCGGACGAACAATTACAATGTCCCCTTAATTCAATTCTACCCTGCTTTTAGAAATGCTGACCTTTTCACCTATGATGCATTTTGAGCAGTGCTCTCGTCAATGGGTGCATCAGCGTGCTGGTTTTTCTGAGGACATTGTTGGGTTGAGAAGTCAGCCATGCCTGATACTGCCCAACAATACCCCTGGAGGTATTGGTCGATAGCAGAACATTTCATTGTTTTATTGTATCCGATAGATCATGCTTCGGTCGTAATCGATTAAAAGCCCTACGGGATCATGAAATAAATTATTATTTCAAACGTTTTCTGGACACATACCTGTAATTAATAACTAAATTCCATTATTAAAAAAGTGGTGGGTTTTCAACTTATATTTCATTGTCTTGTGAAAAAAAAGAATTGTTTCGTGACATGTGTCTGCCATTATAAAATTAAAAAAAAAAACAGAAACAAAAGAATAAGCAGAACTTAAAAGTATATTTTGACCCCCCCCCCCCCCGTCCCCCTAAAAAACCCAAATTCTTTTTATCTTTTGTCTTTGTACCGTCATAGTCCTTTCTATATATTTTAAAGGAGAAAAGAATATGCATGTGTATACCATTCATAATTCGAAGAAGAAAAAGGCGTTGTGATTTTTGGAACTCGGATTTAAATTTTAAGATTTCTGGCGAGTAGAGAGATAGCTGGTTAGAGCACGCGTCCTCAGTTCAGTAATATCTTATTTGTGTTAGCCATTACATGGTTTTAATTTCCCGACTTACCCTGCGGTGATCAGGTTGCATCCTATGTTTTTTGTTCTCATTAATCTCAAAGGTAAGCGGGTAGGTAAACATTGAAACATGTCAGATGTGCCAAATAAATGTTCTTTTTATTATGAAAGTTTAGCGGGGTTTTTATAGTGTTTAATGTTTTTGGATTATGCATACTTGCCTTTCATACACATCGTTCAACCACAGAATTCAATTAATAGAAAAAACTTGTTCGCGACTTATCTTTGTATTTTTGGCAGCATGGCGACTGTGGAGTAGAGAGCAAGATGATTTTTGTTTTGATTTGATATTATGGACTGGGCTATACCATCGCTTTTTTGTAGATTCTCCCTAAAACAATGCGATTAATGCAGCCATTTCTTCTTCAAATTGAAATTTATAAGTTTGAAAACCAAAACCTTAACCTTGTGCATGAAATTTTATTACCAGTCAAAATAAATATTGTATGTCAGCAAATCCCCAAGAGCGAAGTAAAGAAAACCCTAGACAACATCAAACGCCGGGCTAATACTTTGTACTCTTTTTAGAGGGCCGGACAATTAGTATGTTTGTTTTCTTGAAATGCGATCAATTTCCCCCTTATCCTGATCGTTAATTCCTATCCCGTGCCTGGTCATACTCTCTGGATATTAAACTTAAGAAAACTACCCGTCAGACAACCACTAATTAGTCCGCACGCTCGGACAATATCCTTTTTTGCAGCGCGGTCAGTCTCTTTGTAAATTCGAGGGGTCCACAGCGGTCAAGCATCGCACTGGCCGGACCCTGGTCACTTCTTCGGACATGACCGTTAGAGACTGACCCGGCTCCGGCCAGGTCGAGCACCGGTAGGTGTCCAATGTCAATTTCAGCGGCAGGTGAGAGTCAAGTTGCCCTGATGCAGGTGAAGTGTTCTCCCCCTCCTCTCTTTTGATATTTTTTTCTTGATGAGATAGAGGGTACAGGGGAGAGGAATTTGTAAGTTCGTTTTTATTAGTGTGTTTTATTAATGGGGATCCTGGTTTGAAGAGAACAAGCTTCGGAGACGTCTTTTCCATTTCTAAAGGCCCCGTGAAGGGTACAAATTAAATAATAAAAACTTTAAGAGATCTAAGGCAAAATGACCAGTGGTCAGTGGTGGTCAGCGCGGGACGGCGTGGGGACACACGGGTCAGTCCGTGGGGAAGCTTTTTATCGAATCAGGCTAATACCCGGGCAGGTGCTCGAAACACCATCATCCCCAAGAATAATATTTTCAAACGCGCTCTTCGGACATTACAGGATTTCGAATTAATTGATTTCAATGAACTGTTTGCGGAATTTAATGCAGTCTTTATTTAGCAGTCTCACAAGATCAATTTAAATGTTGACACACACTGATTTCTTAAACAATCAGAACACGATTACTACAGGAAGGAGAAAAACGGAATATTGCTATAAAATATTTTTATAAATGGCCGGTGCACGTTTTGCGATGCATTATCCGAAAATAAAGGCATCAAGGGAAAAAAAGGAACATCTTTATTAAGAAAGATTAATTTTTAAACGAAACCACAATGGATTTTATTATATCTAACGGCAACGATTCTTATCTAAATTTTCTCTCTTTTGATGAACTTTTATAAACAAAGGCAGGGTTATCTTCCTCATCGCAGGTGAATTTTTAAAAAAAACGGCATCCTCGACACGACACCATCTCGCGAGATTTTATCGGGATTTGGAAGAGGGAGAAGACGCGGTTAAATTTCTCCCTCTTGCACACAAGAAAAATTGGTCGACCTCAGGTTGGCCACTTTTCAGTAATGGTCAATAGCGAAGAAAGCTTGGCTGCTATTAATGCTAATGATGCGCCGTAATGTAAAGTATGATTTAATACGATTTTATGGCCAACAGTCCAACCAATTTCTAAGACATGGCCCGGTGTTCTGGTCGCAAGCATCAATCAATTTAGAAACTGGATCGCCAACGCAAAAGATTTGAATAATGTTAAAAACGGTTTCGTCACCGAGTCTTTGATTGTGTGTAACGATAGCAAATATATCGTCCAAAAGAAATAAAACAGCGAAAATACAAGCATAAACAGCGATGCTTATCTACACATTAAAAAGGGGACTGCCAGACAATTGGTTGGCGAGATTTCTTGCGCCGACAGCTGATTGGGTGACAGATAGCTTTATGTAAATACCTAGTCGAGTAAATGTTTAGTGATGTGCAGGTGCGTGGGTTTTATATCTAGAATCGCGAACATAATCCAGAGAAAGTTAACAAGTACACTGGTCGGGATAAAAGGAAAGTCTTTAGTTTCAGAGATTTGTATATTTTTTAACATTTGATTCCGTCCTCATTCATTTTGGTTTATTGCATGTACATTTTACTCAAAGCAAGAGCGACAACTCTATGTTACATTTTCAACAAAGTTTCTGAATTTAGTAAAATTTTTACACCAATGAGTTTCCTAACAATATTAAAACATTTAATAGAAATATACAAGAAAGAAAGAAAAAAGTTTTAATTAGAATGACCATCGATAACCTATCCCATTTCGCACGGAGGTTTAAAATTTACAATCTAGAAAAATTGAAATGACGTTCTATGCTGAAATAAGAATGCGCCGTTATTTGATTTTTTAAGCATTTCATAAATTTCGTACTTTTAGAAATTAATAAACATCACGATTTTTTTTGCAAGAAAACGATATAAAATTTCAATCTGTCCGTCAAACATGTCGCGAAAGCACGTGACGAGGGGTGTTCGATTACGTGAGAGTTCGGTACAGTCCTCGTGTTATGAAATTCTCAGCTGGAGCCGAACAGAAGGTAGTATTCGGGTAATAGTGTGTGTTGAGTTAAGACATCCCCATCATCAAATACAAGTTACTGCAATACGGATAAAAAGAAATATGTAAACAGAGGATTAAGCGTTGCCGACTGTCAACACGATTGCACGCGATACTCCGCCATACGTCATTGAAATCTATGATATTGTAATATAAACAATTAATTGCTATTAATTCTCCTCATCTTAATCTTTCAGAGAAACTGGTTTATTTTTCTATTATCCCAAACACCCCATTTCACACGAATTCCTTCAAGAGCCAATTCCTTATAACAACACCTACACGAGAGAGATGGGAAATTGGAGCCCTGCACGCGCGCCCCCGCGGCTTTCATCGAGAGCGCCCAGTCCGATCGTCGCGAATTGTCTGCGCAGTGCGAGATATAAAATGATTACTTTTGTTTATAATTCCATCATATATATTTAAAGATGGAGAAAATGATTGCGAATTGACTAAGCCACTTATATACTCCGCTTAAGCCCCCACGACCGACATTACGTACATTGAGGCGATCAAACAATTGATGGTAATTAAGTTATGCAGTCGTAAAGATGGCTTGTGAGACATTTGCTGCGATGGGGGAATATTTTGAACAATATAGTTACACTAATTTTGACGATGTGAATACGGGGTGGAGTGAGTACAACGAACACTATGAGGTGGAACCTCACTATGATAGTGGGATGTCATACGACATACCTATACAAAATGACTACTATTACGAACAGCCAAGTGAGCCTAAGTGTCTGAATCAGGACACATCCCCCGGGGAGGCCAGTTGTTATGACTTTGATTTACAAAATAAACATATTCACGAGATCAACTACCCGGACAAAACGAAACCCGTGGATATGGTGAGACTAGGAGCTACAGTGAGGGAGAGGAATAGAATGCACATGTTAAATGACGCCTTCGACGATCTCCGAAAAGTGGTCCCCAAATCCAACTTAGGGGAACACCAAAAGTTGTCCAAAATCGCCACTCTCAGACTGGCTATACGGTACATCTCGTCCTTGACCAAAACGTTGAGAGATGCTGGGGTGGAAGTCCGAATCGTCAAGAGCTCTGGAATCACGGACCGTAGGGGAAAACGACGAGGAGTTCGGAAGTCCGCCGTGGAAAAGGCGTTAAGAGTTTCCGAATAGAAATTCCGAACAAAATTGTTAATTTCGAATGTTTAAATTTCGTATTATAAAGAGGAATAACTTTGGAATCTCCATGAAAAATTTGTACAGATGAACATACAGGATTTATTGAACTTACCGAAATACTCATGCTGGTGACAGTTTGTATATAATTTGAATTGGTATCAGAACGCAAAATTCAGTTTTCTGCATATTTAATTTCAAATTATACATGCCAATAATCAATAATGTACATGTACAGTACAGTTATGATCATGCATCATTTTTAAAACGCATTAGAATTACTTTTCTATTTTCTTTAATCGACTTTTGTCTTCTTGGTTCGTATATATGTGTGTTTGCGTATGTTATCTTTATTAAATAGAGAAATTCATTATTATTTTTTACTGGATTAGACGTTTTAAAAGACCGTAAATTGGTGGGGTTTTTTGTCGAAGTCACAACGAATTATTAAGATTTTCCCCGTAAAAATTAATGTATGAATTTCGTTTACAACTGTCGAATTTTACAATTTTTGACGAAGTCCGTTTTGTGAGCGGGTTTTCAACTCTGTAATAATTACAGGTACAATGAATATACAGATGTATATATCAAATTGACTTTTAAAAAATTTATCTTAATTGCCGTTTTAAGAAAAACGTTTTAGGTTTTTTTTTTATCCCCGAGGCAGCAAAATAATCAGTCCCTTTAATTAGTTAGTTCTTGGTAATTTAAATGTTCTTTATCACGACGTGTACATTAAACATACACAAGTCCGGACTGAAATGAAACCATGCATACGCCCAGCTCTCTAAAGATTACGATGTTGGAAAACTTTTGAAATGGATTTTTAAATTCGGTATACATTTTACAAGTATACATTTTTATAGTAAGTACTAATCAGTAATAAGTAATAATGATAGAAAAAATAAAATAAATAAAATGATAATAACAAAACATATCTTACATAAAAAAAAACCCAGTCATAAATGTTGAAATGCAGTGTATTGATATGTACAATCCCAATGGCAAGATACTAACTAATGTACATAATTGACCACTTTTTTTTAAAAAAAGTAACTGCTATGTTGAACCCTCTTTAGAAAATCCTTGTACTAGAGTTTTCTTTTACAGAAAAAAATATTTTAAGGTATACACAATTGCAGTTTTTGACAAATACATATAATAAATATTCCATAAACTTTTTTTTTTTTATCAAATTTATGAATTAAATATTGACAATTGGATTGTTCTACCTCCGTTAGATTTGTATATTGTTACAGTCCTATGAGATAAGATTAAGCACCTTTTGTTGATGAGCTTACCTTGATTGAAAAGCAATCTACACTTAATATTCCCAAAATAACCGCTCACGTGTTTGCGCCGTAGATATGGGTATCTGGCTCGAAATCAATTGTACTGTTAAAACAATGAGATCCGAATGAATTCTTATTGTGAATTACTCTCCTATATATTCAAATAATCTGAGCTACCTGTCCAACTGTATGTGTAAATTTTGAGAATGTGCAATTTACAACTGAATGTAAAATAAAGTTCTAATAAACAATAAACACGTGTTTCTTTTCTTGGGTCACGTGTACATGTAATTAAAATTACGTCATGAGGGTGTCATATCAATAATTAGAAACAAAGCTTCTTAATGCGTACATCAGTGTTCAATTATATATTTCTACCAACAGAACTGTTTGACAAGATGCTGTAGAAAGCTGGATAATCTCCCTTTATACCTCTTACAGCACATAATTAAAATCTAACAATAGATTGTGTATTCAATGATGGATTTAGTGTGGTCATCACTTTAGATTTTTATATTGCGAATAAATACCGGTATATGTTGGGCGTGGGTGTTATATCCCTTTCAACAAAGAGTTATATTAATTATGTATGCTTACTTTCATTTGATATTTTAAACTGAAATTATCTTCAATTCATTTTAATTTTTGAGTTTTACAGTAGTTGTGTATTTTTTCAAATATATACATGTACAAATGTAAGTATAATAGAATTATTTGGAATACACTTATCGACGTATGATATTTTGACCTAGAAATCTAATCAAAGACTGATCACAATTTGTATTTGAAATCTTATATCAACCACTGGTTATAACATGTTGTCGTTCTGAAGATGCGGGTCTCTTTACACATCCATCACAATAACACAAGATGAGGAATCAAAAACACAAATATCGAAGATTAAAAGAATGTCTATCTGTTCACGTGGCCGTCCTCTTTGAGTGGTAATCATTGGTGTATATATAGGAACCACATTGTCCATCCGTCTCTGTAAGTCATTGCGATTATGATGTCATATTTTCGTAATAATTAATTCATAGACCTTCATACTTCATACAGACTGCTCATAACAGTAAACCTTGAGGCATTTCATGACCTTGACCCAAGGTCATTTTGGCAAAGGAACTGGCAGATATGCATTGGAATCGCAACCTTTTCATAATTTTCTAATAGGGAATCACATTTCGCACAAAACTATTTGCTTTCGACCTGAGGGTATTCCAAATCCTTGACTCAAGGTCATTTAGGCAAGTTCAAATAAGAAGTGGCTTCTTTACAGTAAAGTGTACAATTCCTTTTACCATATTTTGCAATAAAAATCAATCATATCTAATATTTGACACAAAAATTTCAAATAACCTGAAAATGTCATATCTTTGACCCCGAGTCATATGGACAATGTCACAATATCAAAGCATATTAATTACTAAGATTTTCTCAGTGGGGGTTGAGATCATTTTGTGAGCTTGCTCGCAGTTCCTTTCCTTGGTTTAATAGATACACAAGAACACTCATGTACAAGTAAAATAGGGTCTATTTGTACATTGAATATCAAGCACATTTCTATCACTTGCTTGTTATAAACTATAAAGCAGTCAAAATAATTGGATTTATTAAAATATCGTATTTTCCCCCAAGCATATGATCGGTCGATTGCTGTCATGTGATCGTGCTATATAAATTCTAAATTGACCTTACTATACTAAAAATAGAAAATTTATAAAACTTATTATTCTAAAAATAGATTTTCTTGACTTGATACAGGTATTGGCATGTGCGCCATTATGACGTCACAATTGCAAAATCAACTCCTAAACATTTTTTGAACCAAACATTTTACTATTATACTCTTGAAGAGTGTTAGTTTTTTATTTATTATAATAAAACATTTATAGCCTTTTGATATCGGTCAATACTATTAGTTATCCAGGTCCAATCAAGGGTGTACAGAGATTTACCCCGGGTTGTGTTCCATACACCCTGAGGCCGACGGACGAAGGGTGTATTGAATACAACCCGGAGTAAATCCCCATACATCCTTGATTGGACCTGGATAACGAATTTATTTCCTATGTAAACCAAATAAATCAATTTCCATTTCCAATCAAGGGTGTATTTCACTTTCAAGACATACCATTTATGCATTTCATGCATTATGACATCACATTTTCTACGCATTTTATGCATTGTGACGTCATGTTTTTACACCCGGCTCAAGTCTATAATTGTATAGTGTAAAGTCAAGTACTACATGCAATTTGTCATGCTTCACACACATACTTTATTTATCCGCATTTTTCATCACAAGCTGATTCTGTCTGAAATAAGATGCATCAAAGGATGAAAATTATATAATCAATGCAGAAATATACAAATTAAATGTAAAAATCTCAAAAATGAAATAGTCTTTTTTCTATGAATACCCGATACTTATTCATGTACATGCAATAGTATACATTTATTTTGTGCACACATAGATAGTATGAAAAGAGTATACAAAGTTTACATGCAACTCAAAAGAGCTGATTTACACAGATCATAGCATCAAGAATAAAAATCTAAATAATGATCCTTAAGAAACAAATGATAAAATTGATGTTATTATTTTATGATAGCAGCATTGACATATAATCATTTACTTGAACTTACTGACAGTAAAGGAAAAGACTGGGCATTTGTTCAATTATATGTATGAATAAATAAAACAAAATAGCACTCACATTTATACACAACTTTACGAGTAAATGACTTATCTATAATACTTCCAAAAGTGATGTACTTTTGTGACTAAACAATCAGTACAATAAGAATGTAATACATACACCAATATAAATATCAGTTTTGTTAGTTCTTCTTGTAGACTTTAGAAAAGATATCTAACAATGTAACCAAAAATCTGCGCAGAGGTTGGACTTACCAAAACACATGCATTCCTACCCAACATAAGGTAGCGTCTACTTTTCAATAGCTTTCACTTTAACTTTTTCATCCAGATACGAGATTTTCCTTTGTCCATGGAACATGTAGATAATTGTTATCTTTAACACCAGAGCTCACAGTACCTGAAGTCTGTCTTTAAATTCCCCGATCAGAGATTAAGCATTGGCTGATCTTATTTCTTGAATGCTACCATGGCGTCCACTTTGTGTATACTGGTCGTGAATGAGCGCAGTCTCACTTCCTCCGAGTTGGCAATGAACTGAGGACCGTCTTCGCCCCATTTAGAAGGTACATCTAGGTCTTTGTCAGTGTAGACTAATAAATCAAATGCACCTGAAATTGAATTTTAAACGTACTTAATTAAAAAAGACAAAAAAGTTAGAATTTATCATATTGATATTAAATCCTCATATTCCAATCAGACAAGCAAAGTTTGTTTTTCATATTTGTAGTACCGGTACATTTGTCTTCCAAAGTTATAACCGTATCTGTTTTAACTTCATTTTAATATGTATTTTCAATACATGAATGTATTTAAAAAAAACATTGTTATAACAATGCACAACTTGTATACATTTTTCATTGTATTCTAACTAGACTTACAAGCTCCTTCCAGCAGGGGTAGGAATGTGACAGAGGCAGTAATCTGTCTTATGACTGCACTGATCTCGTTGTTAATGTCTTTCTCTGACTTCTCGCGTGGTTTACTAAAATCATTTAAATATGTACATGTATCATGAATCCAAAGCAAACAGAAAAATGGCTTCAGTCCCAAATCCATACTGATCAAAACACATCTCTTTAAAATTTTCTCATTTTACAAATGAAATTTAAAATAATTTTATTACTTAAATATTTACACAACAATGGAATTCACACTTTCATATTACCAACCAATTCAAAGAAACTCGCTAACAATGAGTTATCTCTCTTTCAGCATCAAACTAGATTTGTGGATTACATATTATATTTATAATTCTCTAACAATTCATATAATTTTTGAAGAAACTGGTTTACATCTCTACATTTCTGGACGACTCATTCCCTGTCACTTACCCGTCTTTAAGAGCCTCCTTGTCCCCCTCTACATCAAACTGCCACCGCTCCAGAACCTCATTGGTGTCAACATCCTTAATAACCACCACCAACTTCTTAATTGTCATATTATACAGCCATTCTGTAAAGAAAACGTTATATCTATATAAATATTTCAATTCTAAAAGCACTGTTGGATTGTCTGTGTCTTTAAAATTGTGCTAATAAATATTTAAAAGCTTAATTATCAGCCGTACCAGTATTGATAACATTTCCTCCTGTAAAGTTACCTTGTAAACATCCCTTTGATTACATCCCATATTTTTTGGTATCTTTATTATCTTTACTGTCTTTGCACCATTATCACTATTACCTTTGATTTGTGCTATAACTGGATTCAGGTAGTCTTTTAACTTTTCATCTGAGGTAACTAGGAGAGTTAGTCCATACTTCTGGACCCGTGTGAAGCTCTCTGGGGGGTAAATCCCCCGCTGGTACAGAATACTATTAATACCATACACTGTAAGAGAGCCGAAAAAATTAAACTAATGGTTTAATTAATTTACCTTTGAAAAACTATTTCGTTACATTTTAATTCACATTTAAAAATTAACAAAATCCATTTTTCTAACATAACATAAATTGACAAGTTGAAGAATAAATACATATTTATTCCCAGTGCGTCTGTCTGATAATTGAAATTGTCACTTCACTGAGTAAAATTTCCCCTATGACAATAATAAGAACTTGCATTGCTTAGTAATGCTAAAGTCACTTTATACAGTATTACACGCAATTTACAACATGTCACTGGGTGCAATATAAATGGAACCCCCATTTATCTGCAGAATTGAACAATGTCAAAGAGTTAGACACTAAACACAATGCCTTACGCCCAGCTCTTTGCTGAAAACTTACCAATACATCTGAAAAGAAATATAGCTTTGTTCATTTACTTAATAACGATTAGAATTAAAAAGTGGACATGTGTATACTTATTTTTAAAATCCTGTCCATATCTTCTCGTTTAAGAAAGTGTTGATACATATTGCCACTTCAACAAGGCATTCATTACGTTGATTTTCTACATCTTCACCGTATATATAAACATTATGTACTGTAACCGCGAACTACACTATCATAATTAAATACCAATTACCGCCTCTGAATGTTCAAGATCATTAAAAGATCGAATTGCAAATTACAGTAATCGAAAACATTGTAAACAATTCTGAAGAACTAATACGTACAAAAGAATTCTGCAACGATTTCTGTGGAACCTTTCAAAGTGATTGCATTTGATGTTGCAGTAGCAGCCATGATTAATTTTCCCGCCGATGCGGTATTATTTTTCTAAAGACCGAACTCGATGCAAATTTACGGTAATCGGTGCTACGGTTTACCCGAAAAGACCCAAATGGGAATATTTATGGATTCGAGAAAAACATGTTAAAAAAAATCTTAAATGCAATAGATCAATTTTACTCTTTGTTATGAATACTTCTCTCATTAAAGACTTATTTGTTATTTTTTCAAAATGTGTTATTGACATCAAAAGAGTTATCCAAAAAAATAAAGCGTACAGGTCTTGACGCTGTCGTATAATTTAAGGTCCGCCCCGTAAAATGGTCCCACCGGACCTTTAATGTTAACATTTAAGGTCCGGCTTTCTCCTATAAGAAAGGTCCTACCCATAGTCACCTATTAAAATTTATCTCAGACTTTTTATTCTTTTTGCTAATAAACTTGTATCTAAACGATGTCTTTGTTTATATAAACCAATCGGCTATTTGCGCATGGTGCATGTATGACCGTATCACTAAATTACTTTGTAGAATATGAAATATTGATAGCGGATTAGATTTTGACGAATTGTTTAAGAATCTGAAACAAAAAATGAAAATCATTAGTATTTTGACAATAATATACACACATGCACCCTTCAGTCCATTTGTTCTTTTAGTCTTCCTGTGTATATGCGGATTAGCAGAGGATTTCACTACAGGTAAACACGGGTAAATGAAGCCCTGCAGGCATCCACACCTGTGCTAATCAGAATACAACCCTCAAATGAGAAAGAGAAAAAAATTCTCCGCTGTAGTGTGTTCGATGTATCATGAATATCAAAAAATATTATTGGTATAAACCAAGTATGTATAAACTGTTACAATTATTGTCAACTGAAAATACTACTGAATTGGGTATAATCTAGGAAAATATCTACAGAGAGCAGAAACACTCAGAAATTTGTTTGTATAAATAAATAGATAATACTTTGATGTATTTAATACGTGTATTGCTACATATTATTTCTTATATTGTATATATATTATGTATTCTTTGTATCTGATGAGCCATTTGGCTTAAGGAATAAAATAAACTAAAATCAGTTGTAGAGTTTTTAAGTTACACAATTAAGATTGGTTTTTTACTCCGTGTTTTGTTTAATTTGCAGTAGATCAGGAACGTACGTTAATATACTAACACTTTATATGTATCTAGGTAGATTTATCATTATTTTAATTAATGAAAGGTCGCACATGGGCATTACCTTGGACAGAGGGTATACATTGATAATATAGTATATATTTAGCTGTACTAACTATGATAGACAAAGACTAAAGAAATTAATTAGATGATACATGTACCTAAACAGGCATGTTTTGATTGACTACAGGTAAAGTGTTTAAAAAAGTGATATAAGTCTGTTAATTTGGTAAGTTAGATCTCTCTCTCTCTCTCTCTCTCTCTCTCTCTCTCTCTCTCTCTCTTATTTGGGTAACAGGCAAAGCCTATGTAAACCCTCTGCAAAATACAAAGTCAAGTAGTGGACCAGGTATTATAAAATAATCTATAGAATATATTATTACCAGTTTACAGAGTGATATATTATTGATATATTTGGTATACAAGAATACAAGATTGAATTTTTAACAATAATCTTGACTTTTACCATATATAAATTGTAAGTTAATTTGTTGTTTAACATAAATGCATTCACACCTACATTTACAAACCCACCACCTCATTCACGATCAATATTTTGTTATCAATTACTGAAGCAAGAATGATCATCTTAACGATCTGCAATCATATATTTTTAAAAAGTTCGTCATATTTTACGTAATTAAGGGCCATAAGGGGCCGTAATTCAAAATCTTTGACACTTTATATATCTCGAAAAGGAAAATAAAATAATAAGCAGTAGTGAACAAAAAATTGTTCCGAATAATCTTATAAAAAATATACAATATGTTAATTTTATCAAAATTATTTTCATTAAGACCTATCATTTAATATCAAGAAAAAGGGCCGACCCTTCAATTTAGGGACCCAGAGGGCTCTGAATTCTTTTAATCATAACTTTATACTGAGCAAAAATTTGTCATATAATACAGAAGTTATGTTCACTTTAAATTTACCAACCTATACAGTACCATATTTTACTCATGTGTTACGTAAAAAGTGGTTTTAAAGGGCCCGAACAATTGATCTTTAAACTTATGTAACTCGATAATTTGAAAAAAAAATGATAAAACCATCGAACGAAAGATGTTCTAAGCCATGATGTTGACAATATGCCATCCTATAAAATGTTGGTAATAAATCCCTATAAGAAGGAATGGGACCAGTCCCTAAATGTCACTTTGTGTTAAACCGTTCCTTTTTTAAATATTTTGTTAACATATAAGAACAAACATTGTTTAGTGTACACCAGTTTTGATTTGACAGCATGAAAAGGGACTTGTCCTTCAAATAAAGGGCCAGATGGGGTCTAAAGTTTTCTTCATATAACTTTCAAATGAGGAAGTTTAACGTTCAAAATCATTATCCCAATGCTTTATCTAAAGAAGGATCCCGATTGTAGTGAATAACAAAAACTATCATAAGATAAAAGATCATAGTTTGTTTACATGTATTCCAATGACTTTGCTACATTTCTGTGGTCTATAATACATATGAATATCTTCAAATTGCTGTCTGAGCGCCTTTAAGGCACCATTCTAATTTCTTTTTCTTCACATTTCAAAACTTCACAAAAATATATGCATTTCTTTACCCTCAAAAAATAAAAGACTGATTTCATTTAAAGGAAAAAAAATTGTAGAAAATTTATGACATTCTTTAATCGGAGCTAGTGATAAATTAAAAAACACATTTTTATCAGTCAAATATTCTCTTTATAATTCAAGCTTGACGTTAAACGAGACTTTCATACGGATAGCATTCGGGTGTGACTCAGAGACATTTACACTTTACAAATCACTAAACACACTAAACTGTAGGATTGATACGAGGGTTGGTCCAAGGCACTTTTGCGATCCTTTCGAACGAAATCTTTTTCTTCCTTTGAAATATGTCAGATATCTCATTTATATGTTTCTTTTCTGATTTGTCACGCGAGATCTCAAAAACAGGAAGTGATTGAGCAACCAAACTTTGCTACATAATAGACCTTATCATGTATAGTAAGTAAGTAAGTAAATAGTTTATGATTGACCTATAAGTCACTGTTACAATGTGAATAAAAGGTTGACTGCACTTACGGACATTTAAAAATTGCGACAAAATTAATAAATTTCTTTTAATTGTAGGAATTGCCAATGTCTTAACTGCAACTTTATGTAATTTCATTAATATTAAGAACGTTTAACGAAGTCGTTTTCATAGGTAGCGGTCATTACATTTTCTTGAATCTCCATAGGATAATGAGGACGCCGACTTTTTTACTGACTTAATACATAGTCAGCGCATGTTTGTCTATTGTTCTCTTAATGGTAGTTGTATATATTTAAATATATATATAAGCCTATGTTAAAAAGAGATCAATAGACAAACATGCGCTCATGGTTAAACAAACAAAAAACTGTTTCTTCCTGCGTTCGGCTTCTCTGTTGTAAACGGTATACTTTGACCTGTTGAATATTATAATTCACCACGTGATTTCTAACCCGAGGCAACTTTTGTGAATACAAGACTCCCGTCACGTGACAGGTAGCACGCATTCTGATCCGCGATATTATTTGCCCGTAACCATTTCAATTCATTCCAATCGGTTGATGGTTTTTATCATTTCTCTGAGATATCTATAAGAGATTATCGGTTCTGTGCGTTACTGATTATTAATCATCTACATGTACTTGTTAATTCTTTTCGAACACGCAAATTGTTGATATCAGATACGAGCATCAATGGCTATGTACACTGGCCGATATTATCATATTATATGATGTATATTTTGTTTTGAAACCTTTTAAAAATGGCAACATGCACACACAGAGAGAGAGAGAGAGAGAGAGAGAGAGAGAGAGAGAGAGAGAGAGAGAGAGAGAGAGAGAGAGATGGGAAATTCAATTATAGTACCGCTATTCTCATTACAATATTAGATCAACCCTCCATGCATATTTATGAGTCTTATCTTCAATCAAGGGCAGACAAGTCTAAATTCAAGAGATTTGCAGAGCAGTAATGGTACGATAACAACGGATTATTTTATTGCAGCGCAGTTTAAAATCATTGTGACAACAAATTTCTATTGTAAATTGACCAAACTATATAACAAATGAGTTGCAGTAAAATTGAGCGAGGAATAAACGTATCAATAGTGACCGCAAAAGGGCCCAAAATACGGCATTAAGTGCAGTCATCCTTTACATGTTTTAGGCACCCCTGCGAATGTTATTGTCATTTAAATTTAGACCACGTGGTTTTATTTGACCCTTCCAGTTTCGCAGTAAAAATCTTGCCTCGTGGTTATAGGCTATTTCCTATAATCTAGGCACTTGTAGTCAAATATAAAATCTAGACGTGTATTAATTTTAAACGTTATCTTCATTAATTGGTAGATAAAATGAGTTCTAGAAATAAATGTGACAATAGAAATAATATAACTATTTTTTGATGTTGCAATAATTAACATGCTTAGTAGCGACCCCCCCCCCCCCCCCCCCAAAGAATTATTTTTCGATCCGCGCCTGACCTAGTAATGGCATCAATAGTGAAACAGACTATTCTATTTTATGCAGAATGTTCCTTGGGAATGGCTCCATGTACTATGGTTTTTTTTTTACACAAAACATACACCCATTCTTTTTTTTTTAAAAGCATGGTATTGCACATCAAAGCATCAAACATGGCTATGATTTTACCAAGCAACCCAATGTTCATATTTTCAACCACGTGTAGAGTGGTTGAACACGAACGATAACTCTGTTTTGAATATTATCGTTTAGTTTAAATAAACGCTAGATGATAAATAAGACATAGATCTTAATTGATTTTTATGTTTTAACATATATCAAAGTAAGATATGATACAAAAAACGGCCAGTACTTACCTGTTTTGAGAATATTATCCGAACACTCATACTTCCGCTCGAGATTTCACAGGAACTGAACAAATCTCGGGAAAGTCTCGTGAACTTTCATTCGAGCACCTCTAAATTAATTACATACTTAGCAGCGATAAAGAAAACATTCTGAACACATTCGCAGGGGTGTTAGGAGCAAGATGGCTTTGTCAAGTGTTTCTGTCTTAGATTGTATTATTCATTAATAAAATAAGTGATTTGGCGGGGGTAGCTACATATTACGTCATTGAACAGAGTACTATAATTGGTAATATTTTGACTTACAGTTAAATCATATCCAATTCTATCAAAATAAATGACTTCTCTGCTTATTCAAAAAATGGACAATGTAATACAAATGCTTTTCAGTTTCAATTTCGTTCAGGCCACATAAGTTACATATTCTGTCCTCCACCGGTTCTCCTCTGTAGCGACTTGTTTCAATCCTTAGGGGAAATACGCCACATCTAAACATTGCCAATTTTGATCTGATGGGAGATCTAGCGTGACGTATTTTCAACTGTGTAGCTGGATTTAAAAAGGATATATGTACGAAGTTTTGGCACATATTGGATATCGTTGTGCCATTTGGTTTCAAAATTTGTACGTAACTTTTCCTCTGCATTGTGTAAATTACAAGGTGTAAAATTGGTGTAAGTACTTTCTATGTTTAACGATTCTATGGAATCTTTAACTTGAGAGCTCCAGTCAAAACTATTGTTTTGCTCACGGTCCCAAAGAAACACGCGGTTGATGATGCGTTCATTTTCCATGTATATTAGTCGATTCCAAAGACGAAACATGTTTATTTTGTGGCGGCAATTACAGCTTAACCACCCGTTTTCCCCTTGGACTGCTGACAATGGAGTTAACTGATGGACACCGAGAAAATATCGGAGGGCTCGATTTTATACCATTTCAATACAGTGATGCTTCTTGTGCCCCCAAATCTACTGCTGTAATCAAGGACTGGGGCGACACAAATATTGAATAATTTACCGTAGGTTCGGAATCCAACCGATTTGATTGCGTTGGTTTTTGAGATGAATCCCAGGGCACGTCCTCTGGACTTGGCTAGGTTTTCAGCGTTCACTTTAAAATCACGTGTTTCGTCGAAAATCACTCCTTGTTATTTGTAAGACGCCTCGTTGTCCAGATTATTTCCCTTAATTATAAATGAAAGTTAAAGTTACTTCTTTTCGATCAATTAATTCGTAATCGCCGTTTTGTGCACCAGGTGTCGACAGCATCCAATATGTGTTGCATGCCATTTTCTGATTTCTCATTATCATGAATATTTGCAGAATATCAATAATTTGTCTGTCACTTCTGGCCGTAACCGGAAGGAAACAAAGTGTTGTACTTTTTACTTTCATAAATTTTCGATAGAATTTTCCAGACTTTTTTTTTAAATTTCAGCACATTGTTGTCATGGTAAATACATGAATATTGCTTTTTTGTATTGAAGTATATCGGATATATGCAGATTCTTTTCTGATTTTGTCCGTGCAGGACTCAATAACAGAAACTTATTGAGCAACCAAGTTCTGCTATATAATAGACCTAAACATGTAGATGTGCAGATAAGGTATTAATGATTTACCCGGCATTTCCAGTCGTCACCGGAAGCAAACAAAATTATATTTTTTTAAAAATCTTTCTTATTAATGATAGTATATATTCCAGATTTTTTGTCTCATGGTAAAACATGACTATTGCTTTTCTTATATTGAGATATCTCGGATACTAGTATGTCATTTAGATGTCTCTTATTTTGTTATTTTCATGTTTTATTTGAAATGTCAGAGGATCAACGGGGGAATATGTTTTCTTTCTTTTTTTTATTATGGTTTTCTGTTTTGCAATTGCAATTTAGTGTCTAATGACGACTTTTGTAGTTTAGAGTTTAGGGTTTTAAAGTTCTTCAAGATTGTAAATTATCACTTCAAAATTGTATACGGAAGACATATTCGTTGCTCGCAACGAGATCGCATCTAGTCATATTTCTATTTTGGTTTTCATCGTAAAATATTTCTGTTATAGGAGTGGGACCCATTGCATGTACATGTATAGTATCAAAAAAATAAAAATACCGTAAAATTAGTGTAATTAAAAAAAAAAGAAGTAGTAAAACATATTTGTAATTAAGTTTTATCCGACGTTTTTTTTTTTTAAACATGTGACAAACGCCTGGAATTCATTGCAAACGAGTGTCCTCTCGTTGAAATAATCGAAAATTAGGTAAAATTGTCTAACGGTTTTGATTTTCAGCTAATGACCTTCTTATTTTTTTTATTTGGGGGTGGCAAGAAATACATGCCATGATATCTGTGAAAAAAATAACGATAAACGTATATGTAGGTGTAGAGGACGGGAATCTGGAAAAAAAAATTCCCGGGAGGTGCTGCAACTTTTGCCTTTTTTCCACACGAATATTTTCTTTTTAAGTAAAAGAATCCCCTTAAATTCTATGCCAGATGCAAAATGGTAATACAGCCAAAGAAAGGGGATCTTTACTGATCTAACATATAAAGCATAACCATGCATTCAGTTTTCCTAATATATATGCGAGTAGAAAATATTTTTAAAGATTAAATACATTTTCACTATATGGCCATATTGACCCCACCCTAGGGCTTGAAACCCTGACCCAGGGACCATGAATTTCACAATTTTGGTAGAGGGTTTCATGGACATCATAACCATACATTAGTTTTTTTTCAACATGTTTAGGAGTAGAGAAGAAGATTTTGGAAAATTTTGCCTTTTTTTGCTTATTTGGCCCCGCCTATGAGGCCCTGGCGGTGGTATGGTCAATGGTCACAATTTGTATTCCTTTTATCCTAGAGTTGCTTCAAACCAAAAATGATAACAATTGGCGTTGTAGTAAAATGTAAAATTGTTAACGCACGACGCACGACGACCAATGGCAATAGGTCACCAGTCACCCAGGTGACCTTAAAACTTTCACCGACATGCATGAATAAACTGAGACACAATAAATCTCAAAACAACTGGATTTATTTATTAAAACTTCAATAACATTACACCAAGCACCTATTAACTGTGACTGCAATCACAGACCACAAGATACGTCTTTTTTTGCATTGATTTTCTATAACACTCTATATTTCAATCCCTCGTCTTCTATCACTTGGAAAAATAAAACAAAAATATGGAACAGGAAATAATGACTGGCATTAAATGTTATTCGGAGCAATTCTAGCTGCAGAACTGTAGCTTCACGGGAAATTCGGGTTCACGGTCCGAGGAGCTACAGTTCTGCAGCTAAAGCAATTCGAGGAATGTTTACGAGCTTCCGTCCCCCGTGCGCTGTTTCCTCATCTGTACCACCCTGTGCGGAGTCTTTTTCATGTCATATGCCTGTCCTAGATAGTACATACAGTTAATAAACACTGTGGTGATATTGAGATGCCAGCCATACTCGCTGGTGGAGTAGTCACTAGGGAAAGTGTGATGGAAGTTATGGAACCCCTCACCCACCGCGCTAAGCACGACGCTTATATTCTCAGCCGGATTGATCCTCTTGTCGTACGGTTTCCTGCCCCATAAATGGGCAAAACTGTTAACTGACCACGTGGCATTAAGACCGACGCAATAGCGTAATATGGCGGCGATAAAGTAAGCGTTCCACAGAGATTCTCCCCAGCAGTACCAGGGCACGACCGTGGGTACAACAAAACAAAACGTCATCATGAGGGGGAGGTAGAACCTGAAATATACAACATGTACAGCGGTTAAACCACAACCAAATACAAAACGTCACCAACTGACAGTGATAACCAAACTAAACAAGCTGTACAATGCTGTTTAATGCAGTAAAACTAGCACTCGAATGAACAAATTTCATTTAAGACGGTCCATTAATTTCATTTACATGTTCCTTGCTGACAGGATTCAGCTGAGCAAATCACTTGAAACTGTCGACTGTCAGTTTGTCTCAACCTCATTATATGAATATAGTTAATAAGATAAAATAAGCAATACCTTCTTTGAAACATGACGATTTTGTCAGCATAAAGATCGGAGAAATCTAAACCTCTTCCTTTCTCCCTTACATCCGGGTGTTTTTTGACCAGCAGCCACCCAACATGTGCGAAAAAGAACCCCCTTTTAGCGTTGTGTGGGTCTGCATCCGTTTCGGAGTATTTGTGATGGACTCTATGGTCACGTGACCAATCCAAGATATCATTCTAAAATGAATTTAAGGGAAAAAAATCCATGTATTTTTTTTTAACACTGAAATGAACTGATAAAAAAACCCCGCAAAATTCATATCGACCAACCTGAAATGCAGCAGCGTTCATTATCGCCAACAGGCAGCGTAGTGGGGCCCGGGCTTTGTACGACTTATGGGCCCACAGCCGGTGCGCCCCGGCGGTGATCCCGAGGGCTGCGAACAGGTAGTACATGAGAGCTGGAAAGAAAAGGGCAATGTATGATGAGCGGATGAAAAAAAAACCCCAGGAGTGTGTATAAAAATAATAGTCACAATATATAATAAAGCATGTCAATTTCTCCATTTTCATTAAATTCCTTATTTGACTATGGTCTTACTTATATGTGTTGTGAAAAAGTTATCAGGCGTAACCTGACATTGCAACAGGCGCCACAAACATTACGTGCGAACTGACTGAGAAAACCCCCACTAATATGACCTTGACATCAAAGATATAGGCCAGGATACAAGGGGTCACATTGCGATAATATGTCTACTAGTACATCCTTGTGCCAAGTCTCAAAAGCCCTACAGAAATGAGTAGATTTGAACATTTTCCTCCTCTGAAATATAGAAGGGATAAAAATTATTATACGCACAGTTCTTAAGTTATAGAATGGCATATCATACGAAGCAATACCTGATAATGATATATTTCTATTTACATGCATTTATATCATTCATGCTTTCCATTTGTTTTGAATCCGTTTTTTCCAAATATATATGATAATGGAAACTAAAGTTCCATCTTCAAACACAAATGGAAATTGGAAACAATACAAATCAAACTCAGTATTAATGCGAAACAAACGACGATTTAATTATGATATTTTTAACAATAGGATGGCACAGGAAACATGGAACAAAATTGGAAAAACTATCAAAAAATAATAAATGAACAAAAATAGGACAGAAAACGAGTACAGCAACTATCAAAATTAAAAAAAAAATGTTTTGAATAAAAAAAAAGAACCGAGATTGCAAAAGTAAACTTATCGAATTCTAACAATGATTTATACAAAACGAAGAATACAAAATCAAATATTGCAATGTTTGACATGCCACACGTAAGTCATCGATCGTCTCCCAAGTCTAAATTTATGATACTTATTTTGAATAAGATATTTTTCCTCTATTCTAAATCACTATAAAATGAATAATCTTGAAAATTGACAAAGCTAAATTTATTACTGTAACTGGTAGTACTAGTAGCAAAAACGTTTAAATCCAATTTGATAACAATTAAGTTGTTCAATTTGGGCCCATCAAGACCACTTACTCCATAGCCACGTCAAAGGGTGTGATTTAGGAATTAGCGTCAAAGCATAAATCGCTCCGAAGTGTAAAAGAGCCATCAGAATGACGTTTCTCCAGACGATCCGAACGCTTGGTCGTTTGGTAGGTTCAACAGACGGCAGATTTTCTGAATCCATGTCCTCCGCCGTTTCTCTAGACGACTGTTCCTCTGTCTGCATGGCATTTCTTGGAGCCATTGTCTGCAAAATGTTCGTGAAATTGAAATAAACATCACAGGATATGACGTAAACTAGCAGCATGCGTCACAGAATCCAGAATCAACAAGTAAGGAACGATAATATCCGGTTTCACATTATTACATGTAGTAACCCTTCACAGCACAGCCACCAGGAGTTATATATTTTTTCATAATACAAAAATTATACCCCATTACCTGTTAGGTGAGGGTGTATTTTTCATTACGATAAATAAAAAATAAATAACGTCATGTGCCTGCAGGTTCAAAGACATTTGACGTAAAATGTACTATTTTCTCGTACTGTACATGTATCAAAATATTACAGGAAATTATCTACATTATATTATAAAATGAAATATTTTAAACGTCAAGTGTCTGAACCTTTCATAGATTAAAATCATTTCGAGAAAAAAGTTAGGCTAAATATTTTTCTTTATTGAGTTCGAAAGGGGAAAAAAGAAATTGTGAATAGTATGATTTTTTTTTTTATAAATGATAAGGCCTTTTCAAAATCAAGTCCTGCTCCTTTGATATATGCTGATATTTAATACCGATTTATTTGATTTCTCTAAATGATTCTATACACCTGAATTATTTTCACCTGTTCTATATTTCTCAAGCGTACACCATTAATCAGGGCAGACCGTCAGTAGCCGCCCGTTATGGGTGATACGTAATCCTACATAAACCTTGCCAAGTCTATATGACAGTCCGATTACTTATATTTTTCTCAATTAAGGCAGTATATTCACACTGTCACTGTATAGGCGTACATCCACTCATGGATGCTCCGAAAAACCACCGCATGATCGATTTCTATGTAACGAGAGCGAACACGATAGCTATCAGAATCTTTTGAGTTCATTGCATGCAATATACAACAGAGAGGATCCGAATGATTTCCTCCTGCATCCTCTAAAATTCTCAGTTTTCACAAAGAATAATCAAGTTTGCAGTCAATATACAGTGTATTCGTATTAAGTTCTGGACATGCATATATTTGTTTACTTCTGCAGAGCGAATGGTCCGAATATGCATTGTGGCAACACAATTTGAAAAAAAATTTCAAAGTGCGTTAAATTTGGGGCCAAGTCAACGCACTTTTCAAAGGGCGTTATGAGTGTACATCAACATTTTTTATTATCAAGACACTTAACGCACTTTGAAAAAAAATGTATAAATCAAAATATGGACCTCGTTCTTAACTGATTTCGTTTATGTTTCTTTGTAAACACTCTTTAATGGCATCATTGGAAATAGGGAGGGTACAACCAAAGATACAGTACAATTTCCAATAAAATATTTATATCAATTACTTGAGGAATGCATCTGCATCATATTTTCTTCCAAAACATTATATCAATTCCATAAACTTATATATTTGCAGGTTTCTAAGCATAAATCCCTTTCTCAAATTCAAACCAAATAAACTATTTCAATATATAAAGTAAGATATTTACATGTACAGCCGTTAAAACATATCAACTCAAAAATCAGCATTTGAGCCTGCACTTTTTTGCATTCATTTTTAAAAAAAATATACATACTAGTATTGTATTCGACATACTTTGTCATTATATTTATTCATAAGCCTATAAACGCCGTACATAAGTCAGCTATTGTGTCCCTCAATTAAGCATTTTCTTTTTTCTTCAGAGAGTAAATATCCACAAAGTAAAAAGATAAATTATTTGGAAGGATGGCTGACGACTAATTTGTGCAGTTCATGTGATATTTTGATTTACATATCTCATTTACATTTTGAACTAGTTTTCTTCATGTGTAAATTATTACATTGAATGATCTTATCGACAAGCCTTTTCATCGCGAAATTGTTATTTGGGAAAGCTAAAAATCTCATGGGTTCTCTTTTCAATGTCTTATCGAGGTTAAAACATTTAACTATCATATTTGAGGGTCTTAACGACTTCGACTAGACCTTGCACATTTTTTTTTCAAAGTGCTTTAATATCAACCATATCAACGCACTATGAAAAAAAAAGTCCATCGGGACATGAACTTGATTGGTGAACTTTTTAACTTCGGACTTCTCAGAAGATTTAATCACGTACCAACTCAGTTCATATGCTGGGGAACTTTTTAACTTGCTGATTAAATTTCTTTTACTAGAGTGAAAGAAATCTAGCTATCAGCAACCCGTTTATTTTCTGGATTAAAGTACAGCCCGCAGTCGGAAATATATAGTTTGAATTTTTCCTATTTAGATGGAAAAAGATCATTTATTTTGGTTGTGGTTTGAAGCCCCCCCCCCCCCCTCCCGCCAAAAAAAGGCATTGCAGTGATAATTGTGACGTCAGAAATATGACCTCTTGACCTGTTGAAAAGTTTATGCAATACTTTCCTCGGACGAGGATTTTGCACAGAATATTACATATGAGGACTTAATTAAAACAAAAACCCACACTAAGTTTTGTGTCAATTTTCCCTATTCATGGATACCGGTAGTACAAGTATCTATATTAAATAAGTTTATTAATACTTTAAAATAAATTGCACACTTTTCCAGTTCTACGTGTACTAAAAGGACGATGACGAAGTGATCATGTGCAAGTTCTAAATGAGCCAATTAAAAGATGCTTTAAATAAAGTCCAAAGTCTGATTCTTCTGAAAAAATCCTTTAAGCTTGGAGATGCCTAGGCACTAGCAAGTGATATGAGCGATACACTGCATGGTGCAGAAACGGCCATTTTCAATGCATAAAGGCAAAGTCTATCGATTGCTGACCGGAATAGCAAATTGATCGCATTTCTCGGCTCAATTCCTGGATTTACAAAACTACGCATCATCTTATAGGTTGTTTTTTTTTTTAGACGATTTTGATTGATTTAAATAGTCTCAATGTTTACATTATAAATTAAAGGAACCATGAGAATAATTATTTGGTAATGGTATGGGCATTTCTCTATTTCCTGTAAGTCCGTCTGTATGTAATTTCGTTTGCCAATATATAATATTGTTATGAAATAAATTCATAAATCTGACTCCATGTAGCATTGGCTATCCTTATTTACGTTGTACAAGCTATATATAGCGATTTAATAGTAAAAAAAAATTCAAGTAGTGACATTAATTTCTCAAAATTGTTTGAATGATACATGTGTACACGTGTTCCCCTGTCTTTATTTCTTGGTTTCTGTTCATTAAGACCGATGCAGATGCAGCGGCTATAGCTAGCTAGCTATTATCAGATACGTACGTGCTCCCAGAAAAAAAAAATTAACAACACAATTCATTACATAAAATCGATATTCGTTTATATATTTGTGTAGTACAGTACAGTAAATTAAACCTTACCTTAAGTGTGGTGTTCTAGTACAAAATGTCAGAATCCCCAGTGTGTATACATTCAGCAAATTCTAAAGCGTAAATGACGAGACATAATCATGTGTCTGTGTTTTCCACTTGCATTACTCATCACAACAACAACCAATCGTGTTTGTTATATTTATAGACTCTTAGCTCTGTGCATGACGGTTTCTATTAAAATACCCCCGGAGTTCCCACATTATCAATTGTAAAGAATTTCACCATGCAGTGTTCCTTTCAATTAAATACATGTAAACGCTTTTCCTGCCTTGGTCACAAAAGAATAATAATCTTATTAATGGTGTATGGTATGCATTGTATGCAAATATACATTAATATCAGTTTCTTACGAAGACATGCAGACATTATATAATTTTGTTGTGGCTACAATCAAATGAACCAAATTATCTTCAGTACCTTTGAAGAAAAATTGAAAAATTAATCTATAAACCTTACATTTGCTAGAGTTTTGCTTTCATTTCAATTTAAAATGTTACTTCAGTAAAATAAAAATATGAATTTTAAATTTTGTGAAATTTTCAGCAATTGCAGTCGCCACTCCCTCTCCATCTTCTTTTAAAAATCGCTGCGTTTATCGATACAATATATCCAAGTTTTTTTTAAGCATGAAGGATATGTTTTTGATTCGGAAACGATATAATTTTCTAGGGGTAGGGTAAGGGAAATGATAGCCCCCCCCCCCCCCCCCCCCCCCCGGAAATAAATCTTTGATTAACTATGAGAACGTAATGTTTTAAGAATCCGTGTTTGTATGCAATTTGAACATAATTTAATTCCCTTGAGTTTTTTTTATGTATTAAAACATGACGATATAATTAAAAACAGGTAAATTATTCATAAAATGGTGTTACATGTGGAGACAACTTGATTTATGAGTTGAGTACAGTCATCAAAGCTCCTCAGTTATATGTAAACTTCGTAATGGGGACAAAGTCAAACATGATATATACACATGTTCGTGTTTTCTAGTATCATAGTGCGCAGTTTATATATAAATGTAAAGATTGATTATTTGCCAAATGCATGGGATACAATACATAAAAGCGCATTAAGATTCGGAGACAATTTTCGACATGAATATCTTAATCTGTAAATCACTTCTGTTTCATTATAAGATTCTTCTGTCCTTATCTTTACAGATTAAATTTGATTATATATAAATGCATTCTGAAAACAGAAGCCTAGAGAATTTTATGGTATCTTTTATTCTATTTTTATTTTTAGCAATTTATGAACACATTATTACGAGCTTCCGTCCCCCGTGCGCTGTTTTCTCATCTCTACCACCCTGTTCGGAGTCTTCTTCATGTCGTAGGCCTGTCCTAGATAGTACATACAGTTAATAAACACTGTGGTGATATTGAGGTGCCAGCCATACTCGCTGGTGGCGTAGTCACTCGGGAAGGTGTGGTGAAAGTTATGGAACCCCTCACCCACCGCACTCAGGGCCACACTTAAGTTCTCAGCGGGGTTAATATTTTTGTCGTAAGGTTTCCTGCCCCATAAATGGGCAAAACTATTCACAGACCACGTGGCGTTCAGCAGAAGACAGTATCGTAGCAACGCTGACAGGAAGTAGGCGTTCCAAAGGGACTCCCCCCAGAAGTACCATGGCACCACGGTGGGAACCACAAAACACATCAGTAGGATCAGGGGGCGGTAAAATCTAAAAGGACAGGGTCGTTGTTATCAAATCATTCGCATCTTCTCGGGCCTTTGCGGCAGAAATAGGAAAACACGTAATATTTCCGGTTGAAAGGCCCAAGAAGTTGCGCTTGCAATAAAGCGTTGTATATTGCATAAACATTTAGCGAAATGAATTGTAATCTAAGTACAAGTAAAATATTTGTTCAAAGGTCTTGCATACTTTCTCTGGAACATGATGATTTTGTCCGCATACAGATCGGAGAAATCGAGGCCTTTTCCTTTCTCCATCACTTCAGGGTGTTTTTTGACCAGCAGCCACCCAACATGTGCGAAAAAGAACCCCCTCTTAGCGTTGTGTGGGTCTGCGTCTGTTTCGGAGTATTTGTGATGGACTCTATGGTCCCGTGACCAATCCAAGATGTCATTCTGAAAATTTATTTGAAACCAGAACTTCATATATAAAAGTGGAAATCGGAAAATACTTGCACTTACATACCGATATCCATAACTATGATTTAAAAGGCTGTACCTGGAGAGCAGCAGAGTTCATGAGCGCCAACAGACAGCGTAGTGGGGCCCGGGCCTTGTATGACTTATGGGCCCACAGTCGGTGTGCCCCGGCAGTGATTCCCAGGGCAGAAAATATGTAGTAAAATATGGCTGTAAAATAATGAAAAGGTTAAGTTACAAAAATGTATGTGATCACATAAGTTGTAAAGAGCACCTGTCGTGCAAGTTTTTTTTATAAGTTTTCTAGCCAATATGACGTCATTAACTTGAGGCTTACTCCAGAGCCAGGTGAGGGGGTGGGACCTTGGAATGAGGGTCAGGGCGTACACAGAGGCGAGGTGAAGGGAAGACATAAGGACGACGTTCCTCCACACTATCCTCCGGGGAGGCCTTTTGAATTCGGGCTCGGAGTCCTCCCCCACCTCCTGGTCTACGGACCCTTGGGCGGACACGGGCTCCTCCACAACATTTCTTGGCGCCATTCTGTCAAAAAAACCCGAAATCTGTTTTATATATAATGAATGTGTGCCGTAGTACAATACCGGTTTATTTACATATAAGCTTCTCGTTCATATTTCTATAATGATATCGATCATTTATTTCAGTAGAGTTTAGTTCTGTTAGGCAAGCTCACTACTTTAAAAATGTCCTTATAATAAAGGTAAATATTTGATTACTGAGGTTTTAACGTGACTCATATTCCAAAGTCCATAATTTGTTAAAAATATGTTGATTATTTATCTTGCATTTACTTCGAGGTAGTTCTGGGGTTTTTTTTAATACCAAGTGATATTGGGGCTATCCACTATATTGAACTGTTCGTTGACAGTCGAGTTTATTTTGACACTGGAAATAGCATCCCGGAACACACGTATAGATTTGGATGTTTCATCTTCTATATTTTATATCAAGTTATGTAGTTTATTTCGATAGTTAGTATCATATATTAACACGGGGCTAACTTAAAAACTATGTTATTATATGTAACCTCGATCACAGTTAAATTTTAGTTTTGTAATCGATATGCATGTACTACATATATATATATATATATATGTGAATGTATCATATCTGTTAGATATGCACATATCTAGTCTTTTTCAATGCAACACGTGATTGCCTGACGACTATGCAAAGCACGCACTTGAAAATTGGGAAATGATTTTGGCTTCGATTCAAAACAACTAATACTCCAATATATATTATTCTTACGTACTTAAGTACTTATCTGTGGTTTGAATATGATCACATTTTTCACCTATATAATATACGGTAGTCGTTCAATACGTAAGACACACTATGATAATTTACTTATGTACATGTTTATACTCCGTGCTACAGAATCGAACCCGTTAACTCGAACCTAAAGAGCCGCTGGCTCATGTTTCAAACGCAGTCAAATGTTATCACTTCTAAAAAGTCTCGGACATTCATTGGAGGATCAGGTGTTAAAGAAAATATAGTATATTTCTTATACGGAATAAGTAGTCACCACAATTTTTATGGCCTACGTAGACTTGATTAAAATAAAGCATTGCATCACATTATGTAAATCTACTGCAACATGAAAAGATATTCTGAATCACTTCCGAGGATATAAGCCTATTTTTAACTAATTTTATGTACATGCATTTTTGTCTGTATTTGGTTATTGGGAAAAATTGTTATTAATAGATAATTCCTGTATGATTAAATACTTCCTGACATACATTTATATGTATAAATCGGTTTGCTTATATGTCTCGATTGTTATTTTATACAAATAAACCCTATACATTCAATTTTTGTTTATCTTCTATGAAAATACACTCCGGTACAATTAAAATCCACTTGGCCATCAATAGAAGACTCTTTGGATCTAAAGAACCTGCATAGCATTAACTTGCATTTCCTCAGCCACTTTCTTTTAAATTCTTAATTAAAATCTTAGAAACTAACACCACCTATATATAGTTAATACGGTTTTAATACGTCGCAGCATAGATTTTTCAAATTAATTTGTACGAAAGGAATGGGGATTGAATGCAATTTGAGATCAAACATTTACTTTATCAAGAATATACTGCTATAACATATTTTAAGCATACATGCACACTCCTTTTTTGGTAAAGGAACAAGTGCGATATAATTTAGAGGTTTTTTTTTTAATCAAAGTTAAGATATACGTAGTCAAAAAATGTTTTACATTCAAAGCATTAATCTATATCTAACACGAATTTAACATAAATGTATTAATAATTTACATAAAGACATTGAGCCGTTCATTCTTACCTTCTGCAAAATCCCAATGATTTAAAAATAACAATAAACACGTGTACGTATTATTCAGAATATCTGGCTATTTTTTCACGCGATTCTTTCAGCCAATCAAATTGCGAGAATAAAAAAATGATAAAAATAGACGAATGTAAACACGGTTGAAAGGGTCGTGTACATCCTAAGGTGAACTGAATGTCAGGTGTTAATAACACCAAAGTCATTTAATTTCATATAGAAGTGAATTTATTTCTTTACACATATTCGCTTATAATCAACTCTTGTGAATTCGATTTCTATATGAAGTTAGAATTCATTAAGATTATTCATGCATGGCGTGAAAATTTATTACCCCCCGGCTTAATTAGCTTTCATGAGTTAAAAAACCATGCTTGCATGGATTTCAGTAGGCACGTGGGGGGGGGGGGGGGGGGGGGGGGTCTCCACCAATTTCTTCTGGAAACTGACTTTTCTATATATAGAAAAAAATTATTATGGAATGGCCTGGCCCTCGACTTTATTCAATTTTTAAGAACATAATTTAATATATAGATACGCAACAATCCCCCCCCCCCCCCCCCCCCCCCGCTCCTGGAATTGGATTTGTAGATCAATTTTTTTTTAAAACACTGACAAAATTGAAATGGTAATAAAAGTGTCTTGATTACAGATACATACGTTGTTATTTACAAATTTCAATCATCATTTAATGATTAACAATTATTCTTTCCTCCTTTTTTTAGGGGATGGGGGTGGGGGCAGTCAAACTATTTGTCTCCCTCCCCCTGCCTTGCAAAAAAGATACTATATATACCTGCTTGCTACTTACAGGTGTGACCATATAATTAAAAGCCCATATATACCATAGGCGTCTGAACCGGGGGGGGGGGGGGGGGGGGGGGGGGGGGGCTTAGCCCGCACCTTTTTTTTTTTTTTTTTAGCAAAGATAGATATAATCATGAAGAATCAATTATTTAAATTTCACCACTGTTTTAATCGGTAAAAATTTAAAATCAACCTGACAATGCACCGCGGTTACCCCGGGATAAAGATTTTGAGGATTGGCGAAAATGATGTATTTTTTCGCTTGTCAAGATTTCGGATAAATATTTGAATCCGATACATACATGGTCCCCCATTATCGAATTCCTTTTATCGTAGAAGATCTAAAAGTTTAAAGATTAAGACAAAATAAAGTCACATGCAAGTACATGCTCTTTGAAATCGTAGAAATTTAAATGTAAGAGTGCGTGAAATAGTCTTTGTGTGATAAATTTGCAGTTTTTAATGAAAATAAACTAAACAGTTAAACGAAGCTTAATTACCACCGGAAAAAAGCTATTTAAGGAAATATGTTTTCATTAAATGGCTATTGCAATTAAAACGTATCAGATAATTTCATTTGCTTTGTCAAACCGTAGATTTATCAATTCATTCATTTTTGTGTAAATCAAACAGTGATTTGCAAACATTTTTTTCTCCTTTTCTTTTTAATTATTTACCGTTCTTACAAGAATGACCGACGTTTTGTTGCATGCTTACACAAATAAATACATGTTTACGAGTCTCGGTTTACATGGAAACGGCGCATACCCTAGCGACAGATCTGGAGATCGAACATTTAAATATCTACAATTCTTATGTAAACATTGCATATCGTTATGTTTATTTTTTTTATTAAAATATGGACATGTTTACGCTAAACAATTTCGAGTGCTGCATATTTTTGAAAAAAAAAATATTGATGACATTTCGTTAAAGATTTAATTAACACAAGTAGCCTACCTTCCATTCATTTGTTCATTCTTCAACACCCGATTCTATACCAAGGACGCCGGGGAGCTGTCACACTGATTGGGCTATTTTAACACCCTATATTTCCCGGGAAGTCAGTGACAGTTCTTATATATGTACTGCTAATATTATCGCCGACAGCTCACGGATATATATATATATGTACATCCAGGATGTACTCTATATGATTTTACCAATGAAGAATGATTGCGCATAACGTTCAATGTTGAATATTTGAGTATTTTATTCATGTTAATATGGAGGGGTCTAGAGATTATCTATTTTCCCCTTTACACATATAATTATATTGAATTGAATGTTACATGTTAATTCATGACAAAATTAATCAAGTCATATCTAGAGAGATTGTACACAATTTTTTCAACATAAATTAGCCTCTATGCAAAAATGCAAAACGGATTTTTTTCAACCATCAGCATTCGACGAATACTGTGAACCATGGAATATCTATTTTCATTTTCTGAAGCATCCAGGCCAGTGACATGTAATTATACAGCATGCACGGATCTAGAAGGGTGAGGGAGGGGGTCTGGACCACCTGGGAAACTCGCTAATTAAATTCCCATCGTAAAATTACTGAAAACGGACCCCCTTTGTAAACACAATTATCCTTCAACACCCCCCCTCCCCCGGGGGGGGGGGGGGGGGGTCGCCTTGGAAAACAAATTTCCATAGATCCGCACATGTATAAAACTTAAAAAAGTAGACATGCATCAAAAATTTCTTTTTAAGTATAGATAATGTGTGTTCACAATTTCAGTACTAACCTGATATTTGCCTTTACATTCATCGGCTTCACAAATTAAAAATAAAAACTACATGTAATCAACATTATCGAAGATTTGTTTTTATACATGTACATAATAATGTGTTACTCGTGAATTAAGGTGCATTAGTGTGCAAAATTTAATGACCGCCAAACATTTGGTTTTTTTTTCGTGAATAACGGATATTTTTATTTGTTCAGAGTCATTGAAAGGTCAGTGACATCATCATCATCAATAAAATTCACCTATTACTATTGATCCCTTTATCTATTGAAGGATAACGCCGACCGTTCTGGAAATCGGTCCTTTTAATCATCGGTACAGGTGGAGGCCGGGATGATATTAAAAATCTTATATTATTAATTATTTGTAAGATTTTAAAAGGGAATATGTAGTATGTATGTGTATGACTTACCTCCTCCAGCATCCGAACCCATATCCCAGATTCAGCATTCAAGCTTGTCAAGTGCATCAATATCATAAGACGCCATCCATGCAAGTTTGGTGAAGTTAGGACCAGTAATAACTTAGATATAGTCATCAAAGTGCACCTGCTTCAAAAACTTTAACCTGCTCCAAAAACATTAACCTCCTCCAGCACCTGACATTTATGGTCCAGATTCAGATCCAAGTCTTTCAAGTCCATAAGTAGGTCCACATGCATCATCCATGCAAGTCTGGTGAAGATATGAAGAGTAATAATTACAGGACCTGCACCAAAAACTTTAACAAGGTCCGGACGCCGACGCCGAGGGTTTAGCATAAGCTCCCCCCGACTTGGTCAGAAATATCTTACGTTTTCCTGGCTTTTTTAACGATTTTGATATATTAAAATCGTTAAAAAAAGCCAGGAAAACGTCAGATATTTCGGACTACCCCTGACTTCGTCTCGGTGAGCTAAAACTTGATTTCCCCGTGTAAATATTTGCATCGGGTTTGAAAGACACGAGAGGCGGAAGTGACGTCCTTAGATGCCAAAGTTGTTTAAAAATGGCAGGTCCTCAGAGTAGAGTCGCTGGTGGGGGTTTTTGGAGCCAACCACAGGCTCAATACAGCGCCAGTACGCATAAATTACTGAAAGGTATATCAAATTTCAATTTTCTCTCCAGTTTTATATGTAAAAATTTTCGCCCTGGTATCCAATGATTTCAAATAACAAACATTTGCTTATGGGAAATAATGTTATGGTTTATCGTTTCTGCATTTATAAATTGATATGTTTTTAGCAGAAAAAGTTTGCAAATATGTTCTCTATTAAATGAATTTTTTTTCTAAAACAGAAATGATGCAAGAGTCGAAGTTGACAAACTTTCAACAGAGGCATCTTGAAAAAACACTGAGAGGTGAGTAAATATATAAATGTATAGATATGATCTACATGAATTTTATGTTTAGAATTTTTTGTGCATAACTTAAAGGAGAACTGGTAAATTAGAAAAGAATTTTAATGTTTTAATTTTGCAACTTTTCCATTTTCTACTCATACAACTCTGTAAATGAACAGTTTTGTGGACTGTAAAACAGCTACAGAGAGCATTATAGATACATTACATCTATTGCATACATTAAGAATGGCATAAAGAGGTTTATTATATACCCATTAATTTTCCTTTGTTGATACTGTCAATTTTACAGAGTGCGATCCGATCTTCTGGATCACCACACTGTGGTTTTCTGATTCCGTATCACCACTCTCTGAAACTTATGACTTACCAGTTATTCCTTGTACTCTTTCCCCTGACTTTTTATCGATCTTGGTCAAAAGTCTTAGTGCGTATTATACACCAAGCTACGTTTTTTCACGAAATTTCAGGCCCAAAGTGGGAGATGTGTATTTATAACTGCATATTATATTCAGCGGATTATGGTAGTACACATCTGTATTTTAGCGCATTATAAAAGAGTTAATCTAAAAATAGCTTTGTTTATATACAAGTAATCGTCATACAATTGATTTTAAAAAGATAGTTTTGTAATTTAAACTTATCAATGGACAAGGGTTAATTTATAATAAATTTATTATTATAACAGTAACTTGATCCAAAGAGCCGGATCACATCTTGTTGCCACTCGCGGATCATCAGATCAAACTTGACGCTTCTCGTCTCGTTTGATCTGATGATCCGCGCCTGGCAACTCAATGTGATCCAGCTCTTTGAATCAAGTTACTGTTATAATAATATATATTGATATCGTATAAATCAATTTATAAAATGTCAGGATGATCTTTTTTCCTATTTTTCTCAGGTGGGGGTTCATTACCTACACAATGTGCTCCAACAAGTAGTACAAAGAAAAAGCCTGCATCTGCCCCCAAAAAAGAATCAAAAGTACTCAATGCCAGGTAAAAGAGACACTTATGGTGAAAGACCATGAAGAACTGACAGATATCTGTACACCAAATATCCATGTATTTATCATAAATACAAAGTTTGCATGGTTTTATCTATTTTTTATGATAACAATGAAAGCATCTTAAATTTCCCATAACAGAAACTACAAACCAGTAATCAGGACAAAACAACAGATGGAGGATATGGGAGCCTTTGAAAAACCTGATTACACACCCATGCCAAATACTAGTAACTAAGTTTGATATTTTTCTTAAAATAAGTGGTAATTACACATGCAGTTAATGAAATCTTAACAGTGAAACTATTAGTGAATCAACAATATTTTAACAAGCAACATTCAATTCTCAGTAAACTGTTTTTATGAAAGAGTATAAATTATAAAACAAATGAATATATTCACTATTTTACTCTTCATGACATTCATTGAAATGATTTTTTTTTTCTTCTAAAAGAGGGTAAGGATAACGAGAGACAGAAAGACAGACTTGCCAACCTTATGGCCTTTGGAGAGGACATAGACCCAAAGAAAAAGAAACAAATGGCCAGACCTACGCGCCCTGTAGATGATGAACCCGACATAGACAGATTTGATGAATGTAAGTAATAAGGATATGAACACATTTTATCTCATACGTGTGGTGTATACTACCCGTGTGATAAACCTTTGCTTTATCAAACGGGTGATGCTTTATCAAATACTTCCGGTCAAAACTATTTTTGACACAGCCCCTCGCTTCAACGCTTCAGTGACCTATTTTCGAAGACTTTCTAGTATTTTCCATATAGCTATATCTACTACCAAAAATTGATTTTAAATGGATTTTGTCGAAGATTTAAATTACAAATATAAAGGAAAACACATAACTGTGAAGTTTATAAAACTGCAAATCATGTTAGCTATCAAGGAGTTCATTCTGACGACGCAATGAAAACAGAACACTTTGGTTGTGTTTCTATACAAGAACTTACCGAAATAATGTCTCCCAAGACTTTTATTTCACCAGCAGTAAGCATCCTTATTCAATATTTCCAACTTCGAATCATTAGGCTAGTGTTTGTTTTATAAAACATCAACAACTGTTCCTCGTTCAAGTAAATTCAAACTAACGAGCATTTGCAACTTTGTGTATGTCAACAGACTTGATTATTCAAGTCTTCTGGTCAGTATTTCCATTTAATTAAGTGATTAAGCTCTAAGAAAAATTATATAGAGATAAAAAATTATATCAAGGTTTATTTCAATGAAACTTTACATTAAAACAGTTATATTTATCTCCGAAATGACATACTAAATTGTATTGCGCAAGGTCACAATAACCGCATAACACAACGTTGCATTATCGTTTAATCTTTGGAAAAAATCAATTCGGGTCATATTAGGGGCTGTCTCAAAAGCTTCATAATATAAATCAAATTGCATGAGATAAATAGAACATCTATAATTGTGTGATTTTATATTTGCTTTATCCAACTCGTTGAAATGGTTATATTCGCTCGGCAAGCCTCGCGAATATATACACCATTTCAACTCGTTGGATAAAGCAAATATAAAATCACACAATATAGATATTCTCTATATATCTGATACTATGTCATATAACATATAGATTTTTCTTTTCAAAAAAAAATTTAAAACTATTTTTTTGGTCAAATATTGTAAAATTTGAAAATTCTAAACTGGTGAAAGTATTTTGATTATAATGTACATGTATTTTTATCCACATTAATATTGACAGGTGTCCCATACCACCTTGATTTTATTGTAATAAACATTGTGTTGATTAAATATGTTTCTTTTAATAAAGTGCAACTCGAAATTGATGAAAGAAGAAACTTTTTAAGTGAAATGGAAAAACATGGACAAGGTGCTAAATTCCGCCCCGTGATAGAAACTGAGATTTCACAGGTAAGACCAAGAAATGGGAATCAATAATGTTTCTAAAGAATTTGAAAGAGACATAAATACATTTTTGTCAGAAAATATACTATAGTATTTTTTAATGAATTTGCATGACTGGGACTTTTTTGTCAGAAAATACTGTTGTTTGTTTTGAAGACAAATTAGATTACCAGAATCTTTTTCCTAATAATTACCAAAAGTTATGCTTTAGTGAAGAAACACCTACATGTACTCTAAAGCAATAACAAGTTTGAAGAGATTGTAATCTAAATCACCTGTTTACACCTGTTATATGTTTTATAGAAAATTCGTGAGATGGAGCTGATAGATAAGAAGAGAACAGCTGAGTTGGAGAGACTGATTGAAGCAGACAGAAAACAACAATCCTCCTCCTGACCACGCCCATTTGACCACGCCCATCTTATCTCGACACAACAGCTGTTGTCATCATAAATAGTTGTACTGTGTCATGTGTTGGTACAAACAACAAAAATTCAACGCTTGTATAATATCTCACTCCATAGAATCAAAGATCATTGTGCTTTGAGTCTAAATTGAGCATATTTAAATACAAGTTTTTTATGTATCACATGCAGTACTACATGTATTTATTTCAGGAGAATACATTTATGTACCATACTTATTGTATGTAAAACAAGACCATGCTTTGATTATATCTTTGTTTAAGCAATGTAAAGAATGTTCCAGATATCACCATGGACTACAGGTACAAGATTTAAACACACTGGTGTGTTGATGTTTTTCTATTTTTAATGTCATTCATACTTCTTTATCAACTGTCTTCATTACCATGCAGGTCAACCATTCAAATGATTTTATCTGCATGTTCATTATAAATAGACTGGTTTTCAAGACAATATATTTTTTTTAATTTGCTTCTTGTTGGCACTTGAAGTGGGTTTGTAGATGCTTACTACAGTTACTGTCCTAAATACAACTACCATAAACTGAATCACTGACAGGACAGTTCTCTGACAATCTCTGTTATACTGTCTTATATAACATTGCTTACAGTTACTGTCCTAAATACAAGTACCATAAACTGACTCACTGAGAGGACAGTTCACTGTTATACTGTCTTATATAACTTATTGCTTACCGGTATTCATTTTTATTTAAATAGAGTGACAGAACTTGATTTTATTTTCCAAATTTTGATCTACAATGTATATGCATTATATGTCATTTGATTATCTATGAAAATAGATGTTTTCTTCTGTAAAATTCAACACAGTAAGAAGAATAAATATTTATACTGGTGTATTGATTTAATTCTTATTGTTCATTTACATTTTGAAAAACGAAAACGTTTTCTTTTTACAACAAGAAGTTGAAATGCTCATTACCAACAATGTATCCCAAAACATCAGCAAATTTACAAACTGATTTCCTTCACAATAATAAATGGCAATTTTGCCCTCTGGTATGATCCGATGAATTAAATCTAAGTTGTATTGACATACTCACTAAATTAAAATTAGTTGTTGTTTTTTGTTTTTCACAAACTTTCAAAAGAGATTTGACTCAAAGAGTCGATCATTACATATGTCCATACAAAGTATTTATTAGCTTCATATCAAATGTTTACAATTATATGGTACGGTATGTAAGATTTACAATTTTACTTTCATGGAATAATTATATAATACATAAAAATCAAAATAATTGAATTCATAAAATTAGTATGAAATGTTCAATCAATAAAATGATATTCACTTGAAGATTAATTTTTAGACTAGATACATGTAAATGTACAGATGCAGTACATGTAATATAAAAATGTACATAACATAAACTACGGATGCTCAGGATATATTCTATTACACGGCTAGTACAGAACTCATATTCCTAAACTTGAAATATTAAAACCTTTACATATCAGTATGAAAATTATTTTTCTTTTTCTAAGGGAATGAATAATGCATTTATAAGAAAGGTAGACTCAATCATAATATATTTTTTTAACAATTTCTCTTCATTGAAAGTTTAAACATTATGTTATCTGTATAGTATATACTGTAGGTTCCTTATTTCCAGTAAATAACACCAGTACTCCAATGTTTTGTATCAAATCCTGAGAATATAAAGTCACAAGCACAGATTTCTGTTAATATACATGTAATTTCAAAAAGTTCTCAACTGTTAGAATTTTTACAATAAATTAACCCAGTAATGTTTCTTAGTTTTTGGCTCTGAAACAATATCACAGTTGTATATGCACAAAATATTTGCAAGAAACATTTCTGCAAGATTAGCAAACTAGCTCTCCATGCAGACACTTTTTGTCCCAAATCATTTTTTTTGGTTGAAAATGTTGGTGACATAAAGAACAGTATGAAGAAAAGCAATCTTGATTTACCCATGCACCAATTTTACCGATCACTGTACGGCATGAAACATACCAGTATATATAAACTGAGGAGCTTCACATGAAATTTGGATTTACATTTGTTCAAGATAACCATGATTAACAATGTTTATGAATTTGGCCTTGAAATTGAGTTATTCCCCATTGCAAACTTTGAATAAATATGAAATACATGCCTTCCATATTATAATTAGAAATTTTTACCTGGTATTTTTTTTTTTTACTTAATGAGGAATATTTCAACCAAATGATATGGCTGGCCATGTTGATGCCTCATATTGGTACTTTTGGATTTTGTTGATAAACAGAATGTTATTCATAGTAATTTTTTTTTGTACAAAAGTACCAGGTAGCAAATAAATATTCCCCTTCTCAAAACAGCTAAAGTCAATCAATGCAGTAGTGTTTGACCTTAAATGCGACAGTGTCTGAGAACCAATACATTTATTTATTGGATTTAATTGCTTTGTTGCTGAAATACAATAGAGTAGATAAACTATAAGTTCCTCAACATAAACCTGTTATCTCTGAGCATTTAGAGAGAAATAAAAGTAATATAAAGTGGAGAATTCAGCACACATTGTGACATAGGATGTAAATTACATGGTACTAAAGGTATATAAATTTACATAACACAGCCAAATATAAACAGAACTTTTGGAACACTTAATTATATACATGTATTGATACAGAAAAAATGATCCTGATGATCCCCTGTTTCCTTGGTTATGTCCCTTGAATCTGATTATTATGCATTGCATGATTAAAATACATCAATATAAATGGCACTTTCAATAAATAACTCATCTCGGTTCATTTCACATAAAATATTTCTGACTACAATAAGTGTACATATGATATACATGTAAATATCTAATGTGTTGATTACATTTCCATACAATGATTGAAATAACAATTAATAAACTTAATAATCTCTGGTATTTGCCATGTTAACATACTTTAATGGTTTTGTTAAAGATAGATTAGTTATTCTCTGCTATCGGTTTTTTTATAAAACAAAATAAAAAGGAGCACTTTCAATGAATATACAATAGACAGTTCTAAGGATCATTAAAATAAAGATATGTTTTACCAATCACCAAAGCCATGAGAACACAAACAAAGCACATACATCACAAATACACAGCCTTACAGTGACTTGTGTCTGTGAGGCCATCCATGTTTACCCCCCAGTAACCATGAGTCATAGTGAACCTTAACATTACTAAACACGCTACTAATAGCTTTCATCACACTGTGTTCAATGAGATAATACTGGAAGCGTGGTGTGTAGCCGTCGCGCACGGACCGACACACGGTGACTTGACGGGGACGGTGGAGAGAATTCAGTATCTTGAGCAGGGTGGAGGTTCTGAGCATTGTTTCATTCTTTGTCGGCCTGTGAGCAAGAACCATCGAATCTACTGGAGTATTGGAACCCATGCAGATCTGAAAGCCGGGGTTAGTGAGAGGTAGGTAAGAGTTAATGGTGGTGGTCAGACAGAAGCCGATCTTCTTCAGTGTGGCGATCTGCTTGGCACTCAGGTGTCCAAAGAACAGGTCAATCAACTGATTCAGCAGGTTCTCCGACTCCTTGCTCCTCTTCTCACATGACACTCTGTTACCTTGCTGCCAGAGAAACTGCTTCAACATGTCCGCTGACTCCTTCCGTGCCTTGTCTTTGCACCTCTTGTATGAATACTGTTTGGTTTGTGGTTTTGTTCTACAATCCAATGCATTCTGAAACAAACGCAATGCTTTAACAAGGACCTTGTCTGTCTCTTGTTCTTCTTTTACAGTTTTAGGACAGAACAACTTCCAAAGCACACTGTTCATCATGTTCAAGGAAGCTATGGACATCCCTACATCCATCAGGGGCTGGGAAACATGGGTGGTCCCAAAGAAATCCAGATCGATGTCCAACATGAGGCTGTCCTGCTTTGTAATCCAGCCCCCCTTGGAGAGCCTCTTGATTGCTTCATCCTCTCTCACAGATTCCAAGTAAAACTCTCTTTTGATGTTGCATGACGATGGTTTTAACATTTGTTCTGTACCTACATTGGTTAACCCCTCATAAGGGAAGGGAGTGTAACTACACTCCTTGACATTGCTCCCATTTTTGGTGCAAACACAGATAACTTTCTCTTTAAGGGCCTCTCCAGTTGTGACCGCCGCTGTGCCTATTCCTCCCCAGGTCTTTTCATAAACACTTATATGGTTCTCTTGGTCCCACTTTGGCCACACCCAGATAATTCTCTTCATAATACCCACCATAATAGATTGCTTAAAAAAAATATTAAAGTGTGTGAATATTACGGTAGTACGTGTACATGACATCTGATAATAACTTGAATTATCGAGCTTTGTGTATAAATCTACATGTATCTCTCTTTTCATGGTGTTATGTGTGTTGGTCATCTTTATTAACATTTTGCAACTAATTAACAAACCTTTCGAAATTCATAGCGGGCTTTTTACTTACCACAATAAAGACGTCATTTCTCTGGATCATCATGTTGATTTCTCTGCTGTCTCTTGGCATTCTAAATGAGGGGTACCCGGGGAAATAGAAGGGAGGGGCCATATCAGAGTGCCCATCGATATGGAACTGTGACAAAGGAATATATACTATGCTGATTAACCATATATGCAGGTAGAATAATACAGTCATAATGATTAATCAAAAACATTACAATAGATTGGTTGATTTTGCATGTTTAAAAGGAAATTAATGAACATGTAATTCATATCCATTGTAATGATTACTTTCAGTTGTTAACATAGGATCCTAAGGACTTTTTATCATGCATGTTCACCAATCACTCACGAAGTTTCTTTCAATAGACAAGTGGTAAAACCAAATTCATGAATTTAAATACAAGATCATTTTAATGAAATGAAAATGTTATCTGAAGCATTGCAATTCACAAACACACATACCAAAACATTCCCATGAGACTTCAGAGTTCCTGCTCTTACTGCATTCATCCAAATAGGAATCACTAAAATTACAAATAAATCATATCTTAAAATACAGGTACAAATTGTTTTTTTTTGTACATTAAAAGAGCATGATCTACTCCTAACTCCATAGATGATTTAAGAAATTTAGTTTTAATTTTTCATGAGAGTAATTATTTCTGTATAAAATCCATATACCAGTATACATATCATGTACTAAGATGATATGTTGTGTGTGTATACTATGTTTAGAAAATGAATTTCAATTTCCCCATAATAAAAGAAAATGAAATCAAATCAAAAGTGGACATTTCTCCTTTATCATATACAATTATAGGAAATAATTTTTGATTATTCAATGGAGCATTCACTTTTATTGTTCTTAAAAAATGTAAAAACAAATTTTCATTTATATTTTGAACAACCAAATTAATTTTTTTAGTTAATTTTGAATTATCTGGAGTTAAAGCTTCATAATGTGATATCACATAAAATATAATTATCAATTTCATTGTGGGTGACGGCTGCGGATACATTTTTACCTCCAAAATTTTTTAGAAAATGTGCCATTTTTCATCATTTTTGACTACTGTATTTTCTGGAATATAGATCAATGCTGTATATATAGGTCGAACTAGCCAATTTTGGTGAAATTTTTTTTAAAAAGTTTATATAGGTCGACTTCGGTACATAGGGTGAAAATATCGCAATGGATACTGCTAATTGAGAATTTTTGAGCATTTTACATCAAAATATGTATCCCCTTCCCCCCCCCCCCCCCCAAAAAAAAAAAAAAATTTATAAAGGGTACAATATAGGTCGAGGACCAGGCATCAGGGGGAAAAAGTATTGACCTATATTCCTAAAAATACAGTACCTCTAAGAAAAATGACAAAATGTTGAAGTCATTATTCTTTTTGGAAAACAGGATAAAAGTTAGCTGCAGGTCTGTAGCTCCTGGTCTGAAAAAATTGGATGGACGACCTGGGAGCTACAGTGCCTCCCATAGTAAAAACTGCAATTTACGGTGCACAGTTTATTTATTATGGGAGGCACTATAGCTCCCAGGTTGTCCATCCAATTTTTTTTCAGACCAGGAGCTACAGACCTGCAGCTAGATAAAGTGTATAACCTGTGTACTTTTATATGTAACAAGATGGGAGAAATAATGACGGACCAGACCGGGATTTGAACCAAGGCCCCCTAAATTTCTAGTCAGGTGCTCTACCAACTGAGCTATCTCACAGGTGCCTGTATTTGAACCAGTCTGACAGTCACATTCCTCTCCCCTTAAATGATCTTTGTTCCCGAAGATCACCCCAGGCTCTTCTCCTGGTAGGAGTTAACCTGTCAGTTCCAGGGGTTGGTCACAGCACCAAATGTAACAGATGGGAGAAATAATGATGGTCCTATCCGGATTCGAACCCAGGCCCCCTGAATCTATAGTCAGGTGCTCTACCAACTAGTTATCTGGCACCGGTATTCGAACTGGTCTGACCATCACACTTATATACACATGTGTTCAAGATGGAATATGTGTATTTTCATGAGATTTAAACAACTTTTGAAATTTAGGGCAAATATTGAAAGAAGCTACCTTCTTCTTTGTAATAAGATTGATATATTAATGATTTGATTGAAATAATTTTTATTTGGATTGCCATTTGGGTCCCCATTTGGGTCCCCATTTGGGTAAATCGAGACATCCTTTTATATTTTATTTTATATTTTATATTATCCTTGTACACCTGTCTTGAATTCGCCCAGATATTGAAATATTTCCCTGTTATACCCTAATGCAGATCTTCAGAAGTTAGACCGCATTTCATTTCAATAACACACACACACATGTTTAACACACGCTATCATAATTATTCATTAAGTTGAATTATCACATATTGGCATTAAATGTGATGTTTGATATTTACCCTGATGGTGTTCCTCCACTACATGGACGGCCAATCTCGAGCTCGTGTTTTTTGACCCCCTGTGCTCCGTGTGGCTGGCGTGTAACCCCCGGGGCCGACGATGTCGGTTGGCGACGAGGTTGAATGTGGTGGAACTGGCTTTGTTGTATTGCAGAAGTTTAACATACGTCACGACGAATACTGTCACCACTGCCAGGGCAATCAGATTCCCTGCAAAATTGCGCCTCCATGTCATACGCATTTTGGATCTAATTGAGCGGTAACAGTTTCTTACCATGAAATCGACGTTAAGCAGATCATGCAAAAAACTAGTTTTTTTTATACAGCCAACAGATGCTCTACGTGATGTCCATTTTATATAAACTAACGACAGATTTTTCAGCTAACAGTAATTTCCCATATGACAGTTTTGTGTTTGCAAGAGTTGTCGTTCGTAATGTGAACAAGATAAGTCGTACTATTTTTATTCGACACCATATATCCAGAAAAAATAGCATACACCAAGTGAAAAAAGGTATTAGGGAAAGGGGTTTCCCATGTCTTTTTTTATGTCATCATAACTCAGCAGAGAGAACTGCTTTAAGCAGACAGCCATGGATAATCATGCACATTTTACCAAATTCATAGCATAAGGCTAGCATTAATAATTTATATGTTTGATTTACTCAGACCTAAAATTTTCATGGTGGGTAGGTAGGTACCTCTTTCTTTTCTTCTTTTTTTTTGGCAAATTGGTAATCTGATAATCAAACTATTATTTTTCTATACTGAGAATAATCTAAACAAATCCAATATTTATTGATACAAAAACATTATCTAATAAATGTGTTTTAATGTGAAATGGTCAATTAAAAAAAAATTCAAATTCAAAATGCTGAAAAAAATATTTGGGTAAGGGCAATTTTGATGGGTCAGTTGGAGTATATCAAACAAATCAATTTTTTTTTTATTTTGGCATCATGCAGTTGTTTTACATACTTCAAATGACTTATAAGCATTGCATGCATTTATAATTCTTAGTTAATTAGGAGTTATTTTATTTTTCATAATGGTTGAGAACCACAATTGATCATCTATTCATTTTTTATTATCAATATCTTAAATATTTCAAAAAAATATATTATATATAATTAAGGAATTAATTCAATATTTATTGTAAACATACAATGATGTTCCTATAGATTCACTGGGCCTTTGCCAATGCCCAATTATTGTAATTGTGTTTGTGCCAATAAAATAAAATAAAATATATTTAAAATTATTAGTTTTATACGATATAAAATGATTTGGGGCAGTTATACGCTTTATAAACCGTGAATTCATTCCTTATAATTTAATTTTTTGCTATCAATTGTTGATAAAAACGGTCATTTGACATCTAAAATGACATACAATGTACTAAATTCAAACGTAACGTCAGGCGGATTGATATGTTTTTTTTTACGTTAGTCTTACTATGACGTAGGCAACATTCGTTATACGATATAAAATAATTTTTTTAGCCAATCAGAAAGTGCGTTACAACCAGAATTAAATTATTATTAAATGAAAGCAAACATTTCAATGGTTATATCTTCAATTAAAAAAACATTATCATTTTTATGTTCAATTTATTTAGTAAAATTACATAACATAAATTTGGTGTGAAATCTATATTTATTTAATTAATACAATGAAATTACTGGCAAAAAATAATGCATGGCAAATTCATTACAATCTCTCAATTTCACAATTTCATAGGAAGCCCCAGATATAACTTACAACTCAGATAACCATGGTAAAAAAGATAAAAATTCTAAATAATGAATGTACTGTTCATTACTTTACTGCCATGCAAGTAACTAGTACATGTACTAGGCAAGTCCTGTTGGAAAAAAAGATCATTTGAAAGTCAGTGGATATCTCAGATAAAAGCAAGCAGGCACAATTTTTCTATTTAAAGAAAAACAACTTTATACATTTAACCAACAACAATTCTCTGGGCTGTTAAAGAAACTGATCTAGTCAAATTTCATTTTAAATGTGGATCAGAAAGAGGCCACTTAAAACAATTTTAAAGTGAATTAATAACGAAAGACAATTAAAAAATGTGTCAGAAGAGAAGTATCAAAAAGGCACAAGACAAATTCCTCATATCATCATATGCTATACTTAAAAACACACAATTGATCCCTTTACATGAATATTAGCATACAACTGCAGATATTTACTCAAAATGTTCAATGGATTCATGTATGTACATGTGTATAAATAATAACTGAAGTATTTTGATTAACATTTATCGATAAAAAGTAAATCGCATTTAGCATGTATACCAATCTGTAAAATATCAAATACAAGTACCTGCTCAAAGGCACAAATACACTCAAAAGAAAACACATGACTTAATAGCACCATTGTGAACAAATACAGGTATATCACTTGCTTGTAAATAAGCATTCATTTTACCACACAAAACAAATAATGAATAAATTAATAAAAATTTAACGTACTACTTCTTTTCTTTTGTTCTAAGTACATGTGTATTCATTTGAATTGTGTTGAGATTACATGGAAATAGATAAATATATCTATTTATCTTTCCACGGTATCGATGTAAACCGTGTATAAAGAGATACCCGGCAGTGATTAAGACATAGTTTTGTGTACAATAATACAAAGGTATCACCAGGTCATAATCCAAGAAACATGTCCATTTTAAATGGAAAAATAAACAACAGTAAAATGGATCAAGTACATGAACAAGTTAATATCACAGGCAGACCAAACTCTGCATAGGAAATTTCTACAGCGTATTCCAGGAATTCATCTCGTTTAGACAGGACACAACAGACAGACATACAGATATTACAATACTGACCAAATTCATTTCAGTAAAAAAAATAAAAAATTGATAACAAGAAAAGTTTGTTGAAAAACAATCATAAATGCAGTTTTTAAGTACATGTACTGTATATAATCAATATATTTAATAAGTTGCAACTCAAGTTAATTCGAAAGTGCCAAAGAAATTAATCGATTCCTTTTAATGTATTGGAGCTTGATGAAAAAGCTTTGTCTGGGTTTATAGAATTGTTTTGTGTGGGCTGCAGAAAAATGTCTCTTTAATACATGTTCCGGTAGTCGAATTTGGGTCTTTTATCATTTGCTGTAAACATGAGCATGAGATCAATAATCAGTGCATGTACTGTAAATAAAACCCTTATTGGGATTGACTGTTATAATAGGATCTTTCTGTAAATGCAGTAATAAAATTTTCATAGTTATCATTCTTTTTAAATGTTATCGGCCTATGAGGTCTACTTTTGGATTACAATAATCAACATGATATCTATTAAACATATAACACAGTTTTAGGATTGTAAATAAGTGACATGGGATATAATTATTGAATGAGGATGGATGGGATACTCTGCTGTAATGATTGACTTATCTGTTATGTTATTTATCTTAGGAGGCCTTTGAATGACGGAAGTTAAGAAATTGGTATCTGTACAAGTAACTATCGTATGAAGCCAGTAAACGGGCACTAATGTGAAAGGCAAGTCATGATTTGATTGCTGTAATCAAGGACTTGGGATCTATATAAGTAACTATCATATGAGGCCAGTGAATAAGTTTATATTGGGAGTAATGGAGGACTTAGGACCTATATCAGTAACTATCGTATGAGGCCAGTGATGGGGTTCACTGCTGTGATGGTTGACTTTGGATCTGGTGACAGTGAACTCCACGGCGACTCCTCACACTTTTTGATGGAGGCACAGTCGTTGCTGACAGGTCCTGTTCTACAAGTATCCTGGACACTCCAGAACTCTGCACACAGACTGTCCGTCCACTCTTCCAGTGAGCGCCCGTACTTCTGGCCATTCTCATCCCCCGCTGCACGCGCTTCTTTCACATTGGTCACTCTCAACACTTCCTCAAATTCTGAGAAATCTTGTTTTGCATAATACCCAATTGGTCCGTTATGATGTATGGCTGCCTTTCGGGAATCTAAGGGATTTCCTCTGAACACAGTTAAAGGAAGCACAAGGAAATTCACCTGTGCAATGACCTCGTACCTGTACATGAGTACACAAGTCCACACACCAGGTCTCAGTGGCTGCTTCAGCTGGGGTTTGAATGGTGCTATTTGACCTTCACTTGTAATGTTGACATCATAAGAAGCGGCAATGACCTTGGCTGGGTCAATCCAGGCAATGGACACTACTAAAGGTCCACCTGGTCCCCATGTATGTCTTAAAACCAGGTCACTGTAAGGACCTAATAATTGTCCATAATTTCGAAATATAGCTTCTTTCAAGTCAAAGTCACTCCCAACCTGAATAAAATAAGATTATCAAATTGTATTGTAGGTACATGGATAAGTATATAAACATCAAACTTTCTCAGTCTTACTTTTTTGCATCAAAACACTTTTTTTTTCAGTTAAATGGATAGCATTTTAAAATATATCATAATCTGAAATTAAACAGGAAAAAACCCCTTATATTAGTAAATTTTCATTTTGACTGCTATTGAACATTTACGTACAATGCAACAGTGTTTAACTATGACAGTTGATCTAATGACCTACATGTACATGTATGTACAATATATTTCATAATTACCTCCAGATTGATGAGCCTGCCAGCAGGCCCTGTAGGGCTTATCACAGAGTAATGCTGTCTCAGCATCATATGGCTCTCCAGAACTAATTTGGTCCCCTCTTTACTGGCGGTCTCAAACAACACCAGCAACCCCTGGTTACGGTCCCCCTTCTGAAACAAATGGACCTGGAGCACCTTGTTTGGAACCACCTGACACTGCCCAGCAGTGTCTGCAGCCAGGCGAGTGGTGGTCAGACGCATGAAAGACAGGTAGAAACTGAGGAAGGTGTCGTCCACCGCCATGTGGAGGTCCAGGTGGTGGTATTCATTCTGCCAGTAGCTGGTCAACGCTGTCAGATCTGAAAACAGGTGTAAAAGTGTTAAACTACTTTATTCTCACAGACACTGGGAATTATCACAGGTGAAATTCGTACTACACTAATAAAAGTAGAATTAAACAGAGAAATAAAAAGTGATTCATGTTGTTCTTTAATATTCCTTTATTAAAGAATAAACCAATTTCATATACAAACAAGGGGCCCATGGGCCACATCGCTCACCGGAACAACAGCTCCTTATAACATTCTATTTCGTAGCATAATATGCTATTTCTATTTTAAACTTTGAACCCCTTTCTGGGGCCCCAGTATTGGTACGGGGTTTATGGTTGGCTTTAAAAATTTAGATTCTACACTATTTGAGGATCCTTGCATAGTAATCTCACAAACTGTAGTATTGTAGTTCTTGAGAAGAAGATTTTTTAACATGTTTCCTACATATAAATATGTTAAACATTGAACCCCTCTTGGTGCCTCAGTTTTACTCCGGGGGTCACAATTTTAACAATTTAGAATCTATAAAAGCCAAGGAAGTATGCATAGTAATATCCCAAACTGTTGCATTGTAGTTCTTGAGAAGAAGATTTTTAAACATTTTCCTATGTATGTTAAACTTAGAACCCCGCCTGGGGCCCCAGTTTTGGTCCTGGAGTCACAATTTTTACAATTAAGAATCTTCACTATATATGCAAGCTTTTGTGTAAATATTGGCATTTCTGGTGCAGTGGTTCTTTAGAAAATTTTTTTTTACATTTTCCTATGTATTTCTATGTTAAACTTTGAACCCCGCCTGTGACCCCAGTTTTGGTCCAGGGATCACTATTTTTGCAATTTAGAATCTTCACTATATATACAAGCTTTTGTGTAAATATTGGCATTTCTGGTGCAGTGGTTCTTGAGAAGATTTTTAAAAATCCTTTTTTACAATTTTGAGGTTTTCTCCGCTTTGAATATTAACTGGCCTTTTATTTCTGCAATTTATATTCAACTTCCCATAAGGATGCTTTGTGCCAAATTTGGTTGAAATTGGCCAAGTGGTTTTAAAGAAGAAGTTCAAAATGTAAAAAGTTTACAGACGGACGGACAGACAGACAGACGGACAGAGGACAAAATGTGATCAGAAAAGCTCACTTGAGCTTTCACCTCAGGTGAGCTAAAAAAAAAAAAGGTATCAGTCTTCCTCATCTTTCTGGGTACCTGTCATCTCCTTTCCAAACAGGTACACATCCATGCTATTGATGATGTCCTGATTTACTGTTGCTTCAAACTTTCTGCCAAAAAATATTGGCTTGACTTCATAAGACTGAAAAAATATATCTACACATATATTTTATACATATACGGTACATGTGCATGTATTATCTTTTAATATACATAAGATTGCATATAACAATATCATAAATCATTTTCAATGTGAATTTAAATCTGACAGATGGTTGCATGTGAAAGTAGGAAAAAAATTCATTTGACTTGAGTTTGTTAACCTCAACCGAGTAAAAGAACTCAACAGTATGGAACAATTATAATTCCTGACGGTTCATCTATGCCTCTATGAAGTCACATCCTCGCATGAAATGAAAAAATCTAATTACACTCCCATTAATGTTTAGAAATATTGAACTCACTTAAATTTTGCCCACTATATTACAAATGAACCTTCAGCCCTGTCCTGAGAGGAACAAATCAGCACCTACACAGATTTACAGACCAAAATTCATATATCAAATTCATCATGCAGAAAATAAATTATACTCCCATGAACTTTTACAAATTAAAAACCCTTAAAAACTAGCTCCCCAAAATTAGTACCAGCCCTGTTACATTGTATGTGAGGAAAGAGTCAGCAGGTACATAGAATAACTCACCAGAATCCTGTCCAGGTCCTGGGACAGGAAGTCGTTGGGAGAACAGCCGCACCAGTCCACCACGTTCTTGTGCTGACACTTACAGCCACGCTTCCTGTTCCAGTTGGTGACATGGAGATTGTTCTCCATCCACTTGTCACAGTAATGGCTGTTGTGGAGCAAGGTGTGGAAAAAAGACTGAAAGTGAAAACTATCAGTGATATATCGATGTTTTTATTTACCAGTATTTCCCATAAAATAATGATAATCACTCTATGATAAAAGTGTTATTTATCTGGAACACAGATAATGATTTAATGTTGACAAAATAAGTGCTCTTCAAATTTCAATCATTAAATCAATTTTAAGTTATACATGTACTGTGTGATATTTGAACTTAAAATACAAATTTAAGTATTATCTGTGAGTGGCTCGAATTAATCAAGGAAAAATGCACAACAGACACTCCATATGAATGTTTTGAAAGTTCAATAAATCTTTTAAAAAGATATGGTAATTAAGGGGTTTAATTTATAATTAAACGAATAAAGAATAACCTCCACTGGTAACAGTGTGTATTTGTACAGTTTCTTCAGTCCGGTCAGGAGTTTATCCTTGGAGGTGACCACGTATAGACAGAAATGTCGGGGGAGCCCCACCCAGTCACTGCCACCATCCACCTGGATCCCCGAGGGCAGAGTCCGAGTTCCAAGCCTCCAAAGGTGGTTGTCACACTGCAGGAAAGTCTGGTCCAGACCTTGCTTTCTTACAAACCTACAAAGTACATGTACAACATGTATGAGGCTTTATCCTCATTGTACATGTACATGTAGTAACAAACCAGGGGGAGAAGATTCAAGGTTTTTTAATGTACCGTATATTACAAAAAAAGGATTACAGTTCTTCCTTAATAATGTATTGCTCTAACATTATTCAATTGTATCAGGTAGGTTTAATCATGAATATTATGTTTTTACACATTTTAGTAAGTGAATTTAATGAAATTGTAATTTTATTGTTATTGTTCGGCAACTGATCAATGATAGTCTAAGAGTATCAATTTTTTTTATCGAAAACAGAATTTCCTCAACAATAATACACTGTAGCTCTTAACTACATTCTCGGCATACTACACACTACATTAATTTTTTAATATAAATCACAACTTACAGAGATGTGTTTCTGCCATGAGATTTCAGGAAAATATGACCTCTGTATTTTGTTAAATAGGTCACCAAGGAATCCAGTTTCCTGTAAGGAATGGATTAATTGATTTCATACCCTGAAGACCAAAATATTTTTAACATCATGAATCGACAAAAATTGCATAAGTAAAATACATTACAAAATGAGTGACCATTTAACAAACGACTGTCATGTCTTTTATGATTGATTTCTGTGTTTCTTACTTAATTGGATAGTCACTTTCACTTAGATTAACATAGTAGTCCCACATCCAGTCAGTTTCCAAGGCCTCCTCAATGATGTGTAGATGGGCATCCAAAAGACTGGCTCCGCCCCATATTGTGGCAAATCGCTTACGCACAAGACGAACATTGGACAACAACTGCTCCAAGGGAAGTAACTCTCGAAAAAGATATTCCTGCCTCTAAAATAGAGTCATAAGAAACACGACATCGTGACTTTGAAGATGTTAAAACATAACGAACTAAAAATAATTAGACTTTAGCAAGGTTGTATTGAAAAAAACAAATAAACAAAGATCTAGTTTTTTCTTGAAAAAATTTCTTGTCCCATTTTGCTGTAGGTGAATATGATTTATGATGCACTGCAAGTTTTTCTAAAAACAACAGATTGACATACTGCATCAACATGTAGGAGGTAGAAGTGGTCCCGGTGGTATATGGCCTTCAGCAATCTTCGCACCTGTCGGACTTGTCGACCGTTCAAGGTCAACACAAACAGGACCTTGACCTTTGGTCTAACACTTTCCTCCTCAAAGTGAAGATTCCCTGGGCCATTGCTGAACCGCTCTGAAAGTAGAATGTACAGACATGATTGATTTATATGCAACAGTTGAATGAATTCAAACCTTACAAAAGTTATGTCCCTCTGATTCAATCTTTGGGGGGAAAACCATTAGTTGTAACTTTGTCCTTTGACATTAAAAACTCCACTTCCATTTTATTTTTTAATTGCCCCAAGATGGGGATACCTATAATATATATATATATTAAAGGAATAAATTAAACCCAAAGAGAATTCATTACAGGATGCCAAAATGTTTGGCAGCATAAAAGGGAATATTGGTATATCCCTTTTCACTTTTGGGTTGACTCTGCAAAGAGAAACAACTCAATCCAATTTTTGGAAAGTGCGGATAGGTCTATACTGAGCACTCCTATATCACACAGAAATGATTGATTTACAATATTGAGCAATTAAGTTAATCACATGGAAATGACCAATTAATACACAAGTCTGAGCACTCAGTTTATATAAGCCAAAAGGTATAATGGGTACATTATGTATGTAACAGGTGGTGAAAAGTCAAGTCTCAACCAGGACTTGAACCCAGGGCCTCTGGCGTACCGTGTCAGCGCTCTAACCACTGAGCTACTGAGACCCGATATATCGACTGACAGTCACACACCTGTTAACCCGCTGACATACTCCCCCTCTAGGTAGAAATTCGTCCTCGAATTTACGAGTAGACTTCTAAGTTAAGGAAATGTTGTGAAACATGTTCCTAGGGAGTGACCGAGGGATTTGTATGTTGGGCGCCAAATGTAACAGGTGGTGAAAAGTCAAGTCTCAACCGGGACTTGAACTCAGGGCCTCTGGCGTACCGTGCCAGCGCTCTAACCACTAAGCTACTGAGACCCGATATATTGACTGACAGTCACACACCTTTTAACCCAGTGACATGTATATTGATGTAGCAGCTGCCAGAGCAATTACATTAGTCATCTTCTAAATGTACTGCCATATACAGGTGCAGAGAGAAGTGAAATTTTCATTTAATATGCAGAAAGTAATTGATTTCAATGACATCTCACAACATACACTTACTGTATAATTGTATACCTTATTTTTGAAATTAGTATATAAATGACTTTACACTCATATTGATTTATCTACAAAAAGAGTTCACCAGAAAGATTTACCAGGACTAAGTTTTATCTTTATTTTTATGAGGTTAGGGGTTATAAAATATTGTCCTACCTCTAGACAAAAAGAAGGCTTTCATAAATTATTTTATCTTTTATATAATTTGAAATAACATCAAAATTATAACAAAATGCAAGATATTTTTATTCTCCCAAAATGCTACCTAATTGTGATTTTAAAAGAAAAAGTACCGGTAAGTATAAACCACACGGCTCCCTGCTTTTACATTTTATGGTAAATTATCGTAACTGAATCCACGGTACAAATAATTTCCAACTACCTCTACCGCAGTTTTAAAGCAAAGGTGGTGTCAAAATAATATTGCAAAATCTGCTCCACAATAATCTCAATCATTGGTTATCTTACGATACCTTGCTAATATCAATTGGAAAAAATGGAGAATCTTACAGTCATAAACTCATAGAGTATTGTGAATTCGGACATTAATCAAAACATAACTTAAGGTGGTATGGGGCACCTCCATATTGTGACGCATTTCCTATCAAAATAAACAATAAAATCAAGCATAATTTTATAAGTTTTATCCATCCCCAATTGTTACCTTACAGCGTAGAGCAGTGAGAGCGTTAACTACTAGTCATGTGTTCCAATCACACTAGGGCTTTTATAATTTTTACCTTTCCAAATTTTTTTTAAAACATACCGTACTCGACTGGTATTTTTTGGTCAAATATTGTACAATTTGAAAATTCTACACTGGTGAAAGTATTTTGCTTAAAATGTACTTTTATCAACATTAATATCGCCAGGTGTCCCACCTTAAAATATCTGATGGCAAACAATTTTTTCTGTTTGATTTAAGATGGAAAATGGCACCAACAGTGTTTATAAATGTTAATAATTGCAATTTTTTATCATATAACTTTTAGATAAACAAGAAACAACGATTCCAAGAGAGAGATTCCATATAAACATGGCCATTATTTACCTTGGATCCCTGTGCTGTACACACCATTAGTGAGGTATCCCCCGCAGATTTCCTCGGAATTTCCGGGACAGCGCTGGTTACACACTGCTCCTGTAGTTCCATGCTTCCCAAAGGAGTTTCCACACCAGCACTCCCTCCCATACTGAAGACCAGCATATCTAAAACCTGTACAAAAATCACATTTCAAACCACCCATATACCATACACATGTACAAGAATCACATGTCATACCACCAACATACCATACACATGTACAAGAATCACATGTCATACCACCCACATACCATACACATGTACAAGAATCACATGTCATACCACCCATATACCATACACATGTACAAGAATCACATATCATACCACCCACATACCATACCCATGTACAAGATTCACATGTCAAACCATCCATATACCATACACATGTACAAGAATCACATATCATACCACCCACATACCATACCCATGTACAAGATTCACATGTCAAACCACCCATATACCATATACATGTACAAGAATCACATGTCATACCACCCATATACCATAAACATGTACAAGAATCACATGTCATACCACCCACATACCATACACATGTACAAGAATCACATGTCATACCACCCACATACCATACACATGTACAAGAATCACATGTCATACCACCCACATACCATACACATGTACAAGAATCACATGTCATACCACCCACATACCATATACATGTACAAGAATCACATGACAAACCATCCACACACCCATCTTCGCTAGCCAAGGGTTTCTGATCTGCACCGCTCCTCACGCACCCTTGGTATATCGTGCTATCAAAAGTCAGGATTTTTTTCCTGGATTTTGATTGGGGTTTACTGAAATCGTTCGACCAATCAGAAAATGCAAAACATATCTGATTTAAATGACAATGTTTTGATACTATTTATTCAAGAGTATCGCTAACACAAATAGCACAAACCCTTATTTTTCTAGTCTTTTTTGTTTGAGCCTTCATGATGCATGTAAAATACAATAGTGCAATAACAAGTACACCTGATTGCGTATTTAATTTAACAGAGGCATGCACTCGTAAATTAAGGATTTACCGCTCCCAGTCTTACACCCTTTGAATGAATTCGATCTATATGTAGCATTTAACATTATTCCTATATTATTGAATACACTGGGCATTAAAACGTTCTTTCAACTATAGAGGATGCCATTACTACACCAGGTACGTTAAAGTACGGCATCTTTCATCATTTGGCTGATTTATAAATAGGATGGGAGATCATGTGACAAAAAAAAAATCCCGACTTTTGATAGCAAGATATGCCAAGGGTTCGTGAGGAGCGGTGCGGATCACAAACCCTTTGCTAGCGAAGATGCCACACACCTTACACATGTACAAGAAACTTGTGACAAAATCTTGTACATATCAATTGTCTAACATATAATACCAAGAATCACAAATCAAACACCTGTATCTCTGAAAACTATTCAAGAATGATCTATCAAACCATTTATTCCTAAAAACTTGAAACAACTGTAATTCAATGAATATATCAGAAACATAAAAAAATGCCCAGACTCTTATCATCAGTGTAATGAATTCAATGTATTATAACAGTATGAAATTACCAATCTTAAGCAGTAATTTATACACAGCTATGCAGTACATGTACAGTGTACTCACCTATCTGTAAGCAGTAGTCGATACACGGCTGGGACCAGTTTTCTGTGGGGAGGGTCTTCTGGTGGGTCAGATCCCGGTCCTCAGCGTCATCAAGGTAACAGCCGTAGTAATGACCTTTAGAGTGGTTTCCTGTCAAACACAAAGGTCACATCAACCACAGTTATATAATTTACTGCTATCTATGACTTGGACAAATGATGCTTGCATGATGTCAAAGCTTTGCTGCTGACCAAATTTTAATTTGTTTGAAATTTAAAACATTTATAGGAATTTTTTTTTCTCATATAAGGACCAAGTTTTTATAAAAATTGTCTTTCCTGTTTAAGAAACAAGAAATATTTCATAGATATATATATATTTTCAAATGTATAATATATGATGAATCATTTTTCTTGTATTTTAATGAGAAACAAATAATCATGAAATGCCTATTAGCCTTATCAAAAATTCCTTACATATTCCAATTCCAATCATACATGAATTAGTTTTAATAACTGAAGCAACTTATCATGTGACAATCACTAATAATCCAGTTGCGACAATCACTAAATTCAGTTGCCACAATTACTTCTGATGCAACAAATTACTTCTGTTGCTAATCTAAGGACAGGTTTGATTTGGGTTTTTTTTATTGAACTTATTAAACATTTTGCAAATTTATTATGAAAACATAAGTTAGTTTCTTTTGTTTGCTACAAATACATTGTAATCTAACTAAAGAAGTCAAAAACTTGTTGCAGACTATCCTTGCATACACATATCAGAATCCAATTACAAGTAACTCACCTTTAAGATGACAAGTGTTGGGGAGGGAGCCGGGGAAGACCCCTCCCTCCTGAATCCCGCAGGCTACATCCGCTATCTGCTGCTTACACTCCCTGGTTGTAGCTCTCTCAATGGCTGACATTGCCTGGGCACTCTCAATCTTACAGGGAGGAGCATAACCCGCAAGGAACTCCGATTTAATTCCAAGGCCCTCAATGGGCAGTCTTTCTTCATTGACCAGGACTTCTTCAGAAAGGTCCTCCCCTTCGTTGACATTACTGTCCTTTTCTTCCTGTTTCTTCTCCTCAGAGTCCTCCTCAATCAGGACTTTAGTATCTCTCACCTCCTCATGTGACTGTAAGACAAAGTATGTTCCATAGAATTGTCATCCGTGACAAAAGTGTAAGTATGGTAGAGATATAAAGCATTCCTACTAGCTCCTGCTTGTTGGTTAGATGGCTGAGTGCCAGATTTGTATGCCATAGGACCCCATTAAAAGCAACATCTTGTTACAATATGTCTCACTAACATGTTTTAATTTTAACATGACTAATAGAGAAAAATCTTAATTATTTCATGCTCAGACCATTACTTTGCTCTGATTCAGTTTCCCTGTAACAACCAACACATTGTTCCTACTTCTCTGTAAACAGGGCATTAAAAATGAGAATGTTATAGGGTTGATCATGAAAAAATAAAGTCTTTGTTAATGTTCAGGCATTTTCATGTTAATACAATTGACAAAGGAGTTTTAATTTTTTTTAATTGTTACAAAAAAATAGGCAATCGTTATATCCCATGTAGCGTTTTATATCATTCAGTGCAAAAGTGAACAGGGATATGAAACAAAGATTTGATCTATTTATCCCATCTAGATCAAGTCTTACTACATATAATAACAGTCTGAAAAGGGAACAGCATGTTAAAATTATGTAACCATTTATGTATTGAATTTTAATTAATAAATGGAAGAAAAAGTGGGCAAGCTCACACATTCCAAGCTCCCCTATTACTCGACAATGCCACATAATGAATTGCAGGGTACGCATTAAATATAAATTAATAAAGGGGCATAACTCCCCAAAAACAGGAGTTGCACTAACAATAAAACTGGACTGACTGACTGACAGGTCAAAAACATTATACCTCTCGCAATTTGTTGGGGTACAATATTAAGCAGGAGTAATATTTCATATTAAAGATACAAGGTACTTCTTAAAGTTCATTTAATTTTCTAACTTGATATATTAAGGAGTTGTCTGGTGAATATATCTAATTAAGGAATTAGATGTGAGCCTCGATCCTTGAAAACAAAATAATTTTTATTTATGACATGTTATATATACATGTAGCAGCATGAATAGTTTATTTTTCTTTGTTGTGTGAATGTATACTGACATTGTATACACCTGTGTTTTGTTAGCTTAAAAACAATGAATTCATTCATTTTCAACTAAACCCCAAGTATCCACAAGTTGATATAATGCATTTAAATTGATAAAGTTAAAAATCAACAATCATGACAAGAGATTTAAGGTAAACCTTAGTCACAATCAAGACATGCACAAAAAATAAATGAAGAGTGTTTTCACTGCAGTAGTACTTGGAGAATTCATTTGCATCATTCTTGTGTGTTTGATAAAACAACATGAAATTTGATACAGAATTAACATTTGATGCAAAGCATTACCTTAAAATCAATAATTTACCTGAGCTTATCTGATCTCTCAATACATGTATAATCTTCATCTACATTTTTTAGCACATACACTAACATCTCAAATGAATTATAAATGCTTACAGATACACACAAGTTGACTAAGTAATTCTATCACATTTTTGCACAAATGTGCTTTAAATATGACTCATGAAAAAACTTTTTGATGGATATTTTTTTTACACAGCTCTTGAAATCATAAAAAAAGTCATCTACAGATCTTTGCATAAAGCTACAAGCCTATCAAAAGGGATTTTTATACACAAAAGGGGTAAAACCAGCTGTGAAAAAAAGAATTTCTTAATATCAAAAGTGATGGTAAATCATGTTTATGATTTTAATCGAACAAATCGTGAATTTCTATTCTTTTGCCATGCAAGACTCAGGGATATGAAACTCACAAGTTATTTGATAAAAATCATGATATACAATCGGGTGCTGGTCAATCCATTCCCAAATAAATCCGTCCCGGTCAATCCGTCCCCTGGATTTCAACTTATCCGTCCCCAAAGTTTGGTCAAACCATCTCCTCGTAGAATATACAGAGTTTTATATCTGCCCCCAAATCCACCCCCAAGTTTGGTCCCATATTTTCCCATATTTTGTTGTTATCCGCCCCAAGTTTGGTCAATCCATCCCCAAGTTTGGTCAGTCAGGGTGCGATTATCGTCAATTATATTTAAGGTGTTATAATTAATTTGGAGACTCTCCATGTAAGTATTATCATAATTATGAGACGGGTGTTAATTATGAGAACTAATGGTAACAAGCGGAGATCCGTTCTCCGTGATCACCAATTAATTTATTTCTATATGTCGGAGTTTATCAAAAATATCATAAATGATTTGATTTGATTTGAACATATTTTATTGTATATATATAACATACATATATGGCATAGCCCCCAAACTCCGTCACTTTCGGGAAACTCCTTGCCGTGTGAAATCAAGTGAAATTACTTCATTTTTTGCATGTCAAAAATCTTCAATAAAATGTTAACAATTTACAAAGGTTAAATTCAAGATTGTGTTAAAACAAAACAAAATCACACCTTGTTCATTTCATTCACAGTTAATTGCGTAAAATCAGTTTGCACTTTTTCACGGGTACACTAAAACATCGATATCTCTGACTAAAGTCAGGGGACAGAAATCATTTATATACGCATTTAGAAATGAATGCTTTTAATTAATTTAAATCAAATAAAAAATACAAATAATTCTATCAGGGGATGGATTGACCAAACTTAGGTGCAAATCCTGTAAAAGTATATCAGGGGATGGTTTGAGTAAAAGTTGGGGATGGTTTGACCAAAACTAAGGGACGGATTTGCATTGCCTATATAATTATATGATGGGGCGGTTCGACCAAATTTTTGGGACGGATCAGCCAGAATATAGGGGACGGATTGACCGGGATGGTTTTATTTGGGAACGGAATGACTGGATTTCTTTTAATGTTATTATCTGGGTACTTTCATGTATGTTGTAATGCAAGATCCCTGTAGACTCCTTTAATTATTTTTAGCAATGTATTGAAACTTTGTAAGCTAAAGGGGGCGTTTCAAGATATCATGAAATTTGTTCATACTTTTGAAGGAACATTGCTTGAGCCCTGAAGTATTTATAAATATTGAGTAATTAAGCAAAGTGTGAATCGATGATATCTTAAATTGGGACAAGGTATAATAGAAAATATTGTGGTCACCAAAGTTAATTTCTTCATTTATAAAACTTTTTTTTTCAATTATGACTCATTTGATCAATGTCCCTCCAAATCCTAGTGTTTATACATACTTTAACATAGGGCCCTGAAATGTATTTTCTAAAACTTTGTATAAAATTTTGTTTAAAACCAAGAGCGAAGCCTCTTGGCGAAGAAGCGGTATAGATATGATAAAATAATTAACTTACCTCCCTGTCTTCTGATGAGGTGTCCGCTTCCTTTATGTTTATGTTGTATAAAAAGAATTGAACACACAATATAACAAACGCCACGTAAAAGATACATTTGTATTTACAACACAGTCTTCTCGAAGAAGCAATACGTGATGCAGCCATCGAGCTTTCCTACCTCCACAAACCGAAGAGTGCGAGTCTAAAATGAGGAAACAACCAAGAGAGACCCTTCGATATATATACCTGTTCGTTTATAAATACCTGGTTACCCAATGGTTACCAAAACCCCAGAAAAGTTTTATTATATGATATGGTACTCATTGCTGAACATGATGAATAAAAAAAAAATTAAAAAATACATTTTATTTTTAAAATAGATCATTAAAAATATTACACAATTAGTATTAATGATAAGTTCTTGGCTTTCAACATTTCTCTTTATAATTACAATAATAGTTCAATATTCATATAGATACCATTGTTGGATGTATGACAATCAATCAGGGTTTTAGAATCCCCCACTGTACAATAAGTGCTATATTTATTATTCATAACATTGATATGGAAAATGGCCATTCTCAGGTTGAAATGGTGACCCTGCCCCCTGGAAAATTCTAAATTATTAAATTTAACTTCTGGATCCTGGAGACATTGATAACTGCCATAATGTAAATCGTAAATAAATTAATTACTATTTCTAACACATTTCAAACATGAAAACCAAATCAATATATGAACCATATACCAATAAATCCAGGATATTTTTAAAGATATTGAAAATTGATGATGAGCAGACATTGACCAGTTCACTCTTATACATTATAAAAATAGTTAGAGAACACATAGTTAATGTACTGTCCAGTAATTCCCCTTCTGTACCCTGCAGTTCAATGTTCAGTAAACAAACAGTTCAGTAACCAGGTATGTATTTACAATGCAGCCCAAGTGTGGATCAAGAAAGGGGGCTGAACCCCACCCCACAGAAAATCTAAACTTATTCAATTCACATCGAAAAATTATTCCCCCCGATCCCTAAGAAATATTTCTGGATCAGCACATGATCCCCCCTCCCCACTTCATTTTGTGCATTCTTTATAGCCAGAATTCACTGTAAGTTCAGGGACAGCTAGGTATTTGTTTTGCTAGAGGCTCTCAAAATATTAATAATTAATAATAATAATGCACCAATGATAATATCTTGTTATTCAGAAAAATGACCAAAAAGGTATGACAACGATGCCGACGATATTTTGGAAATGAATCTTGCGCAAAATTTAATTCATGAATACTATGTTGAGCTGAGAAAATCACTGCGATCTGTTTTCAATCCTTTCTTGAATTTTGGTTCAAAACAAAACAAAACAAATGTTGACTGTATTTTCGGGCAACATTGATTATATGAGCCCCCCGAGGGACGAAATATTGCCCGACGCTTCGCGGTTTTGCCCTCAACGCCAGTCAACATTTGTGTAATACATTCTTGATCTCTTCTTTAAAATGATGCTTTATGAACATACAGTATTACAAGTATCTGGATTACTTTTACCTTTTCATGGAATGTCGAGTAAATGTTTCATTTTTTACATAACTCGTTTAAGGTACCTCACTGCATCAAGACTTACACTTTTTAAAACCCTATGTCACAAGATGGCCTTTTAAGGTCAGACGACACGTTCCTCGAAAAATGATAATTATTTTTCAAATTTTCAACAGCCTGATAATACATGTATACCAACTAAAATTATTGTTATTTATTATCATTTTTAAAATGATTGAAATTTTAAAAGTATATATATATATATTTGCCAAAAATGTTTATACCAATGTATCAGCAATTCAAGTGTATTTTCAATAAGATTATATAGGAAATTGCATACTCTAGTATCTTGCACAAATGCCTGGTAAGGTACCCTAATTTTTTGCAAAAAAACTTGTCAAAGTAGTAGTATATCAATAACAAATTCCTGGAAAAAGTTATATAAAATTGAGGAACATGTTGACTGACCTAACGTTTTGTTAAATTGCTTGCAACAAATTTGTTTGAATAACCTCATAGCTCAGTGGTTAAAGTATTAAGCTTGTGAACTGCAGATAATGAGTTTGAATCCATCCGGGGCTTTTGTTCATATTTACCGGTACTAAATTAAAACTTTTGAAAATCATAATTTTTTATTGAAAATTGCATATTTTTTGCCTTTTTGACATATACTTATACACCATGCTATCTATCATAATCAAGTAATTTTCCTTTGATTTGAGAAACTATTTCAAGGTTTACTATAAAGTACTGGAAAAATATACATGCATGTCAAATGAACTATGATATATGTACTATAAACTTCTTCATTTACTACATCTTCACCTATAATACAAAGACTCAAAAAAACCAAAATCATTTAGGTTTTTACCATTTTTTTATTTTATGGCTTTAAATGAAATGTTATGTTTGAATTTTCAAAAGTTTGTTCACTATTAATGTAACACAGTATATGAAGAGTAAGCTATCTAATACACAATGTACTAAAACAACATCTAAAATGAACACAATTGGTGGATGGATTCATAAATAGAAAAAGGAGGAAGTTTCTTACAACAGTATCCATTGACACAATCAAAATAATGGTTTTATGATTTACATATTAATTCAGATTCAACTGTCAAAGTTAGGTCTCGCCTTGACCTCAACTTTTTTTATTTTTAATTAACAGCACTTCGATATTCCATTGAATTATTACAATAAGTTAGAAGATAGAGAGAAGAATAGAAAGAAAAAGACAGCAGTGGACTGTGCAATATCTAATACAATAAACAACATATTTCTCATTCAATTTAACATTTAACACAAGTCTATACAATCAGGACTTTCTCCATTAAACATTTTGCACTGCATAAGATTGTGAGACTTATATTCAAAAACACAATCACAGCATGATTATAGATTTGGTTGGAGCTCATTCAGTCAGACAAGTATAAAATAAAACTCTTGAATGAGCAGAAAAAACCTGAGCAATCCAACATAGCAACGTTATGTTTTCACTCATATTATTTATACATGTTTATGTAATGCCTATTGTCCTTTCTTCACTGTTCTAGTACCATTTTAAAATCCTAACTGATGACATTAAACTAAGATAAACACACTGTTTACAGCACTGGTAGAATGAATGACTATATCTGCCCATACAGCAGTTTGTAATGGTACTTTTATACCTATTTCAAGCAACATAGTTAAGTAGATTTTATGTTTGGGTGGGATGTACAGTACATGTAACAAATACAGGAGCTAAAAGTGAGCGGTGAAGATGACAAGTCAGCGTGTTTGGTCCCAGTGATGAGATGGAAGGTTGTAGGCAGGACTCCTAGTTTGTGAAGGCTGTATGGTAGGACTCCTAGCTCGTGATGGTGGAGGCAGGTAAGGCTGACTTGTCAAGGTTTGCAAAGTAAATATGATTCAGTGCCTTTTTGGCAGATATCCTGTTGGCTGGGTCATAAATCAACATTTGCTGCAAAATAAAATGCACATAATAGTTTAAACTTTAAAATCTTCAAAGGCAAATCATGATTCAGCAGATTTCACTACTTTACAAATTCATGTATTTCTCTGCGACAATTTCATTAGATTACACACACCGATTCCTTGACCTACCTGTAGGAGATCCAGCCCAGTGTTGTCTAACCTCTGGACAGCACTAGCCAGCTGGTTTGTTTTCCAGTTGGGGAAGGTGGGTTTATAGTCGGGTAATGAGGTCACTCCTGGCCAGGTTTCATCTGTGGGCGTTGTCAATGTCCTAATGGAACCAAAGAAAAATATAGAAATGAAGGAAGAACAAACACCATCTTATTTCACCATACACATATTTATTTCTTAATCTGAACTATTCTACAATACTTGTCATTCACATTACATAGCTACATGTTCAGTCAGGTTTTAAACACTGTCTTGAAGAAACAATATCTGCCCAATAGAAACTTCAAAGAAAATCTGCCACTCAAAATTATTTCAATCTGTTATACCTGAATATTCTAAATAGCTGATCAATTTCTGAGTCTCCGTGGAACAATGGTCGTTTTGTCATCATTTCGGCGAATATACATCCCACACTCCAAATATCTACTGGGGTGGAATATCTCTGACTCCCCAACAGAATTTCAGGGGCTCTGTACCATAGCGTCACAACCTACAGGAAATAAAAAATATGACATTCTCTTAAACTGTACATTGACATGGTCTTGGGAACAAATTTTCATGGATTGTCAATTTTCAAATTTTCAAAGATTCACAGGAATGTACATGTAATTCCATTTTTATTTTAATAGTAACAATTTAACAAACTATTGATCTGGGAGAATGTAATCTCATATAGATGATTGTACCAACAAACACTGATTCAACACAACAGTCAACATAAATTGTACAATTTGACAAAGCATATTTTAGCCCCTAATGACACCAGGGTCAAGGGTGTTCCATAGTATCTGTTCCCATTAATATGACCTGTAAAATCTTTAAATTTTATCATATATCTTAAAATATTAAACATTTTCTGCATGTAAATTGCATATTTTTTGCATGTGATGCAATGAAGCTCTACAGCATGTACAGATGTAAAGTCATAAACCTACAGATCTGCAGCTATTTAAACAATATTTCATTACATCTTTCAATAAAGTATAAAAGACAAAAAAAATGTATTACCTCATGAGTATACACTCGGACAGGAATTCCAAATGCCCTGGCCAATCCAAAGTCAGCCAATTTAATGACTCCTTTGTTGTCAATCAACAGATTCTGTGGCTTCAGATCACGATGGAGGACCCTCCTCTGATGACAGAACAGGATGGACTGCATGATCTGGTACAGGTAACTCTGTAACACAACACAAAAAACAGCCATGTATAATGTACATTTTAACTTGGTAAAAGAAAGACAGGGATTAATCTATGTTTTAGGGGGAAAATACCCATTATTGAGAAACTGGGAAATTCAGCAAGGGAATAGAAGCATGCTAAAAGTGGGAGTTCCTGCTGAAATTGAATTTCATTTTTTTTTTAATGACCATTCAAAGTGCATAAAATTCCCACTCAATTCAAATGCTCACACAATTTACATATTTAGCCCTGTAAGCAAAGTAAAAAGAAGAACAAATTTTTTTTAGCTTGCTTTTAATTATTGTAAGGGGAATTTTTTTCTCATCAAAAGGAAAAAAATTGGATATTCAGGGGAAATTTTCTCTTGGGGAAAAATACAGAATATTGTTCATAAATATGCCCTAGATTAATCTTTGAAAGATAACTTTGTAGACTGTAGCTCAAATCCAACATTCATTCACCATAACACAACAGATGAAATTGAATAGTCATTTGTATAGTAGGTTGCATGATCTGCTTGAAATAACTCTGTATTACAACACAGACATTCTCTAGCTTTCTGTTTACCATTAAACAAAAACATTCTTTTATCTGACCAATGAGCATTTATAATAGAACCCACAAAACATGTACAGTCAAACTTCGTTATCTCTAACTCAATGGGACTGTTTTAAAACTTCGAGATATCCAAGTATTCGAGATATCCAGGGTAAAATACTTTTAAAAAAATAAGTGGTTGGGACTTACAAATCACTTCACTATCCATTGTATTTGAGATATCAGTGTTCGAGATATCAAAGTTCAACTGTATTTCAAACTTGATGAATCAATGATAAAGAAGTTTTATTATTGATTTATTTAAATCTGTTACCTTTTACAGCCAAGCTCTCTAGGAATATAAAGATAAGGTACAAACCTTGACAAGCATTTTGTCCATGAACTGTCCATTTGGAATAGTGTCCATATAACGCTTCAAATCCATGGACAAAAACTCAAACACCAGATACAGCTTGTTTTCCTGCATCAACACATCTTCTAGACTGCAAACAAACAACAGTTTTTAATCCAAGAGGAAACCTGTAACACTTTTGTTTTGTCATCAATTATTATTACGTGATACCAAATGTAGCACTTCAGCAGACATAAATTTTGTAAACAAGCAACAATATTTAGAGAGTTGACTTTGCTTCTACTTTCTTCAAATTTATGTTTTTAGTTGATTCTTGAATTACCATGCAATGTTATATTCTATCAATTTCTGAATTCTACAGAACAGGAATTCAATTCACAAGGCATCATGACTATCTGAACTTGGAAATTCCATTTTGTTGATATCAATGCATTATCTATTAACATTCAACGTCAAACACATATTTTATGCCGAGTGGTTTAACAGGAGACCATTCAATTAACTTAACATACCTCTTGTAGGGAATGCCCATTTAGACATCAAAGTATTCCAGGATTCAAATTTTATGAGATGTCAATCTGACTCAAATCTTTCTGACTTACCATACAATATTTGGGTGTTGTAACTCCTTTAACAGAGATATTTCTCTGATTGCAGTAGAAGGGACCCCCTCCTCCTCCGACTCCAGACGGATCTTTTTCAGGGCAACCAAGCGACCTGATTTCTTGTTTCTTCCTTTGTATACCACACCATACGTTCCTGATAATGAAAACAAAAACCACTACAGCAGACAGAAACACAAAATAGTTATCTTTTCCACAGTGCCTTATATGGTTACAGGGAGATTACAGGATAACCAATTGTCAAAAAGGTGCTCTGTTCCAAGTAAAAAATACAGGGTGTCGCAGACTGTCGCTCCTGCATCTCATTTTTGAATGAGATTAGAATGTGGGTCTTTATAAATATATTTAAATTTAAATAAATATCAAAATCCATAATTAGATGAATTCATAGTCATTAAAAGGACATGGGAAACGAAGATTAACAAGAGCACCGCTAAACGGAGCATCCCCTTGCGACATGAATTATTGTGTCGGGGATGCATTATTTAAGAATATACCAGTCATGCAAATGTAATTGAGGAGACCAAATTGTTTTGTGGAAAATCAGGGCATATATTAAGCATATATGCCTATAACTTAGATCAGAGTGAATATAAAATATGGCACAAGTATTCATCTCCTTCAAATCACTTTGAATTCATAATATCTTTTTTATCCTTATCCCCAAGCTTTTTGGTGGTATACATTGGGGAAAAGGGTAGGGGGGGGGGGGGGTATTTATGTGTTTGTATAGTTTTACTTATTCCTAGCAGAAACACAACACATTTGCTTTAAGTTTAATAATGTAGCTTCATGTACATTATTTTATGCATACATAAAAGATTCGTGTAAGCAAATTTATGTATCATAATGAAAAGTAGCTGAAGATCTAGCGATCTGTAGTCTGCCCTAATGGAAAATTAAGAGTTGGCATGCCGTATGTAAACCCAAAGTAATAGATATTGATATGAAACGATTTTCCAGTGATAAATGAGTGATATTTATCAAAGTCTCTTCTGATTCTTGGACTAGAGCCTAGCTCCATTCCAAGTACATGTAATACGGGGAAGTGTGAATAGTGAAGTGGAAGTAGTTATTGTCAAGTCGTACATAAAATTCTGTTTTAAATGGTGTTATTTTAACGATATTTTAAAAAGTATGTAACCAATTGACAAGAAAATTAATAGGGTTTGTCCTTCTACCATGCCAATTATTTTTTTTTTTTATTAAGTGTACACATTAATTTTGGGTAAAAAGGGACCTTCTTTTTAATCAAGACTGTAATAGGGGTCTATCTAAAGTTTCAACAGGTCAGGTACATTCTCAATTTAGCTTTGTATAGCAAAGATATTGTGCACAGAGGTTAACATTTTTTTATTCACCAACATGCTACTTAGTTTAAGAGCCATTTTAACAAGAGCTTGAACTTTCTGTGGGATTTTACTATCTAGTTTGCTCATCAAAACAAGCTGTCAAATATTGACATTTCTTCTAATTTGCTAAGAAAAGCTCATTAATATTCATAGAATGTCAAAATCGGACCCCCCCCCCCCCCCCCCCCCCCCCCCCCCCAGATCTGCTCCGTTATGTGAAATTGACACTGTTCCAGCTGAAATTTACAGCTGCAGATGAAGATGGACAAGTGTCATTGCATTCATATCTATTAACCAATGGACAAGTGTCATTGCATTCATATCTATTAACCAATGACTGGGCAGTTGACCATGAGAAAACCCTGCCTTTATCAAATTGAAGTTTGTCACGCTCTGCCCAAAGTCCAAGCTCCTGTTGGTTAAAATTGCTCTATATTTCAAAAAATCAGTTTATTGTTGTATCAATGGATTTATAAAGTTTTATAGCTATACTGTAAGAGATAATCCCTGAAATAATCAAGTAATCAACAGACAACAACCCCAGTTATAGATAATTTAGAGTACTGGAATATATATCATTTCTCCCAATTTCAATTATAGTTTTCCACAATGAGCATTAATCAATTGTTTATAAATTTATACAATTGAGTTTGAAGATTAAGAGAATACAAACCCTCCCCAATTTTTTCAATCTTTATGTAGTCTTCCATGTTTCTTTCCCTTTTATTGTTATTCTAACGTTCTCTGAAAAGAAAGAAAGATATGCAACAATTAAATACACATATAACTTTAGCTTAGATTTGATAAGAAACTGCACAAAATTGAAAATTTACAATGTGGTTCAAATAATTTTTTTTATGATACCTGCTTAATTTTTTTTTCATATAGTTCTGAATTGAACCCAAATTTTTTAAATCTTAAACTTTAAGAATACATTTCTTATCATTAACAAAGAGGCAAACAAATATTTTGCAAGGATCACAAATGAGAAAGAGAGGCAGCACCTTACTCGAAAGAAGAAAATAGTTGAACAAGATCGATTACTATAAGGATCCGAAAACCACAATAAGTTGACTTATTGATTACAGTATGAAATTCAATTATCATTTGTAAAGAATACTCCGAGTTTAATTACATACCATCAATTTCTTCAGAAATACCGCTGTTTTTGAATTAACCAATAACAACCCGCGTTTCGGTTTGGGGTTCAAATATTCATTTCCGGTTGATTGCAACGAAAACATCGAACCCGAACATAAGCCAAAATCACAGGCGCCCGACGTTATAAATATTTCTTTTAATAATGATTTAATCCCCTGTACTATGATAATAATTAATAACTTTATCATATAGTATAGGGGTTAATATTTATTTTTAAAGAACCATTTTAACGCCAGGCGCCTGTGGTCACAATTACGGCGTGTGCGTGTGTTGGAGTCTATTAATTTATTTAAAAAAAATAAAATCTTTCACTAATGTATGGCGGATTAATTATTAATTTTTATGTTTCCCAAGTTTTTCAGTAGTCGCATATTGGATTGAATTATCATATGCATATAATCTACATTATAAAATGACAACATATTTTGTGCAACGTCATTATAACAAAAATCAATTTAATTAAAATCAGATCTTTGGTTCCCCCGTTTATATGGTATGTCGCTACGAGGATCAGATTCTCGTAGCGACATATCATATAAACGGGAGCATCGAGGATCTGATTTTAATCAAATTGTAACAAAAATATAAGTAGGTTTAGTATTTTGAAGGTGGCGTTAAACGTAGATTTAACTTTGTTCAGCCCAAATAAATCTTTATACAAAACAATAATGAAACTGATTAATTGATATGAGGTTTCTAAATATAGCTTTTTCACACAAATATACGACTTACATGGGTTTATAAATATATCATATCTTTTATGGTCATTTAACTGCTAAATTAAAAATTTACAATAATATTTCTCAACACGAAAATGACAGTTCATATTGCTTTGAGGTCTCTAAAATCAATAACTTTGAGTCAGACTTTAAGAAGATCTACTTTGAAGAAAAATATAAACTAAATCTTTAAAACTCTTTGTTTAATAAAGGGGTGTAAATAAATCCGTCCAACTGAACATTAAGTGATGTTTTTTGTATACATTCCGTTTCGAATTCCGGTTTTGCCAATTGGTAATTTCACATCTTTTTTTTTTTTTTTTTTTTTTTTTTTTTTTTTTTTTTTTTATAAAACATAAAAATTAAAAGTACATAATTACCACTCTGCTTTTCTAAAAGGAAAATGCACTATACGTAGCAACTGGATTGAAGTCCAAATAAATAAAACAAACATATACTAGCACAGGCAAAAAAATATGAACACCTTTAATATAAATCAAATTAAGTGAAACTTCTTATTGTCTCTTTGAGTAGAACAATGGCTATATGAATGGAAGATGGTCTTAAAAGGATTATGGGCCTTATATGGCCCCTAAAAGGATCATCATCAATTTACTGTAATTCTTTGCTTCCTTTGTACAGATATGCATGTGAAGTTTTTTTTTCATAATTTTCATTTTTGATCCAAATGGTAACAATTTTGAAATATGACCTTTTCCTGCCACTTTGCATTTTGGCATAAAACGGCTTGTTTTCGAGCAGTTTTTCTTTCAGAAAACATTGAGCGATTGCTTGAACAAACAAAATATTTTCATCAAAGATGTATCTATCCAAGACTTATAAGTGACAAAAAAATTGTTCTTGTTCAAAGCGTCGCTTTATATTTTCCATTCGAAAAAAGATAAGAAAAATGTCAATTTTTGACCGATTTTGATTGAATTACAAAAATATCGTCACTTCTGGCGTCATATACTGCCAGTGAGTGCAAATAAATAAAATAAATAGGGAAAACATATATAAATATTATATCAACTATTCTAAACTAAAAAAAATTAACATAACTATTTAATGTACCTTTTTAAAAATTGCCAATAATATGGGCCATTTTAAGCTCAAGTTGTTTATTATTTAAGTTGTTCGGTCTACTATAATAAAACTTTTATTGCATGGAAGTTCGGGAAATATATTTTCCCTCATAATTATGCAATAAATGTATAGTGTTACCTGTTGTCAATTTCGACTGTTACCATCTCAAACAGGCACTATAGAAACCTTCAGGATAACTGCGGTACTGCTCTTTTGCAGGGCAAATTGATATACTTTGTCAAAGTTTAGGTAGGTAGGTAGATAATTAAATGACGTAAATGATACAATTGATGTTATGTCATATTTCACCAAGCTATGTCATTTTGCCCTGCAAAGGAGCAGCACCACAGTTACAAGCGTGTTGCTAACGCTGAGGGTAAATAGAACGGATTATAAACTGCGTCTAAACCAATCAGATTTCAGTATTTAACATGAAAGAATAATAAAATTTCTTAGTGTTATTGGTAACATTTTCAGAAAAGATACTTCTCGCTACGGTATACTCGTTATGAAGACAATTATATACCTCCTAGAGTTAATCATCGATACGATAAATTTTCTAAAAAATATCTATTTTATTTCAGATGCTATAAGCAAGTAGAACTCACTGAACTCGGATGCAAAGAATGCAACATCTATATTTATGATTAATTCTTTGTTAATTTTATAAGCAAGTGATTTTGATACCTATAGACATGGTTTAGCTTACTTAGCAATCATTGATATGATATATTCCCCACATTTCTATTTACTTATAATTTTACAAATGAAAGCTATAATTAAATCAATTTATTCCGAAATAAACAGTACATGTTAGTTGTGCATTGAAATTAGTTTTATTCAAATCCAAGTCTTGTGTTTGGTAACGAACATATAGAGTTATCTTTCTTACAATTTCTCTACATGTATAAAAGTTTGTGAGAAGCGGAAAGAATCAGAGACCCTTGACTTGGGAAGATGTCAAGCGATATTTTTCAAATCTTTCAATAATCTCTGGAGTCTGAATGCCGAAGAAGCCAATTCAGTCTACAAAATAATACAAATAATTGCAAATCATGAAATCACCAAGCTTTTAAATTTAGATTGAAAATTAAAAATGCAAGTCCCTGTTGCGTAGGTAGTATTATTTTGATGGTGTTGAAGAGTTTATTACCGTTTGTAATTCTGTCTTTTGGAAGTTGATTTGGTACCAATGTGCTTTCTTGATGGAGAACTGGTTAACGTTACAGATACTGTTGGGTTAGTGATTGTTACCAATACTATAAAAACAAAATCATAGATCATAAACCTATTTATCTTCAATATTACCAACAAATAACCAAAACATGCATACCATTTTTGCTCTTCACCTTATTTAATATTGTGTAACGCGTAATTTACCTGGGCATCGTTGACTATTACATGAGGCTGTCTGCAGGGAATCGCCAATACACGACAGTCCACCATTGGATGGCGATGGGTGGTCACATGACCTGAATCTGACCTGTATCCCACCCCCACAGGATTTACCACAGGGCGTGAACTGACCCCAGGCACTCCAGCCGCCATTTACTTTCGTGAAAAATGTAATTCGTTGAATTAAATAATATACTATACAGTATGATATAGAAACATAACAACACCCCATAATAATGTTATTTATTTATTTATTTATTTATTTATTTATTTATTTATTTATTTATTTATTTATTTATTCACTACATGTATTTATCTATCGTAATTAGCAAGTTGTTTACATTGAAACATATCGTAATTTGCTTTTTATGAACGAGAGAGATTGCTAATTCATATTAAACATTTCTAATGTGCAGGTTACAGAAAGTGTGTGGGTGGGTGGGTAGGTGGGTGGGAGTGGGTGGCGGTGATAGGTATGTGAGGGTGCAAGGAGTGTAAGATAAGTTAATACCTGGACATGTGCGTGTGTTACAGGATCTTGACTCTGTCCTTCGACTTCCTCTTCCACATGCATTTACTGTAATTATTGTCCTGGATTGTGATCCATGCCCACAAGTCACACTGCAGCGGCCCCATTCTCCTACATTGACACTACCCGAACCTGCATGAAATATAAAAACTTAAATGAAGTATGCAGTAGCATTTATCCTCTTTTTGTACAGCATTAATTTGTCATTTACACAAATAACAATTATTTACATTAATTATAGACTCTGATGTGAAAATACTATGTGGATGTATAAAATTTAATATATTCTCATGAACTACCTAAGAAAGCAATAAAGGCACGTAGCAAGAAAGGGAGCATTAGTTTTGGAAACTTACATTTTCCTCATTTTTATATATAGAAAAAATAATTTTAACCTGCTACTATTCAAAATATGTTGCTAATCATTAAGAGTATTTACAGACATAATGACAGAAAAGACAGAATTATAAATCATGGTCCGAGGTTCGATCATTGGAGGCAATGAGATTAAATAAAAATTTCAAACCTGGACATTTTTCACAATTTCCAATTACAGGGTAACCACTTGGTGATTGAACAAGATGCTCATCCGGGGCGCATAGGAACGCCTTTACTGGTGAATCTGTATCGTATATAAATATCAAAGTTTTTAACGTTGACTTATTCATATATAAGTAGATGTACATTAATATTTATTCAAACCTATGACATATCAATTATATGAATCTTTTAATGATATGCATCATGTAGAGTAAACATTTTCAAATTAAGATGGCTCAATTCACAAAAAAAAAATCTTTTTATTGAATCTATGATGTATCCTTGAACCTTGATTTCAACGATCATATATTGATTAAAAGCTCCTGATTGATTTATATCATTTTTGCTGCATTTTATTTTAAGAAAATGAAAAAAAGCTGTTGTGGATTGGATGCAAATGAACCGTTTAAGGGCTTAAAAATTGTGAAATCGTATTTCAGCAGAAATATTTAACAGAAATATTCAATAAATAAATCATAAAAGAAAATAATTGGTGTTATGATGAACATGAATACTAGAATATTTCTTGAATGGATTCTACTTACCGGTGAATATCGTTATTGTCGTAAAAATCAGTAGATGTTGCAAAATTGTCGACTCCATGATGGAAAACTTGATATTCAAAGTCAAATATACATATACGCAATTACTTACAAAGCGAGTGGTCGATCTGAATATAACATACTCAGTCATTATATATATATATATATATATATATATATATATATATAGCCTGCAAGCACTTATCTTCCGTGTAGAATGTACTTTCTTTTAGCGGTTTCAAATCAAAATTCCCATGGGCCAAATCGCTAACCTAATGTCAGACACTGACAAAAAAATGTCACGTGTAACCTATTAATCACGTTCTTTACAAAAGAATATTTTGTTATTTCGTGAGACCAAAACAATATCACATATAAATTAAAATTTACAATCAAGTATCTAATATCTAGTTAATATGATATGTAGACTATACGCCTCCATACATCAATGCATGTTTGGCATCTCTATGTATCTAGCCTCCAGGAGTGTTCAATCGAACTGAAAACTTTTGTGTTAATTTCTCGCTTTCAAATTAAACTCACTTACCATCATGCTTTTTAACAGATAGTGTTTTCTATCTTATGTATATTTCCATTAAATATAAATAAAATCATATGCGAATTCTTCAAAATAGATGGCTATCGCCATATTTACTGACTATTTCATTCCGTTGGAGAATATTTTTTACTAACTATACAGCCTATTTTCACTGTTTTTTTTGTTTTGTTTTTTTTTGTTTTTTGTTTTGTTTTTTTATCAAATCCTGGCTTTATATCAAACAATATCTTCGGACAACAAGTGGTCATGCAGGAAAGTTCGTCAAATTGTTAGCCATCAGGACTTTGTGCAATGATATTAAAACTGATAAAAAAATAAGCATTTTATCATCATAAAATTATTTTTAATTATTTAAAATTTAAATTTCTTTCATCATTATATTATTTTTATTATATAAAAAATTAAAGAAGCATAAGATTAAAGAATAATAAATATATATTGTTTACTTTATTAAGCAGTGTTTGTGTAAGGTTGAATTTATTGAATGTGAATCAACTTCTACACGCTGTTTTGGGGATAAAATGTTACCTGTACATTAGACTGTCCGCATTTGAGCTTTTGCGCGCTATGAAGTTTTCGTTCAGTGAGTACTATAGTACTTTCGAGCGGGTACATTTTTTTTCTCATGGGAAATAGGTGATAGCTAGGGGTAAATAAGATATATGAATTGAATTTAATTTGGAGTCCTTTAGAGCACACATGTATATTGAATTGTACAATAGTGAAATGTAAAAATTTATATTAGCATTCATATCAAGAAAATAACCCACAAAATTATGATAAAGGGAATTAATAGCTATTACACACGTGTAATACATATACATAGAGTGCACATTTTTTTATGAATCATTTCTTGAATGATACTACATGTAATATATTTATTCATTTTTTGTAGGGGGTGTTTTACTTATCCCAAGAATGCTATATGTTTATACGATAACAACTGTTATATTCACAAGGAACTGGTCAACTATGAATTAAATTCCTTTCTTTTCATTGGACGATAATACAACCAATGAGATATGCATATCCTCTCAATTATATAACTATATTTTTTTATCATTTATTTTGACTTTGTTCGCATTTCATTTTTTGATATAATTTATATGTATACATACCTATGGACTGCATAAATCATACGACCGGACATATGAAAAATATTTCGCAAATTTTGTTTTGTTTTTATCCCCACTTATCTATTTATCGATTTCACTATCACTATACATTTCATTGATAAGTAAGGTTTCACAAGGAACTGGTCTACTTAATGGACGATATTCAATTCTCAATTCTTTATTCACTCAAGACCAGTTCACTGGTATATGAGGTTCAACATAAATAAATACAGATGAACACAAAACAGTTAGTCAAGGACCACAAGTATACAGTAGTAGAAATAAAGATTAAAAAAAATGAGTAGTACAATACAGCGGGTTGTACAAGTTTGTTTGAGGAAGAGCAGACTTTGAAAACTTTTTAAATAAATTTTGACAATGTTTTTTAGTTTTTCTACATCACAAGTATTCATCAGCTCGTTAAATATAATATTTGGGTTTTCATAGTATCTCTTGGACAAAAACATTTTTCTGTCGTTTGCAAAATGTGTACATTCTAAAATATAATGAAATTCATCCCCAATGCTATTGCAATCACACATTGTACATTTTCTTAATTTTTTGTCAATGTTATACCATCTACCTGTTTCTATTGGGAATCGATGGTTACATTTTCGTAATTTTGTTAACGTGATTCGTATATCTCTAGGTAAAATCGACAAATATTTCTCTAAATTGAAGTTCGTTTTAAAAAATTCTATAATTAATACATTTTGGTGAGTTATCTACTATACTTCTCCACTCCTGTACTAACTGATTTTGTAATAATTCTTTAACTATTGACTTGAGCCAGTTATAACTACATATTGTTTGATTTTCCCATATATAAGACACAACACCTATGACTCGGAAGTTCATTTTACAAGCCAAAGAACTACCGGTATATATCTGTCAATTTCAAAGAAGCATTTCTAATTAGTACCAATACAAAAGTTCCTAAATATTTTCTTTGTGGCAATAGAGTACAACTACCATCATTCATACAAAATTAAGGCACCTTTGTTTACTGAATTATGATCTACACGGAAGAACTATTATTGATTCTCCAAACTGCATATGTGGAAAGAGAGAAGATGTATATATAACTTTTTATTTGTTTGCAATTAAGGAATAAGAAATTTTTCTTTGAGTATTATGAGGTGATAATTTCGGTCGGGGTGTGATCAAATCAAATAAAGCCCGACCGAAATTATCACCTCATAATACTTAAAGAATGATTCCTTATTATTTATATTTATATAATTTTCAAACAGTCGTACGATTGAATATTATAATATTAATTATGCAAACCCGTTTGCAGCCCCAACAATACGTCATTTGAATTTATTGGGCTGTATAGTACAAAATCGATTTAGTGTTATCACAGAGAGAGACACTGGAAAATGTAAATATAAGATTTTAGACTGCAAGAAATATATTTCCTATGTGTTAAGGAAATATTCCAAATACATGAATTAGGTATTATAGACACACAAATTAATGCGGGGTAATGGTAACTTAGATTATGAAAATAACGTTTGAATTTTCACTGCTGTGCAGAAATTTATAATCAATTCTCGCAGATTTACATGAGTATAATATTGTATAATATGATTTTGTAATAGGGTGAGAACCAAGTAGTTAAGTGTCAGAACTTGTGTTCAAACCCACTTTATATTAAAAATACAAACCAAACATACGAGGGAAGGCGATAAATATAAAACAAACAAAATCTTCAAACAAGTTATTTTATTCATTTACGTTCATACATATACAGTAAGCGTTCAAGCTACATCTAGACTAGCTGTTTAATGATCTTCCCTGTCACCTATTGAATATTCGATATATCATTCATATTGTGCTTTAAGCATTTTTTATCTCTAGAAATTGCAGTTTTTTAGTTCCAAAAAGTAAAATATAAAACTGGAAAATATAAAATTGAAATCGGGATTTGTTTATTTTACGTTACGTTCAAAATTTTACATGCTCTCAAAACGTGGCGGGGGGGGGGGTGGGGGGGGGGCGGGGGGGGGGGGGGCTCCATGATTCTTCAATTTTTTATATGTATTTTTAAGAAAAAAATTGCTTCGAAAAAGGGGGGGGGGGGGGGGGCAGCCCCCTCCCCGGTTGTTACGTATCTGTTTTAGGGAACCACAACATGCGCGGATCTAGAGGTGGGGGGTGTTGAGGTGGGAGGGGGGGCGGGGGGTCTGGAACCCCCCCCCCCCCCCGAAAATAAAAATTTATTAAATTTACGTAGTAAAATTGTCGTAAATATGCCTCGGACCTCCCTGGCAAACACAATCACCCTCGGACCTTCCCCCCCCCCCCCGGCAAAACATTCTGGATCTGCGCATGCACAATGTAGCAAATGATTATAAGTTATATTCCTTGTGAAATCAACATGCATGTTTTTACTTTGATTAAAAAAAAAATTGCAATAAGACTACAAGTTATTAAGAAAATACATGTGTTTTTGACATTTTATATTTCGCTGAATTTTCTAGGGATTTTTCAACAATTTGAACAAATTGATTCTTATGAACTTGCATAGTACTGTGATAATTGTAACCGTTCTTGGGAGAATAAATAAAAACACACAAGACGATTGTAGGGTTCGAAATTAATATATTCTGATACGTTGTGTTAATCATTTGAATCGATCGTTTCACCCTAAAACAATACACAAAACATACAAGCACAACACTATAAAAAATACAAACGTTATAGACATCACAAACATGTATAACATACATTTACTTATAGGTCAATCATATATCTTTACATTTAATCGCAATACACGATAAATATAATTTGAATTTTATGATATTTAACATTTCCAACTATTAGAAACATTACTCTAATATATAGATTATATTAAAACTATTTGCAATAATGAGATAGTTACCAATTTATGGAACGAGTGCACGACACTGCATGTACGTATCTATCAATCAGAGGATCAGGCTCATTATAACAACTTGACCTATTTACAATTTATACAATATTTTAGATCTTGTCTACACAGTTAAATAAAACATATACTGATCAACAATATTTACATTGTACTGTATTCAAAACATTCACTCTACACCACTCATACTTATTTAATAAATTTATTTATTAATTTATTTTAATATTTAATCTTTAACCTATGAAAGTTTAGAATTGTATTTATTTAAAAGAATTACTTACAGGTCTAAGTCTGTATGCTTTGTCTCAGTCCGAGTTTCAAAAACACACCTGTCTTGTTAGAAGTCTAGGTTGCAATTACAGCGAATTACCGAATACCGGTAGAGTTTTCAATAGCTTGTTGGATTGCTTAATAGGGTATTCAATTTGGTCAGCAAGGTATCACATTAGATCTGAATCTAGGTCCTGTGGTTACTCAAGCGTATATTGTTATTTTACATTCACCCATTCACATTACACAAAGAAAGCCTCTAGAGCACTCTTTCCTATTGTTAGTTATTCTATTCATAGTCATTTAAAAAGAAAGTTCACCTGGACAGACTGGATTCCAGAGCATCAATTCTGCTTGGGTAACTTGAGAAATTTGAAAAAAAAAATATGAAAATAAATTCAAAAGACATTTCTGAAGAAACAAAAGGGAAACTTAATCATGATAATTAAGTATAAACTTAAGAAGGAAAGTTTTTCCTGCAAAATTCATTCATCAATTCCTGGTGCAACATATTGCACTTATAGTATTTTTATGCTGTGACGGCTTACTTAGTTCAAACTATTATAGCAATAATGTTGGATAACATAGAAATATTCCCAACAAAAAAAAAAAAGCTCAAAATGTGCAAATGTTTTAACTCACTTTATTGCTGTCATACCTGAGTAATCACATGACCTAGATTTAAACCTAATGCGATACCTTGCTGACCAAATTATATACCCTATTGAGCAATCTAGCAAGCTATTGAAAAATTGGATGGGGGGGGGGGGGGGGGGGGCTCTAAAATTGTCAAAATAAAGTTAAATTATACTCCTTCTACCAAAGAAAATGTACAGCTTGTGAATCTTAATTACGAACTTTTTGGAAACTCAAGGGATTTCTCTACATTAAGCTGATTTCAACGGTGTAGTGTGAGAAAAAACCCGTGTGTAACGTACATAAAAAGCCCATTTTTAATTACTCTCTCCTTGGGTTCAAATGTGACCAGTCACCCAACTTAAAGTAATTGGTTATACAAGGTAGTGTTTTAAAGAAATGTTTCTTATATTTCTGCATGGCAGAGGGTTTTGATGGTATTACTGCAGGTCTTGTATGTATATCTACAAACGTTTAAAAATTGTAAATAATTGTTTAGCAGTAGTGTATTACTTTTAAGTATAATCACAAGAAGAAACATCACAAATGTCTAAATTTGAAGGCTTTATTTTTATCTTACTAAATCTCTAGAATCCATGAGCTTCCGTGGGCTTAGCCCCCCCCCCCCCCCCCCCCTCCCCCAGGCTGCCCAGATCCCCTGTCTAAATAAAACTGGCGCCCCCTCTAACTTCAAATCCTGGATCCGCCCCTGATTTACCTGAATAAAATGAAATGAAATGAAAATGAAAGTGTTCCAAACGACGTATTCACAACAGTGTCTGTCAGCTTACATCCGCAACTGTGCCGGACTGCAATGCTGGTACCGGACATCCATGAGTGGGGTCAATCAGCTAACATCCACTAGCTAGTCCACCTAAAATTAAAAAATAGAATTTTCTTCAGTAAACTTGCAAAACCTTGTTTGTTTGTCCATATCTTGATTAGAACTAAATAGCTTTTCATTGGCTGTTGGTTAATGAATATGCAAATCATTTATTAATGTTGCTCAAATTAAAATGGCCTTGTGACCAAAGGGTCATAACTCTTACTTCTTATAATAGTGAAATTACCTATGAAAGACAACTCCTCTTTTTATAGTCTTTTTCAAATGTAGGAATGATCCAATCTAGTTGCTGCGTCTAAAATAAATCAAATATCGGATATTGAGCTTGTAATTAATAAAAAAGTATAATATATTAAATATAATCCAATTGATACATTTAACATTATAAATACCTTTAAAGAATAAATTTCCTTCTTCAATGTCTTTGTTTATTTCTTTTTCTGTCAAGTCAAACACACTGCTGTCTGTCTTTTCTTTATCGTTCCAATACAAAACCTGAAATATTTAAAATAATTGTAATGTCTGTCCTTAAATTATGAATATGAAAATCAATAAGTTAATAAAATTTATTTCATTTTTGTTTTGAATATATGATTATGAACACATACACATTTACAGAAACACAAACACTGACATAGACAAACACAAACATAAAACATTGAACAGTTTACTTTATTTAAAGGATCTTTTGGATTCAGTGTTTAATATTATTACTCTTTCATTAAGTTTATATAAAATCTAGTATCATATCAAATTAATATAAATCAAAAAACATAAGTAAGTAAAATCCTCACCATTGTACCATTCATGATTAATGAATTATATATATCAAAATAAATATGTTATAACTTTTTAATGACGTTTTACATAAAATATTAAGTAATTATTTGTTTTGGTTAGGGGAGTAGAATACCATTAACACCATTTTTGTAAGAATCATGCAGTGCAATTTTGTGATTAAATTACTTTAAAAACTCCATTAGCATGGCTTAATATTTTCCCCTCCCACTGAACATCCTCGCCATTCTCGGACCAAGTATGTATTATCTCTCTATGGAGCAGGTCTTTGGGAATAAAAGAGTTTTCACAGACAGTGGTGTTTGTATCACTATTTTCTTTTCTTAAATTCATTAGCATCACCAGATTATTCTTTAATGTTGCTTCATCAGATACTTTTCCTTTCTTACTGAAGTTTAATAAATGTTTATGTTCTTTACTTATTTGAAATACTTTTTTGTGAATGTTGATTTGTTTTTTCAAGGCTGACAATCTGTCTTTCTTTGTTTTCAATTTATGAAGCTCGGTTTCAATCTTATTTTCACTGTTCCACAGTCCTTCATCTCTAATGTCTCTCAGTTAATTCGATACGCAAGGACATGCTCTTAGTATGAACAGTTTCTAAGGCGAGGCAAGCTACTGACAAACAAGTTGATAAAACAGGACTATCAACAGTCTCGTTTGAAGTCATCTTTTCGTAAGTTCTATGGTCAATACAGCGACCTTGTCAGCAAAAACAATCATCCACTGGGTCGCATGCTGACTGACGTTTTTCATACTAATTGTTAGACCATAATTTATCACCTAATTGTCTACGGACTTTTCCGTTTTTTTCCCGATTACGACCGGCAAAGAGCACACGGCGGGTGCGACCGGTCAGCAGAGGATGCTCACTCCTCCTGGGCACCTGATCCTACCTCTATCTTTTTGGAGGTCCGTGTTGCTCTGCTTTGAATTTGTATTTCGTTTTATGGATTTTTCAGATGGCTGACGGTTTGTTATTGTCATTTTTTCATTTCACTCAATAACAAGGAATGGCAACCATTTAACATACTGTACTGACCAACTGATATAGGAAAGCACCATACGGATGTAAGGGTGACCAAATAGTTGTACATTTTGACTTATTGCTTATTTTTTTTAACCGTTTAATATAAATAGAGCACCACTTATGTCATTATTACCACCATTTAACGTGATTTTGCAACCATGTAAAAATAGTTGTAAACAGTTTATTGTATACGAGGCACTTTTAAATATGTGTTACCCACCATATGTTATATACTTTTCACCCCATAACAAGGGCTGTTGACCATTTAACATACAAAAACGACCCTTTATTTTATTAATCTTACCATGTATTATGACGTACCATACCTTAAGGCAGCTATGGCGTTCCATGGTTCAGTGCCACAGGCACCTGACGTTATAAATTTTTCTCATAATAAAAATAAATACCCCATAATTTTTAATAATAGACAAGGTACCCATCGCCGCCATCTTGAATTCATTTCAAACTTTCACATCAGGTGGAAGTTTCGCTTGAAACTCATCGGTAAAATTATTTTGCGATTCTCTCCGTCTCCCGATCGGTCATTCAACATCTAAGCTTATAACCGATTCAACTAAAACGACGCGTCACACCTGTCATTAATAAAAATCGCCCCTCAATTTGCATCTACTGCCTTAGATATGCGACAAAAGGCTAAAGGGTGGACGGAAGTTGACATAATTGCGTCATACTTTGGGTATTTCTGGAAGAGGGAGGAATTCAAGAGCACAAGCATCTGGGTTGATCTGAAATTAAGAAAGCAATATTGTATGACCATAATTAATACACTAATTGCATTTTGTAATTGGTAAATGTTTCATTTATACTCTTTTCTTATCAGTCATACATGTACATATATATGTATTTAATATAATGGTGATAATCAAATTATGATTTTTTATACCCCAGCTCTGAAGGAGAGAGGGGTTTACTGTTTTGCCTTTGTGTGTCTGCCTGTCTATCTGTCTGTCAGTAGCAAAAATTTCTGTCACATTTTTCTCAGAAACTGTTAATTGCAGGTGCTTGAATTTTTAACACATTCTTTGTTTACGCATGCCATATATAGTGGGATCCATTTTTGTACCAATCGGACGTCAACTTCCTGTTAAATGGTGACTTTCTTTATTTTGCATATATTCACATCAGATGGGGTATTACTATTGAGCATTGGCTCACAGATATCTTGTTTAATTTTATTTAATGATATACATGTATAAGATTGTATAAGATTACAACTTATACTCAGGAGAATATTGTGATGAAAATGTTGTGTAAAATTTGATTGAGTCAATTTCATTTTCAATTCTTCTTTTCTAAAAATGAATGAGCATGTACCGTATTAACAAAGGATGATTATTTGTTTTACCTGATGGAGTTTACGGGCAAAGCCAGTTTTGTTTTCCTCGCTAATGGGGGCTCTGTCATTTAAATGTCGAGGATCAAAGAAGGCATTTTTTACTTCCTCAATTGGCGCATTCCTGTCACTGAAATACAATTGACATAGACATATCATTTAACTGTTTATGATTAGATTGCTTCTATATTAATTATTTTTATAAAATGTTGTCAATATGTTAAATCCTTTCAATTAATTAATTTCATTGTCAATCAATAGAACATTACAAATCAAAAATTGAGGTTTATATTTGTTAAGTAAAAATAATTGTACTAAATTACAATTTCTTTAATGTAAAATCTGATATAACATATTTTGTTTTGGTACATGCATTTCAATTTTCAAGGTTTCTATGATTAAATACTGTATTGATTATACCTGTAGCCTGCCTTGTGGATCTTTAGTTTGCTTATTTCAACTGGCTGATCATGTGCTCTCGGCCTTTTTTTTCCATTGGCATGGACCATCTGTGACGGATTTCTGCTCATAACTTTCCAGTTCATACAAACTTGCACCAATATGTCTACAAGCTACATCAGCCCTAAAATAAGTATATAAAACTGATATAAAATACTTAATCCCAAAATTTTCAAAACTTTATTGTCGGGGCAGATATTACAGGCACATAGCATAAGGGGGGGGGGGGGGGGGTGTTCTTAAATTACTGTGGAATCATCATTTTTCGTGGGGGACCAATGTTCGTGGATTTCGTGGGTCACCCTTGCCCACGAATTTACATTCCCACGAACCTATACACAAACATTTGTGAATTACCAAGGAGTTCCCCTCCCCCACTTCATTGGGACCATGTGAAAAATCGAAGTAAAAATAAAAAACGAATAGTGAATTTAAAGTTATAGGTATACTACGATAACCCCCCCCCCCCCCCCCCCCCCCCCGGCTTAGGATTTTGAAGATTTTCTTGTCAAGATTTTTTGGATGAGTTTGCCCCCCCCCCACTTTCCAAAACGATGCTATACATGCCTGTAATAAACCACATGCATGCAGTTTGGAATAAAATATATTAATGGTTTACCAATGCAGAGCTTAATAGACACCCATAGACAGTGTACATGTTTATATGGATGGTTAAAATCATTTTGAAATTTGCATGGTCAATAGCATATTGAAGTTTGATTTTTTTGTGGTTTTAAAAAATGATATTATTTACATGCGCTATATATATTATTAAACAAGCTAATTCATAAACTAATACTCATAAATAGCTTGTACTGCAGAATAATTGCTTTTGAAAATGGAATTTGATATCTAACCAAGTAGAAAAACATACGAAATGCAAATAGCTTATAGGCTATATAACTTATACCCTCCGGGACATTCACAGTATGCAGCCAAAACTTCCCCAGTGGCATTTGAAATAATAAACCAAGATTCGTAGTATTTCTTTAGATAGAATGTCTTGTCCCTCTGAGTAGGTTTTACTCTTGTCTTGAAGACGAACGTTTGTCCATTACGTACACATTCTAAATGTTCTACGTGCCCGTCATAGTACAGTCTACAATCTTCTGCGCTTTTGAAAGCTTTGAGCTTCTTCTTGTCATAATCAGCCCGGTGTAAAAGCAGATAATTGAATATATCATAAAGAGTAAACTTTGGAATATTGGAAAGATCTGAAGTGAAGCCAGTAAGTTTGAAAGGGTTTACATCGCAGCCTGCTGTTTTATATCTCCCTTTAATGACCTTCTCTGTGTTATCGCCAGTAAAATCAGGATCTGTAGGGCATTTAAAGTTGAAAATAAACTCATTCTTCTTATACCAGCAACTGAAATTCCTTTTGTTTTGAAAAACTCGTGCAATATTGTGGATCTGTTTTTTCACTGAAGCCAGCCGACATTTACGAGATTGTTTACGTGCGTTAAGCAACTTGTCCGTAGTCACGTGATTCCGTGTATAAAAATAGGATTTATTGATTTCACGAAACGAAACTCGGAAGTGGTCTATTTGCATCTACTGCCTTAGATATGCGACAAAAGGCTAAAGGGTGGACGGAAGTTGTCACATTTATGCAAGTGAGATTTCCCAGCTTTGTAAGTTTGTGTCAATATTTCAAAATATATGCATTTATAAACATGTTTATATAAACTTTATGTAATAAAAGTTATAATTGAGAGTTTATATTATCAACTTTCTTAATTTTATTTTGTATGTTGATCGAATTCAAAATCGACGCCTTTTGAATATTCGCATTTTTTGATATCAAAAAATCATTTGTATTTTCTGATATCAGAAAATCGATTTTTTGATATCAGAAAATAAGACCTACATAAAATTACTATCAACTTAATGAATGCTCCCTGTGATGCAACTTTTGTAATTTGTAAGAAACTGTGTTTCTAACCTGTAGATGCCTGTTAAGAATAATATTGTATGCCTAATTTTAAACCTGATTTCATTTTGGCAAGTTTGTCCACATATACAATGATTAGCACTGCTTTCTTTGCGATTCGCTGTGAATATCGAATGGAATTCCTTAAAAAATGATGGCGTCGCAAAATTTAAAGGATTTATACTGGCGTACAGCTAGCGATTAAATACATAAGACCAGAATTATCAAGAACACTTAAAAAAGTTTTACATTAAATAAATATTAAAATAAAAAAACAACAAATATTAAAATGCAAATCGGGCTCGATCTGTAGTTCAGCAATTTAATTTTGGGTCAAGGGAGTATTCATTAAATATGTGAAATTTATTCGCCATTTTATTTGAATTTCTGATATCAGAAAATATAATTCTTGATATCAAAAAATCAGCTTGATTTTTTGATATTAAAAACGTATTTTCTGATATCAAGAATTCGAATTTCTGATATCAAAAAATCATTTTCTGAAATCAGAAATTCGAATTCTTGATATCAAAAAATCATTTTCTGATATCAGAAAATACCTCAAAAATGTTAAAACGGCGCCCCATACAAAAATATTAAAACGGCGCCCCATACATTTGGGCATTTTGTATTTGATTCCGGAGGATTTTAACCACAACAAAAGGTAAAACACATAAAAACTTTACTATAAAGCTTTATGATAGCGTATAACGAGTTATTTCTCTGCATGTGCATTACTGATTTTTCCTCAAAATTAAGGTACGTAAGGTAAGTACTCCCCCCCCCCCCCCAGATGATGTTCAGTCTAGTTTAGCGATTTGGTCTATAAAAGTTTCATAATAAGTAACAATATCAATGAAAGTTTGCATAAATATATCATAGTCCATAGGGAAAAGGGTTTTTGAAATCGTTTTAAAGGATACTTGGAAAATATCACCGAGGAAATTAGGGCACTACCATAATAAACATTATAAATTGTCATATTTTTAATGAAAATGCTTCTGATTTGAGTTACAATATCAATGCTGTCAAACTCAAAGAATATTTAGAAGAGAAACAAACGAGATTTTCAGTATAAACTGCTTATTATGACACAATTGTTGGCCTATAATGTTAGGCTATAACAATATTGTTTATAGATATATTTTTTTGTGAATGGGTGTATGATCAGATTCAAAACATAAACAGTTTACTAGCCTAGACATTGACAGGTGCTATGCTGTTGGCTACAGAATTAAGCTTCCATGTTATTTAGACTAAAGGACTACATTTTATATAGTCATCTGCCCCCTATTTTAACAAACTTATAAACAGTATTGTATCAAAATCAAATCTTCATTAAACATTATACAGAGGATGTCTTTCACAATAATCTTGAAATTAGTCATCATTGTCCGATAGCTGTTCATCTATGACATCACTATAATGGTAATTTTGCAAACTTTGGAAGTATAGAGCGCTGGTCTGCTCAAGTACGATTTTTACACGTTTTTGTTCATAAAATTATACACATCATACACGTAGTTAAAAATGGTACTTCAGCAAACATGCGCTCGATGTTTCCCAGTCGAAAAACTGTCAGAAAACACCCATATTTTGCTCCATTGATTTATTAAAATCAAATTAAATTATTAAAAGACAAATCTTCGTGGCATCATTTCTACATTATGACGTCACTGGGGTTATAACTTTTTACGTATTTATTTTCAATATGTTTTCAACTATCTTCATGTAACCTTATATTTAAAGCTCTCTATTATAATAACTTTAATTTTAATATAATTTTACCAAAATAAAAGCAAAATCTATAATACACAACTAATATCTCTAAGTCTCTTATCTTTAAGATTTATGTTACTTGTATGTATGTCATAATGTGAAATGAGAAATATTGCTGGTATTTGTCAACACTTATATTAGGGTTTAATATTACTAATGTCTTACTGAAAAGTCATTATTTTGCTTGTATCAAATCTATGTCCCTCATTTTTTAATTTAATTTAATAGGCTTGTAAATCATTTTTTCTTTAGTTACATTCCTTGCATTGTTATTAAGTATATTGATCATTTGTAAAAGTTTTGAAATTTTCAAAGTATTAGTAATTGGAATGCTACAAATAGAATTTTCCTTCACTTTTTATGATATATACATGTATAAAGTGAATGTACAAAGTATTATAATATAAGGGTAGAAGGTAGAATACATAAATTGTACCCATTTATATGATCAATATTTCCAAAAATAAATACTTGATCTATATGATGTTTACACACCTTTTGCAATTGGGACATCAAGTATATAACTTAATTTTGTGTTTACAGATGACCTCCGACCTCAGTCACACTACCCCTTTCTACCCCTTTCTAGTGGAGTTTCTCTTCATTTCCTCCTCTCTGGCCGTGATTCTGATTGACTGGAACCAAAGGCTGCTTCTGAGTTATCTCCCTCGATGGAGATGTCGCAACATCAGGCAGGATGTGTACCTGTGTCTATTTGGAGTAGCTCTTGCTATTATGTATACCAACTCCATGAACATTTTTGCCTTCAACGTGGAAAACTGTCGCATCGCTGGAGCTTCCTTTGTTGTTTTATTCTCCTTTTGGCTTCAAAGTAAATGGCAGCCAGTAAATTTCTCAAATAAATGTGTTGGAACTCTTAATGTTGAGGAATCTCACAAGTCAGAAGAAGAGTCCCAGGTTACCAGAGAAAAGGAAGTTAGTTCCTCTGCCAGCTGTGAGGCGGATATTCTTCAATCCCTCCTGCCTTTGTCCTCCTCCTCAAAAACTCGGCCACCTTTGATGAACATTATGAAGGAGATGGACGAGCCCTATGCGCAGGCCTGCAAGTCACAGTATAAAAAAGAGGAACTGGTGACTGCCTTAAAGTATATGAACAATCTGAGGGGAGGTAAGTCACATTTAATTTTGTAAAAATATCAATGCATTTTTAGAGACACCCACTGTTTTGTTAATTTTAAACACAGGGACTTTGGGCATGGATATCCCCTTCCTTAGCTCACCTTAGATGGAGACTGAAGTGAGCTTTTCTGATTCAAAAATTGTCCTCTCTAGTTACATGTGCTGTTGTTCAAATTGTTGTACGCATAAACTTTTCTCATTTTCAACTACAAGGCCAATATTAAGCAAATGTGGCACAAAGCATCTTAAAGATAAAGGGTTATTAAATGTGTTCAAATAAAGGGCTTTTTTACTGGTATTTGTTTTTCGGCCTAGGTTTAAACTTTTATATTTGTATAGGTATATAATAAATATCATGTTTATTGTATATGCTTCCAAAGCTTTGTTTTCTAACTCATATACACAAGTATACTGTTGATGAGGACAATAAGATTGCTTTGTATGTCCAAATCATTAGTAGATAGACAAGAAAACTTCTTTTATTGGCAGTGCTATGTTTGTTGTTGATAAACAATTTTGAGTTATTGGACTTTGAATTAAACATACTGACTGCGATAACCCCAGAATAGTTCTGAGACTAAATGCAAGAGAAATCAAATGCTACTAGTGGATACATGTATAAGTTTTGATCATCAGGAGCAAATAGCAAAGTTTTTATTCTCTTTTTCTGTGCATATCTTCAGTCGAAACTATGACATCATGAAATGAATATTTCAGTATAGATGACGTCAAATTATATATTCAAACATCAAAAATATCCACTTTTGATATAGGGATAAGGTACTTGTAAGTTTTTTTTTCACAATGAAAATTAGTTCTCTAATTTCAAATAAACAACTTACAAGTACAATATTATATCATATCATATGAAACAGTATAATATGATATGAAACAATGTTGTATCATATACAATATCACAATATGATACAATATAGTACATTGTATCATACATTATTTCCTATGTCGCTTATAATGCGAGATCTGATTGGTTAACAAGCTGGATGTAAATTCCCGTACCACCTGCTGAAGCCAGGTGTAAATAAAATGTGCTGTCACAATGCAATTCTTGTTTACCAGTGCACTTATAGATTTTTGCGCAAAATAAAGTAAAGTTAAATGAAGCAAATGAATTAATAATTTGTCAAAATCCCTGTTTAACAATTGAATAAAAATACATTGTTTATAATGATTATTTAATCAAATGTGTTGTATGATTAACTTTATTCTGAGTGATCTTAGACCAGATTTTTAGGAGAGTTTTTTTTTTCTTTCTTTCAATTACAACTACATTGATATTTTTCTCTTATATGAATTATATGAATGATATTGTTAAGTAGATCAGGCGGTCACTGGAAACTCTTTTTTTCAAAGAAACATTTTTTTAAAGAATTTTTTTTTTTTTTACTTAGGGATACAGGAACACAGGGACTCTGGCAAGCTTATTCAAGCACTGGAGCACATAAAGAACATTGAGCCACGCTTGAATGAATCTGGATTTTTTGAGGAATATTCCGTGGGGGAACTAAATAAAATTTTGGTTGAAAACAAGTGGTGTTCCGCTGTTGACTTGAGGGAAGTGGTGAAAGATTTTATGGAAACTTATGGTATGTAAAGCATTGTAGAGTTAGATGAAAAAAGGTTTGAATTGTTCAGCTTAGTTAATTAACTGTAAAATTATATTATGTGTAAGCCAGGCAAAACACCACTATAGGTTTATTTAATTTTGTAATCCTTTTCAAGAGTAATTTTTTTTTAGGTTTTTAGAAATGTATGTTTGGCAGTTATTATTATATTATCAATATCACTTTAAGGTGGTATGGGACACCTCCATATGTTGTGACATATTATTTATTGAAATAAACAATAAAATCAAATATAATATTTAATCGGGTTTTCCAAAGGGAAAATCCGTTTATTGAAATGGTAAAAATTACGGGCGGCTGCCAAAAGGGTACCCTTATTGTACGGATAAATCCTTCTACAGTTTTCAAGATAAGTTGTTCTTTTGCAGATCAATTGTACATATATCAGAGGTGTGCATATTACTAGGATTTTGATTTCTGATAATTTATGAAAAAAAATACCAGTTGTTGAACTTCGTCATTTTTTGGCAAAATATTGCATATAGGGTACCCCTATTGTACAGATAACTCCTCAAGATAAGAAGTTGTTCTCTTGCAGAACAATTGTACATATATCAGAGATGTGCATATTGCTAGGAATTTGCTTTCTGATAATTTATGAAAAAAATACCAGTTGTTGAACTTGGTCATTTTTTGGCAAAATATTGCATATAGGGTACTCCTATTGTATGGATAAATCCTTCTACATCCTTCTACAGTTTTCAAGATAAGAAGTTGTTCTTTTGCAGATCAATTGTACATATATCAGAAGTGTGCATATTGCTAGGATTTTAATTTCTGATTTTTTATGAAAAAAATAACAGCTGTTGAACTTCATCATTTTTTGGCAAAAGTATTGCATATAGAGTACCCCATTTTTCTGGATAGGTTATAAGTGTTCATCAATTCAGGGTTGACAAATGGATTATGGGTACCGATCTCACAAAAGAAAACACGGTTTGCTGTCTGACAGCTTTTCTCTTGTATAAATTGTTTCTTTCCGAAATTGTCATCTAACATCTTAGCACAGTGGGTTAGAGGGATCACTATGGACCTGTAAGTCATGAGTTCGAATCTTGCTGAGGGTTTTAAAATTTTTACCTTTCCAAAGAATTTTAAAACATATTTTTTGGTTAAATAATGTGAAATTTGAAAATTCTAAACCGGTGAAAGTATTTTAATTCAAATGTACTTTAATCCACATTAATATTGACAGATGTCCCATACCACCTTAAGAGATACATGAATAAATCTCACACATGTACACTGGAATTTGTACATACATGTATAACAAAAGACATAATATTTGTTATTGCTTACCTGTGTTACATATGTTTCATTGAGTGTCTTTGTAAATAAAAAAAAATAGAAAAACTAGAATATGAACAATCCTTTGTCAACCAACTTTGACATTCATGGAATTTGATGTAAAGTAATAAAATTTTGCACATTAATAGTTTCAAAATAAAGAAAATAGCCCATTCTAAGTCTGATATTTGATGTTTGTATTACCATTAACTTTTGATTTTCATCCCCTCTGTCTATTTTTGCAGGTTACCCACCATCTCCAGCAGAATTTATTGAATTTTACGATGAACAGAAAGGTATAGGTAAATATTTATACAACAAATTCACAAAAATTCTGCCAAAAATAAATCCACATACCAGTAGAATGTACTACATGTTGAAAATTATAGACTCTATTTTTGTGCTCTAATACTGGTGAATCAGGAAATAATTATAATTACTGCATGACTTTTCTTAAAATAAAAATAAGATTGTCTCTCACTGAAATTTTCAAATTGACAGTTGTCTTTTCTCTATGAGAGTTAATAAATTTATTATCAATTAAAATTTCTTTTTCAATCAGGAATTAATTCAAACTTTAGTTATATCTCCTTTAAATCATTGATTGCTCCCGCCAAAGAATGTTAGTGAAGGTTTTCAGAGAGCCTGATTGGTGTAATAAAAAAATATCTTTGAAGAGTTATACAAAACAATATTTACATGGACCCACACAGATATAGATAAAACTGCATAGCTTTGGATGAGGGATGTATAGGTGTAAATTATATTATCAGTTTTTTCATCAACCCCATATAAAAAACAAAATTTAACACAATTTTTCATAGTTTATGTGAGGGCAATTTTCTTTAAAAAGTAATCATCACTGCACTTTGCATTGTATTCATCAGAAAAAAACTTGTTTAACCATAAATTCTTCCAGTGGCGCTGCAGTAGTCATGCATTTACAAGATAAGTGCTTGTTAGTGGGGGGTAGGCACACAAATATATAAAGCTTGACATTTGTTGGAATTAATTGGATAACTTACCTCTTTACCAAAAATGGTAAAAAAATAAATGACTAAAAATGCTCTACTGTGTATTCCTTATTTTACATAGGTACTTAATTTCTTGATTCCGCCATTTGTGTCAGATTATGACAATAATTGAATATAGAATTGCAAGCACATAATTTATGGTATGATTTTGTATAATTTCGCAACTGCCAGAAAAATAACATGATAAAAGTGAGATTAAAATCTGCATCAGCTGTTTCTCCCGAGTTTATATGGATATTAATTTCTTGTGTTTAATTAGGAATCTAAAGTATTTAATTATTAGACCATTCTAAAACATTAGGGAAGGGGGGGTGGAACTGTGATTCAAGTTGAACCTATTAGTATCACATGATCTATATACATTGTATATGGAATATATACTGAACTGCAGAAGAAACGTCGCATCCATTTACACATACAGTATAGCAAATGGCATTATTAAAAATATAAAACCATGTCATGGTCAGAAAAAGGTGAAGCTATGTGCACAAAATTATTTATTTGTATACTAACTTCAATCAAAAAATCAAATGTTATCTGATAAATGATTACGTACTAAGCGTTTGTGCATTCAGTAGCACGTGTGACCACCATTAGCGTTAATTACAGTAGACATCTTCTGTTCGTGGAGTGAATCAGACGATTGATGAGCGTTATTGGGATGTCGTCCCATACCATGAGAAAGGATGTAGCAAGTTCATCAGCACTTGTCAGTCTTGGTTGAAAATTATTGAGGTGTCTTTGAACTTCATCCCATAAATGTTCAATAGGGTTTAAATCTGGACTAAAAGCCAGCCAAGGCATGACTTTAACGTTATTCTCCAAAAAGTCTTTATAGTCTGTCCCAAGATATTTATGCAGTACATTTGGACGATTTTTAGTAAAAATACATATACCTGTGAAAGAAGTGCAATTGAAATCGGTGAACGGGAAAATTTCCAAGATAACTTCATTCACACATTATCATTTTTCCCTCGTAAAAATTCACAGGAACGAAAATAGATTTCTTACGGAGATTTATAATGGGAAATGTTGACATCTTTTTTTCCATTCGGAAGTCACTCGGAATACCTTGCACAATTTTTCAAGGTTATCATCCGGGTACTTTCATCTCTTTTGTAATGCAAAATCACTGTAGACTTTTTATTTTTAGCCGTGTATTGAAACCTGACAAGCTAGAAGGGGCGTTTCAAAGGGGAAATCTTGGGATTTGTTCATACTATTGAATAAACATTGTCTGGACCCAGAGGTATTATAAATGTAGAATTATTGAAGAAAATATGCGGCAAAAATAACTTGGGACATACTATAGTTGCATGGGCATTGTCATGCTGGAACGTGTTCAGATGTCGAGCAATATGTTGCACAATATTGGGTTGAAGAATTTGATCAGTGTATTGGGAAGCTCTCACACCATTGCCTCTACCTGGACCAATATTTTGAAAAACAATTGGTCCAAGTTTTCTGAACAGTCCAATGTCACCCCATATCTTGATGCTTGGTCTACCCTAGGAGTCCATTTCTACCACAGAATTGTTCGAATACCGTTCTCCTCGTCTGCGCCATACTTTCTTTCTACCATCAGCGGTCAAAATGCAATAACAGCTTTCGTCAGAGAAGATGATGATCCGTCGCTGTTGATGACGCCAATTCCGTCGATCTGTAGCCCACTGTAAGAGTTCCTGACAGTGTTTAGGTATGAGAATTTCAATTGGACCTTTGGCTGGACGCCGACATGCAAGATTATTAGCTGCTTATCTACAATGAATCATATCATCAATTACTGGTTTCTGATGGATCCTATTGTCTGTCATGCTGACTGTGCTGCTGTAGAAAATCGATCTTGTAAATGATGACGAAGGATGTACCTATCCTGACCCTGCGTTGTAACTCTAGGGCGACCGCTACGACGGTTTAGCATGCTGTTTGTTGCATTGTAACATCTTTGTAAGCATTGATTTGTGCGAACGTTGCAATGAAATGCATCAGCAACCAATTGTGGCCTCTGGCCAGCATTCAGTCGTCCAATGGCTTGTTCACGTTGCACCGCTGTAAGGCGCGGCATCGCAAATGATGTTTAAACGGAAGCAAAATCGAACTGTTTTTTTTAATATTCAAACCCATTGCTTTTGCACGACCAAACCCTGCTTTACATTCTTAATCTATTGTGTTAAAAAATGCTCCACAACAGTGTTCATACACATTGATTTATATGTTTTATGAAGGTGCATTCAACCGTAAAAATAGCAATTGTAGCAAGTCATACAATAGAGAAATGTAAACAACAAATATCCAAAAAATTATCAAATTTGCTACAATCTTTTGAAACTTTAAATCATTTTTAATGTTGCGACGTTTCTTTTTCAGTTCAGTATAGATTAATTTCTTAATTTTAACATGCTTTTTTCAAATACATGTATTGTGTGTTTTACATAAATCAGTCAAATCATATTTGCACAGAATAATGTCTTGTCTTTATAAAATAAATGACCGTATGATATTTAAAGGGAAAATAATGACTGAGGAAGAGTACTTTAAAATGACATCTTGATGAAATCATTTGGTTGTAGTACAATTGAAGAAAGACGTGAAAGAGAAAGATCAAGCCCTGGAAAGCAGTCAGAAGAAATCCATGTCTCTTGAACAGAGGCTGCAGCAGAAGGATCAAACCTTACAGCAGAAGGATCAAGCCTTACAGCAGAAGGATCAAGCCTTACAGCAGAAGGACAGACTGCTGCAGCAGATGAGACAAAGGATGAGAGAGCTGGAGAAGGGTGAGATACAGAAACGCATGTGTGAGATGGAGAAGGAGAATCAACATCTGTCCCAGCGCTTGATGTGTAAGATCTGTCAGGTGGAGGAGGTCCAGGTGGTACTCTCTCCCTGTAACCACCTGGTCAGCTGTCAGGACTGTGTGCCATGTCTTCCCAAAATAGTGTGCCCAATTTGTGCGACAAAAATTCAGGGTACAATTAAGGTGCTCTTTGCTTGAGTCATATCTTTTTTTTTATTTACACTATGTTTCTCCCCTTTTGTAGAAAATTTTTGCTGACATTTTTAAAATTTGTTATTCATCATCACATCACTTAAGCTCAATATAAGTGTAGCAAACATTTCATGATTTTATATTACTGAGACATTAATTCTTCTTATGAGTGTTTATTGACGGATTAGGATGGCATTCCCTACATGTTTACATGAGTCTTTGAGATGCCAATGTGATCTAGAGAAGATCTGGTGTTAGTGTAAAGCACAGTGAGATCTGTGGGAAAGAAGAGGTAGAGGTACATGTATCATTTTCTGCCTCTTTTCTTGTCGAGACTGTTTGGGCAATGTCACGGAGTGCCAAATTTGGAGGAGAACTATTTAGGCAACTCCCAGTGTTTATTGTATATTTAATTAAATTCTACAGAATTTAATATATAATCATTACAATGTTTATACATGTATTATAGTTTCAGTGGCAACTACTTGAAAATTTATTAACATACAATAAATCACCCCTCAATAATAGGTCAACATGGTAAAATGAGAACCAGAGACTGGGGTCTTAGAGCTCAGAGGAGCTTACTTTTGGTCTCTGTCTCACTTTTCTTCAGCCTATATATTCCACCTGATTAAGTGAGACTGTGATCAAAATTGAGCTTGTCTCATTTTTATGGCACCGGGACCAGCTTTTGATCTGAGCAGACTACTGAGCCAAGCTATACCTGTATAGACCATGCTCCACACATATATATGCATGCAATATGATAATTGTTCTGTTTATACATTTGATGTATGTAGATTCAGTGACTATCGGTAGGGTACAATTGGTTTTGAAATTTTTTTAATTCTTTGAATTGGTTTTATAAAATTGTTTTAAAGTAAAATTTTATCCCATTATAATGTAATATTTTAATAAGACATGTTTTATACAATCATAGCACATTGGTGTTGGTGGATGCATAGTTCTATTGTACTGAGGATGAAGTCCATTGTAGTACCGGTTATCAGTAATATAATCAGTGCAATAAAATCTTGCATTGACTCGTATCAACAAGCTACATGTACATACAATGAAGCTTATTGTATTGTTTTTCGACTTATATAATTCTATCTTATTTTATCTTTTTTTATCAAAATCCAACAACAGAATCAACAGTACCCCAGAACTTTATTAATTACATGTATATATCATTTTGTCAGCATTTCGTACTGAGACATTATCAAAGTTAAAAACTATGGTATATACATGTATAGATGACTGAATAATGGACATTTAGAGAGAGAGAGAGAGAGAGAGAGAGAGAGAGAGAGAGAGTCTTTGTGTTAATTCTAAGATTGTAAGTAGTGACTGTGATTATTGCCGGAAAATTGTGTTTGTGGTTGTGTTTTATATAGTAATGTATTAAGATAATTTTTATTTCTTTGTGTCTCAAATTCTAAGAAATATCTTATTCAAAATCTTGTGTTTTCAATATGGCAGCAGTTTTAACTCTTCTGTACCAAAGAAAACGGGGCTGGCATAATTTACTGACGTAATTACCATGTATGTATCCTAAACATGAGGAAAAAGTTTTCAATTCCCAAGTAGTGCATTTGTATTGAAAAGCATAATAAATATTTTGTAGGGAAAAGTTGTATACTATTACATGTATTACATGTGGTACAGCATTATCTCTACTCACTACTTTGCCAATGTTACTGTAACATGGAGGACACAACAGTAAAGTATTTAATGCACAGTCTCAGATCTGTTACATTTAAGTCATTATAATCACAAAAGAAATCCATAGTAAGGAGGAAGAAAATGGCTAGTTTTTATTGTATTTTTTACAGATATGAAATGTTGAAAGTCCCAGTCATGGACCATTTCTAAACCACTATGCAATAAAAATATTTTTTAAAAACAGTTATGATATTTTTTGAAATATGTTTATACATGTGTTCATGAGAACTGTATACATGTACCATGTCATGTGATATTGTTAATTAATAAATTGAGGAGATTAAGTACAGTAATTTAAAGAGTGCTTTTGTATTTTCTTCTGTAATTGTTACAGCTAGTACTAATACTAATTTGCCAGTAAACTATAAACTAATTGCCAGTAAACTTCACAAGTTTGTGTTTCAAGTAAGTGTTTATGTATTGTGCTATACTAGTGCTGATTTTATCTTATTTTTACTACACATATAATGTGAACTGTGTATGTCCTGTGTAACAGGGAATTTGATATTGTTTAAGAGTTGCAATGTATGCAAACACAAGACTCTCTGTTAATAGTTTTATGAACTTTAGAAGAGTTAAACTGCAATCTAATTTATTGATCTGTACATCAAAATCCATGTCATTCTTGTATTTTTATGAAACGCATATCTTTTTAAAAAAAACATATCTCTATTTTTTTTTTATTTCTCCACTTATTTAGACTTGTGTCTTACTCTATCTACTCTGAATTCATTAGACTCTCTCAGAGGCCATTGTACCAGTATATGAATTTAAATTTTTATCAAATTCAATACAAGATCATTTGTATATATATCATTTTATTAATCACAATAAAGTGTACCTATGTATAAGTCTTGTTGTAATGATAATGATGTAAATATGTCAAAGAAAAAATTCTGTGCAAGAACGTACGTCTATTGTGTTTAAGCAGAGAGTTATAATGAATCTACTTTAACATTTTTTCCAACCATTTTCCCAAATAATGCTTATGTATATATGGAGCAGATACATGAAGTATTCAATGTTCATTAACCTTTTACATTTAATTTTTTACTTTTTAAGAACCAATAAGCAAATTTCGACTGGCTGAAAATGCGCTAAAATAAAGGACCAGGGCTATTAATGATGCAAGGAAAATAATGGACAAAATATGCTATAATAATCTTCTCAAAACCAAACTTGTGAATGTGTAATCCTTGACAATTTAATAAATGCAAAATAATTTGGAGATTTATTAAGTCGAACCATTTAAGACGATCATATTTTATGTAGGTCATGTTTTCTTATATAAAAAAATTCGATTTTCTAGCTGATATCAGAAAATATAAATTATTTTCTGAAATCAAAAAATATATTCTCTGATATCAGAAAATCATTTTCTTTTAATATGAAGAATTCGATTTTTTGTTAGTATTAATAACTCAGCAAATTAAGGTGAACAATTAAATAATTATAGCGAAAATAGAAATGAAGTGGGTCATTACCAATTGCAAAATTTTAAGCTCGACTCTCAAAGACAACAAATGTATTGTAGGAGTCGCCACATTGTTCAATTAACGTTAAGCCAATGGAGCTTTAGTTTAGTCGAAATTATTTATTTTTCTCGAAAATATAAATTAAAAATCTTACAGGAGGTTCACCAGGATTAGTTCAGATATAGAATTTCAAAGATAACACAGTCCGAGTCGACCATATCGAGTATCTTATAAATGTACAGAGTTGTGGAAAGTTTGCAGAATTTTAAGATGACATAAATGCAGAGAATTTTGTTATATTTTGGGATTTTTAAATAAGTGCTACTTAACAACTTTTTTGAAACTTTTTTTTATTAATTCTACTTAAGCATCACATTCTGAAACATAATGATATTCATCGCCGATCTGATTGACTTGAGAAGTTGCACACACGCTCTTCTCTCGGAATATTGTACCATCTACCACCAGTTTCAATGGCGGGTAATGATAACTGATATATATATAATGGCTAAGTAGTTGTTCTTAACTCTGAAAATATGTTTCACCAATTGTGTGACAATAACATATAATTACACGAGGGTCACAATGTCCCAAAATTGCGTAGACACATGTGGCTCTATCCATTAGTTTGAAAAGCAGTACCCCGGGATATCATATCAATGTTTTCGAAACTCTAAATCTCATGTGCTTGGAGTAAAACAGGGTTAAACAATCTAATCAAATCTAGCTGAATATCAAAAGGCAAATCAAATAATCAAATGTTTCTTGTATAACATTTTGAGATTTGTATATGTACACACAAATGTTTCTTGGCTCTGCAAAACTATCCAGATCGAGATACAAGAGGCCCAGAGGCAACATCGCTCATCTGAGCAACAATAACCATGCATAAATCTGATCAAAGCACCTTTATATGAAAACAAATACAAACTGTCTGGACAATATGGTAGAGTATATCTTATGTAAAAAGATTTTAGAATTTTCTCCATAGATGTTAATTTTAAACATTGAATCTTTTTAGTTGTTTCATTGATCGTTGTCTCAACAATTTGGAAATCAAAACTATACTGTGATGCTTTACCACATAATAATACTACAATTATTATAGCAGCATTGCATTTCTTGAATGAATATTATTTTACAGATTTCCCCACGTGTTCTTATACAGATTTTTCAAACAGCTCCAACATTAGCTGAGGGGTTCATTTTTTGAACAATTTAAAATCAAAACTATATTTAATTGTTTAACTTTTAACCCATCCTTGGGACCCAGTAATTAGAATCCTCACTAAAACAGGGCGATTGTATTGTTATGTTACACATTGTAACATTGCAGTTTTCAAGGAGATCTTAAATATTTTTCATGATTCCTACATCAAATTTTTAGCTCCTTCAGAGGTCCAAACATTTTCCAAGGGTCACGGTTTGAACAACTCAGAATTAACAATATATCACAGTAAGGAGTAATATCGTAATCGATGCTTGCATATAAGTAGAACATAATATTATCACAAGAGAGTAAAGAAATTGTCAAAAGTTACGAAGATTTAAAAATATAACAGTTCCACCGCCATTTTGGCCCCACTGTACCCCTGGGGACCATGATTTGAACAGTCTTCTTCTTCAGTCAGTTCTTGAGAAGAAGAGTTTTATTTTAAAAACTGTCAATCATTTTCCAATAATTCTCAATTTTCTCCCCTTTAAGGAGGATGTGGCCCTTCATTTTAACAAACTTAAATTCCTTTTTCTCAAGGATGCTTTCAACCAAATTTTGTTGAATTTGACCCGATGGTTTTCGAGAAGAAGACCAATATGTAGAAAGTTTACAGGCGGACGGACAGACTGACGCCGGACAAAATGGACTAAAAACTACCCCTATAGGTAGTTACACTCTTAAATTACTTTAGTTTTGTTTACTTTCACCGTAAGTTTCCAATTTCTACTATATTACAGATACATGTATATTGCTTGCTGTAAATCATAAGTTTACTCTGTCAATAAGACGGTGTCGCCTGCAGAAAATGAAATAAAAAGTTAAGCGAATTCTCTAAACCATTTGTTATATAATGGTTAACCCACTTTTCTAACATAAAATTGTCAATGTCTTTTATATATATAGAAAATTAGAGAGGTGCCATGTTTCTCCCTTGCCGCACCCCAGATATACAAAAGAAGAAAGGGTGATGTTTCATCATTCGATCTTACTCTTTACTTAAATGATACCTTTGTACATATTTTTTTTTAAAAAGTAAGACATTTGCTAGTTATTCCACAATTAATAACTTTACACCACAAACCTTTTCCGCTAAACAGTAATACAGTATGACAGGACAGATTAAGATCAATAAAGGCGCAAAATAATAAGCTTCGAAGATTCTACGATGCAGATATTAATATCAGAGAGCAGTACAGATAGAACCATTTTAACAAGAGTTTGGACTTTGGGTAGTTGTGTCCAACAGTAATGTGACGTAGGCCTGTCTATTTAATTGCTGGCCACTCAGTCGTGGCTCTTTGAAATCAACAAGATTTGTCTGGCTTTTGAGCTTAGACTACGCAATCAGTGCATATTTCGCTTGAAACCAGCGTCCTTTTTAACTTGTTTTGACGCAAGAAATAGATAGTTACGTCCTACTGAAAGTCCAAGGTCTTGTTAAAATGGTTTAGATAATATAGTTAAAAGGTCTTCCATCCAGCGAGAACTCCAGAAGAATATAAAACCAGCCGTTTCAGCGATATCCGAAAATTATATTTATAAAAGGGTCAATAACATCTCCTTTAAATAAATTAACTGCAAAATTAAAAGATAAATGTCTTTATAAAGAAGACACAATATATATCATGCATTGCAGACAAGTGACGATAACTTTATAAATGCAGTGGATTTTAATAGACGCATAATCAATGAATGAAAATATTTCATATGAAAATATCTTATTTTTATTTATTTTTTTTTTTACTAGTTTTGAAAAAAAAATAAAAATAAAAAAAATTAAAGGAATAATCAATTCCTAGAGGTATTGAATGAAGGTAACAATACCTTATTATTCCATGTACTATATAAAAAAGTGATATCTGATTAATATGCATATGACATAAATCTGAATGCTATACATTTAACTTTTTTTTTTTAATGACAATGTATACTACTTTGAAATGATTTATCTCTATTTCACGAAAATACCTGCGCCTTGTTTTTTTTTATTTTATGTAGTTGAAGTTTTCATCATTTTCTGGTGTTTCATGTCACTTATGCTTATGTTGGTATGAAGGTTGCTAGGATTGCGAAATAATACATTTGTATTAATTGTGCGACAATTAAATAAATAAAAAAATTATAAATTGCCATTATTGTTTACTGGAGTATAAATTGCATATTTTGGTACGTAAGCAACATTTGTTTTCATTAGGCAACTCTTTTTTTTTTTTTTTTTGTTGATATATAAAAATGTTTATTATTTTTATCAATGATAAAAATCCCCACTTGTCTCACTTTTGTAAAATGTAATGTATCTTTTTATCTTTTAATTGCTCTCTCAATTCATATGAATAAACATCAAAATATAAGCATGAAACAACAGTCAAAAATGCAATAGTTCATAACCTTTCCACACGTGTTCGACAATTTGACATTTTATATTTTCGCGGAATTTTCTCCGGCGTTTTCAATGACTCGAGAGTTCCGAAAGGAAGCCGCCATCTTGTTTATTTATATTCATCTCGAGGGAATATTAAATGGATTCATCAATGGAGTCCATAAAGAAATCTGTGAAACTCTCCAGATTGATACTTTTCAAATTAATAAAAGCAGCTTACATTGGAAAATAATAAAAATTATCAAAGAATTTCAAAGACTAAATAAGTCAGTCAGTAAGAAATCAATATACGACCAATATAAGAGGAAAGAATTTAAAATTCCGTCAAAAACCCAGAAAGAACCATCAATCACAAGTGTATCATCAAAAACTGACACTGAGAAAGTAACAACAACAACTAAACAAGAAATTGTTATATCCCAATTAAAAAAGGAAAATATTCAACTTAAAGAAGAACTTCAAAGCTACAAAATTAAAGAAATTAACCAAAAAATGAAAAGAACCAAAGAAAAGGTCAGAAAACTACAAGAAAAAGTGAACTTCTTTCAGAGGAAGGAGCAACAAAAATCAGATAAGAAATTGGATAAAGGAGTTCAGTGTAATTCTTTAAAAACGTATATTGAAGAACTCAAAAGTGAAATTGACATTTTATTTGCTGAAAAAGATGATATGATAGAAGATGAAGATGATTATGTACATGTGAAGAAGATTTTAGATTTTAAAGAAAGTGCTAAAGGTTGTCCTTATAACTATAAATTAAGAAATCTGTATTATTTTTTTAGAAGTAGAAATATTGGTGTTCACCATATTGGTCCTGTTTTAGAGGCTGTTTTAGATATTTTTAATATTAGTGTAAAAAATTTACCAAGTAAGAGCACTGCTTCTGTTTTAACTAGTGAAATGGGTGTTTTAAGTAGATGTCATTTAAATGAGGAACTTTTAAACAGTAGTGATATTACTAGGCATAGAGATGCAACTACAAAAAAAAGGACGTCATTTTTATGCTGTTCAAATTAGTACTGGGGAAAAAGTTTTGACAGCAGGTGTGAGAGAAGTGAGTGATGGGAAGGGAGAGACGTATGTGAGTGCTACAAAGGAGATTTTTAATGATATTGTGAATAACGAGAGAGAGAAAGATCAAATTTTTAATTCATTATCATGTTTTATGACGGATAGGAGTGCCACAGAACAGAAAGTTAATAATATTTTATGTCAGGATATATCTCATGATGTACAATCTTTTAAATGTTCGGTTCACCCCCTTCTCCAATTTTCTGAGGTTTGTTTAGAAGAGGTATATCATATTGAAAAAGAGCTCAATATTCATTTTGACGGACACACCACCTCTTCTAAAGAGCCATTTACAATGTTTATTTTAAGGTGTGTATCCAATTTTTTTTTTAAAGATGGCACTGGAGATCCAAACATTTCAAATTTGTATTTTAAAAGCCAGGGCATTGATAAAATTCCTTTAATGAATATCAGAGGAAATCGTTTTAATGTTTGTTTTTATAATGCTGCTGGTACTTTTTTTTATACACAAACTTTTACTTCAATACATTTTATCATCAAAGAGTTCTTTAAATTTTGTCCAGAATGTTATTGTTTTATCATTACAAAACAAATGTATATTAACAATTTTAAGAGCACTTGGTATTTTATGTAAATTATTAACAGGACCATATTGGTTAAAAACAATGGAAGTGAACAATATTTTAACAATGGGGTCAGTTTTTGAACGATTTTTACACGTTTTAGATTTATATGCAAAAGAGACAATTTTAGCTTTACGACACAAAATAAGACTATTTGAAGGGCCGGAATTAGAAGATACTGTGTCTGATTTTTTATTTACATATCCTTTAAATGATGATTTGACATGTGTTTTTATTAAACGTTTGTGTATAGTTTTAAAGACTAAAGTTGAAAAACTATTTGCAGATTTTTTAAAGGATGGTAAGTATTTTAATGTACAGAAAAATTTAAATTTGAAGTGTTCATCCTGCCCCACGAGCAATATTTGTGTGGAACAGTTGATGGGGCAGGTTGATTACCATGTGCAATCATCTTCTATGTCAACGAACAATACTGTTGAAAGTAAATTATCATATTTTAATAACAAAACATCAGAGTGGTTGAATAAAAAAAGTGAGGACGAGAAAAAAAACATCACTGTACATGCTATGAAAAAGAACAGGAATTACATGAACTTAGATAAGTATAGAAAAGAAACACTACTAAAAAACATCTGACTAACTTGAAAGAGAAAGAAGAGGAAATAAAGTGAAAGAAGAAGAAAAAAGAGGATGAACTGGACAAAGTCATTGACCAAATTAGAGATGAAGGACTGTGGAACAGTGAAAATAAGATTGAAACCAAGCTTCATAAATTGAAAACAAAGAAAGACAGATTGTCAGCCTTGAAAAAACAAATCAACATTCACAAAAAAGTATTTCAAATAAGTAAAGAACATAACCATTTAGTAAACTTTAGTAAGAAAGGAAAAGTATTTGATGAAGCAACATTAAAGAGTAATCTGGTGATGCTAATGAATTTAAGAACAGAAAATAGTGATACACACACCACTGTCTGTGAAAACTCCTTTATTCCCAAAGACCTGCTCCATAGAGAGATAATACATACTTGGTCCGAGGACGGCGAGGATGTTCAGTGGGAGGGGAAAATATTAAGCCATGCTAATGGAGTTTTTAAAGTAATTTAATCACAAAATTGCACTGCATGATTCTTACAAAAATGGTGTAAATGGTATTCTACTCCCCTAACCAAAACAAATAATTACTTAATATTTTATGTAAAACGTCATTAAAAAGTTATAACATAATTACTTTGATATATATAATTCATTAATCATGAATGGTACAATGGTGAGGATTTTACTTACTTATGTTTTTTGATTTATATTAATTTGATATGATACTAAATTTTATATAAACTTAATGAAAGAGTAATAATATTAAACACTGGATCCAAAAGATCCTTAAAATAAAGTAAACTGTTCAATGTTTTATGTTTGTGTTTGTCTATGTCAGTGTTTGTGTTTCTGTAAATGTGTATGTGTTCATAATCATATATTCAAAACAAAAATTAAATAAATTTTATTAACTTATTGATTTTCATATTCATAATTTAAGGACAGACATTACAATTATTTTAAATATTTCAGGTTTTGTATTGGAACGATAAAGAAAAGACAGACAGCAGTGTGTTTGACTTGACAGAAAAAGAAATAAACAAAGACATTGAAGACGGAAATTTATTCTTTAAAGGTATTTATAATGTTGAATGTATCAATTGGATTATATTTAATATATTATACTATTTTATTAATTACAAGCTCAATATCCGATATTTAATTTATTTTAGACGCAGCAACTAGATTGGATCATTCCTACATTTGAAAAAGACTATAAAAAGAGGAGTTGTCTTTCATAGGTAATTTCACTATTATAAGAAGTAAGAGTTATGACCCTTTGGTCACAAGGCCATTTTAATTTGAGCAACATTAATAAATGATTTGCATATTCATTAACCAACAGCCAATGAAAAGCTATTTAGTTCTAATCAAGATATGGACAAACAAACAAGGTTTTGCAAGTTTACTGAAGAAAATTCTATTTTTTAATTTTAGGTGGACTAACTAAATATTTACACCAACTTTATTTTATTTTAACGATTTATAACGGGATTTCAACCATTTAAAGGTAAAACTTATTAGAATTATACTTGATCTCTCTATCCAGCCCGGCGTCAAATGCATTTTTCTTGCCGATTTTCCCACAAAATCTCTTAAAGTTAGTACCCCCCTCCCGGTAAAAATCTAGTTTTGATAAAAAGATTTGAGGCGATTCTTCTTTAAACAATTGAGTTTATCAAGGGATTTCAAATTAATTATTAAACATCAATCAAGACATCGCTGTTTCTGTGCACAAACATAATACAGTTCATTGGGAAATGAGTATTTTATCCTGTGATGGGCTATTCAAGAAAAAGAAAATTCGAACACTTTTGCTTCATTAGTACTGTCATATTCTTTCTGATAAAATAGCATCTGGTATGTAATACTAATAGCATTGCAGTCGAACTCTGATGATGTTTATAATAAAAAACGAACGAGTTTTCTCCAAATCTAGTACTTCTTATAACATAATAAGGGTGGGTTTGTGATAGTACCTGAACAAGTGACATACACTACATGTACATCACTTGTTCATGTATAGATGCTGTGCTATAGGCTTAAGATGCTTATATATTACTCAGACCACATCAAATCAATAATCCATAGATTATTCTGTCAAAAATAGAGGCAATTATAGAATATTGACCAGTACAAATACAAAGTACAAATTCTTTAAAATTAATTTAAAATATAAACATATAGTATTCATACCTTGAAATTAATCATAAATGAAGGAATGTGAATTCTTCTGTTATCTTTTATATTTGCATATTTCTTTCGCACGAAATGCAAAACAATTTATAAGATGAAAGTTTAGGGCTAAATATAAATATAACTCAGTGACTTAATTACTAAAAAGTTAAAGGAGAACCACTTTCAGTCTTTTATCAAAATCTACATGCAGCTTTTTGTTGATCTTTTGAATTATTTTGCACATAAAAAAGTAACCCCCATTCATGTCCAACAACAGTTCCATTCCTTCACAGTTTTAAATATCACTGACATTATAATGTATTTTTCAGTACCGATAACTGACTGACCATCTACCTTTTATTTGATAATTGAAATCAAATTAGAATAGTTCATAACTTTTGCACTGTGGATAAGTACTAATTATTTTATTTGAAAGTTTGATATAAAAAAAAATAAATCTAAAATATAAATAAAAACAACCAGATTCTTCTATAATTTTTACATATTTTAATGGAAGTACATGTACATCTCCACTTTACTGTTATGCATGAATTCATTAAAAAGTAGAATCATTTGATTACCATTATCATTTTACAAATATTGTTCTATGATGATAATGCAACTTTTGCCATCAAGTATATATTTGAACTACATGTATTTCTGTGTTACAGATGACCTCTGACCTTGGTCACTCAACTTCACTCTACCCCCCTTTTGGTGGAGTCCATCTTTATGTCCTCTTCTATGGCTGTGATTCTGATCGACTGGAACCACAACTTCCTGGAGAGGTCACTGCTCAGACTGATACTGAGTTATCTCCCTCAATGGAGATATCACAACATCAGGCAGGATGTTTACCTGTGTCTGTTTTCTGTGACTCTTGTCATGATATACCACAGTTCTATGAAAAATTTAACCATCAACCTAGAGATTTCCAGAATGACAGCTGTGACCATTGTCATCCTTCTGTCTTTCTGGCTCCAGAGTAAAGCAAGAGAAGAAAATGTATCTGACAAATGCATTGAAACCTCAAAGATAAAGGTATCCAACAAGTCAGTGGGAGAGTCCCTGGTTACCAGGGACCAGGAAGTCAGTGCCTCCACCTGCTGTGAGGCGGGGATACCTCAGTCCCTGCTGTCTCTGCTACCCTCCTCCTCAGAACCTCAGTCTGAGATTAACATTGAGGAGGAAATAGGGCAGGAGTATGTGAAAGAATTTCGAAAAAATTTTGATGATGAGATTGTTCCAGAGGAGAAACTGGTGACAGCCATCAAGTACCTAAACACACTCAGGGGAGGTAAGTCAGATCCAATCTTATTGACTCCCTCAACATTGGTCAGATTAATGGAGTTTATATGTTCCGGTATGTGTGTTCTTATTGAAATGAAATCATAATTCAGCATATACAGGGTAACTTATAAGACGCTTTTGTCAAAACTGTCATGAAAGAAAAAGAAATGCACTATATAGTACGGGTACATGTATGTATTTAAGTTATTTCTGACAGTGTGAGAGACCTGGGTTACCAATATACCTGGTACATTACCCTCAGATCTTGGTCTGTTTTACCCACAGGTATATGTTCATTACAGTCTTATTGAATTTAATTGTAAAAATATAACTAAACATTACATTTTGAATTTGTGTACCAGTAATCATTATTTCTGCCAAACTCTTTGCTGTACACCCAGTAATGGTTATTGAGTGTTTATATATTTTAGGGTTTATCGGTAAAGCAAACATTATCTAAATGGAACTGTTCAAATACTCTAAACCAACTTTTATTTGCGACAAATTTATTTTGCAGTTTACCAGAAATAAATTGGTTCACGGCAACTAATTTTCACGATCAAGATTTATATTATCTGGAGAAAAAAATTAATTAAGAGAGACATTTGAGAACTATTTCACGGTGAGAAATCATCAAGACGATGAGGTTCAAACGCAGCTACATGTATGTTAAGGCTGTCCGAAACTAAAATACTATCGAAAAACGGTACTGTTTTAATTATCGAAAAAACACTTTAACCAGACGAATTTCTTCAAATCTTTGTTACAGGTATTAACAGCGATATCCAACATTATATTTGATGCATTTTTGTGAAATCATATGTGCTTCTTATTCACGTGACTTGTGTAATCTATTTCATCAATGATCGGTATAAATTTCATTGGTGCAAGTAACTAATGACAAAAATTCAAAAAATGTTTTTATGGAAAAACCTTCAAGTCATGTATTTTGAAGTTTTTGCTGGGGTTCATAGAAATATTGTTATATATAAATAATATGTTTATTTAAAATATTTCGGCCCATCCTCAAAATTTGGCATATTTTTCACTCGTAATATATTAAAATTGTATTGATCTTTTACTTGCTTCAAGCTGTTTTTTACATGCATTAAAATATCTACATTCATTAGATTGTATGTTGCAGGGAGAGATACTCTCCAAACGATTAGTTTATGAATACCGGTAGTCATTTACCTAATACAAAGGTTATTTGATACTCAATGTTGATAATATTGAATTTTAAAATTAGAATCACTAGTATTAACAACGTCTATGTAAAGGAAACAAGCGGTTTTATTAATGCTCAATAAAATTCACCTCCAACGTTATGATACATTCCCTGAAAACTGTCGAAAGGAATGCAGATCGTGACGTCAAAGTCGATTATGACGTCATATCGTATGATTTATAGTACAGACAAGTGACTTTCTACACATTGCTGTAAAATCAATCATGAAGCCTTAACATACCCACAGAGGAACCTTGCAAAAATTTCTCACTTTTAAAATAAAAGATGGTTTACAATATTTATTGACGGTATGTGCTATACTATAATCTAAGTTTAAAAGGGATTCTATCATGCAGCTTGAAGTAAATAAATGGCTATTGTTGATGAAAACTTTGTTTGTTTTGAACATGTTGAAGAACATTTAGATCCGTGAATAACAAAACCAATGTGTCTATGACTGTAAGTTTTACTTCTTGGTTAAATTAAAACTATAATGTGACAGTACATGTAATTGTATCCATCATTTATTGCTGTACTAAAAAACAAGAAGAATACACCAGTTATTCAGTATCTGGCTGTGGACCTTGTTTCCTTAATTTCCTCATGGATGTTGCTTGTTTATCAGGTATCGGCGTCCACAGAGATTCTGACAAGCTGGAGCATGCAGTGGACCACATCGATAACATAAGTTCACGCCTGGATGACTCGGGATTTCCACAGGATTATTCCTACGCTGAGCTGCGCCATATTATGGTACAGGAGAAGAAGTATCGACCCCAGGAGTTCAAGAGAGTGTTGGAGATATGTGTGGAAATCAGTGGTAATTAAGTGACAACAACACCTAAGAAATTGAAAAATTTTAATGAATACATGTAATACATATGTATTATGTTAGGAAATAGGAATGAACTCAAAAGCTAGAGAATTCATATGTTTTATACTGCAAAGTGGTTTATAAAAAGAGAAAACTTTTCTTCCAAACAAGTTCTTATGAGCATAAATTATGTTACAATAATGAACTTAATATATTTCAATTCACTGTAGAAATTATCAGGAATTTTCCTCATAAATGTGTAAATGATATTGTGATGTTAGTGCAAGTTTATACAAGAAAGAATTTTTTTGTTTAACAAATGAAATAGCACATTAATTACAGTATTTAATTGTGAGTTTAATTATTTAAAGAGTGTTATAGTGTTTCTTGAAGTTTTTGTGCAAATTTAGACACAACTGCATTTGAATCCCATGAATCTTTCAAATGTCTGCTGACAGTACAGTAGATAAGGAGTATTGTACATGTTGTCTGCTGACAGTACAGTAGATAAGGAGTATTGTACATGTTGTAGCTGCGTTTATTTGTAATGAATGCAATACTGCATGAAATATATTTTGAAAACTAAACAGAGTTTATGGTGTTGATGATAAAACATTATTTTTCCTTACAATGAAAATGTCCAAAATTAGAAGATGATAAAACAGATGAAAAAAAAAGTATCCAACTTCAATGCTTGAGAAACATCTACATAATGTAGGGCAAGAGAAAAACTATACAAATAAATTCTGATCATGTACTGTAAATTCCTAATTTAACCTGAATTAATATCCGCTTAAAATTGTGGGAAGCACATCTCATGGATTTTAAAATCTCGCTTTAATTTTTCAGACAGATGTAAACTTTTTGAATTATGATGAAATATCAGACTTCATGATTATATAATCTCCAGATTTGGTGCAAAACCATTGAATCCCGGAATTAAATACTCGCATAAAATAAGGAATCTACAATAATTTCTTTTTATGTGTCTCATTTTCCCAATTTCCCAAAATGTTTTAACGTGTTTAAATCTTTTCCCAGGTTTCCTGCCTTCCCCTGAGGAGTTTGAGGATATCCGCAATGAAACGAAAGGTATAGGTAATAACAGTTTGATTTTTATTTGGCCATATGTACAGAGCTTTCATTTTTTTCTTAAAAATCGAAGTTGATTATTTCAAGCATACCCAGTTATCAATTCAGTTGATTTTATCTCAATGTATTAAAATAAATTGCTTTTTGTAAATATAAAAGGGTTATACATCTATTGTTTAGGTACATGTAATTATCTATTGGTAGAATAATTGTAAATTTTGATATGATATATTCAGTGTGTGGTATGAAATTGAAAAACCATGTGATTGTAGTTGAATTGGAGGAAGAAGTGGAGGAGGCCCATCAGGCCCTGGAGAGGAGTATGAGAGTGGTGGATGAAACCAAACAGGAAGTGGTGGAGTCCCGCCAGAGGTACAGGTCTCTTAAACAGAGGCTGCAGCAGAGGGATCGGGCCTTACAGCAGAAGGACAGAATAATCCAACAAGGGAGACAACTGCTTCAGCAGGAGAGACAGAGGGTGAGGGAACTGGAGCAGAACCCTGAGGATGAGCTACTGAGACGCCTGCTGGAGCTGGAAGAGGAAAACCGTCGACTGTCCGCCAAGTCGAACCGGGCCGTATGTAAGATCTGTTGGGTGGAGGAGGTTCAAGTTTCCTTTTCTCCCTGCAAGCATCTGATCTCATGTGAGAGGTGTGTTCCCAGCATCCCTCAGAATAAGTGCCCCACGTGTAGGGAAACGATTCAGGGTACAGTCAGGATGATTTTAACTTAAGTATTAACTCATTGTTAATACTATTACTTATGTTAGAGAGTGTAGGCAGCAGCCAACTGTCATAGTAGTGTAATTTGAAGAATATGATTTGACTTTTATCTCTGAATTTTCAAAAGTACCATTAAAGAGGCAACAATGAATTTTACGAAGTCCAAGTGCTATGGATGAAATATACTTCTAAATTACTGGTACACAATGTTTTCTTCTTTAGAAGAAATTTGTGGCTAACAATTTTTTATTTCACAACATTAATCCAATATGCTTTTCAAGATTTGCTCTTTAAGAATGTGAACTGGTTTTTCTTTATCCAGAAATATTTGTTCTTGTTTATTTTGAGTGTTTGTTTGTTGAATGATTAGAATATAACATTTTCTGCCAACCCTAAATTGTGTAAAAAATTTAACCTTGTTCAATATTTACACACTACCCCGTATGTCACACATTCTGTTAATGAATCTCCAAATTTATTTTCAGGAATTTTTTATTTAAACTGTGCCTTAACAAAAAGATGTTTTGGTCAGTGTCTTTGAATTTCTAGATAGAATACTTATGGGCAGCATGTGCAATAAATAATGGAATGAATGGTATATGTATGTATACTACAGAAAATTAAAGTGCTGGATTGTATGCTTAGATCTGGGTTGAATTAATTTCTTACTCACTTGTAAAACATTTTATTTTTATCATATACAATTATCTAAATCAATTTTTATAATCATGCAAGAACAGGTAGTTTTAGTAAATATTTAGTTCTTAGGTTTTGAATGAACTGCATGAGCTTAATGGAGTTGAGTTTTTATATTGTGTATTTGAGGGTTCAAAAACTCCTGAAAATGAGTTTAACTTGAATGCTGTTGCATTACTTATACCTTTTAGATATGACAATTAAGATCATGATATATAAAGATTGTGTGAGTGTTTGTGTGTACATCCAAGTTTAAGGCTGTGATAATATGTATGAATTAAATGTGGTTGTGTGTGTGTGTGAATGATTCCATGAAATTTTGTGTCTCTATATGAAATGCTCAAACATACAGGAAAATGTACAGATATTATACCCGGTATGTTCTCAATTTGGCAGCAATTGTATCGTAACACCATCTTAGTTCTCTGTAAAAGACATGTATCTATGCAATATTTTAAAACAAAAAATACATATACATATATCTTTGCATTATTTTCACAAGTGTAACTTACTAATAACGAGAAGAACTGGGGTTCACACTAGGTATTTTTGACAAAAGAAAGGGTATTTGATGCATATGTATATTTTGTCAGTTACTGTACTGTAATGTATTGATGACTTGTACATGTAACAGGAGTAGTATAAACACACCAGGTATTTAAACAAAAGGTAACTTAAAGGCTGATGGTAAATGACACATTTTAGGAAAAGAAAATGCTACCTTGTTTATATGATATGTGTACAATAATACTGCTCCAAAACTTCAGCAGTATTTTAACAAAACCATTATGTCAATGAGCAGCCATCTATACATGAGCTCAGGGCCTCTGTCATTGATATCAACAATAATGTGTTCACAGTACAAAAATGAAATCCCATGCCACAAACTACAGCAAATAAGTTACTTTATATTACACGTTTCTGTTAGGAATGTGTGACTGACAAGTAAATGGCAAGCTAGTCTCGTAAGGAAACGCTGAGTTATGGAACCATTTCAACAAGAGCTTGGACTTTGGGTGGTTGTGTCAAACAGCAATGTGACGTTGGCCTGCCTATTTCATTGCTGGCCCCTCAGCCATGGCTTTTTGAAATCAACAAGATTTGTCTGGCTTTTGAGCTAAGACTACTCAATCTATGCATATTTCACTCGAAATCAGCGTAATTTTTAACCTGTTTTGATGCAAGAAATAGATAGTTACATCCTACCGAAAGTTCAAGGTCTTGTTAAATTGGTTCTAAATATACATGTACATGTGATATGTGCAGCTAGAATAAGTCGTGCTATTGAATTTTGCTGCATTTATTTGTTTACAAAACTTAGTTAGATTCTGGGCCACATGTTTAAGTGAACTGAGGAAAATCTAAATATTTAATACATGTTGTACACGTAGTAGCTGCATAGTGCTATCATTATCATTAGATTTTATTTTGTGGAAGATTTTGTGTTGTAACGAATCAAATTACTCCAATAATCAATTACCGGTATTGTATAAGTACGTTTGATTAAAATGACATGCGAGGTAAATACCAGTGAATTTGATCCAGGTGGACATTGGCAGCAAACAAGATGAAATCTATTCTATCAACTATGTACTATACATTAATACATGTATTTATATAAAAGTACACAATAACACATACAGTATTATCATTTATAGATATCGTTTTGTACCTGTTATACATCTGTCTTCCTTCTGTCCTGTACTCTGTTCTTCCATCACTCATAATATTCATAAATTATGACATGACTGGTGTGAATGAAGAATTGTTTGTATCATAAACCATACATGTCTAATCTATACAGTGATTATATTAAAATGTCAGCATATAAATGAGTGTGCGTTGTTTCTCTTTTAATTGTAAGTTTAAAAAATTTGTAAACATGCAGTACCTGTTGATAAAATCACTAATATATGACTCGAATTGAGACATCATGATACCGCTTACAAGAACCACAGGATATACTGTGGATGCATTATTACATGTGGGCATACATTGTCGTGGATTTGGTGAAAATCAGTTTCAAGGATACATGATATTTGGCCAATGATTCTATCAATAATCGTTTATTATAGTTATTGCACGTCAATGAACATAAATTTAATTTCGTGCATAAACTTGTAAACAATATCCATCAAAATCAGTATTCATCGAATATTGATGACACCACATTATAGGCCCAAACGCAGGTGTATGATCAAAGAAAATAAATATTATATGATGAAAATAATCAAAATTGACCAATACATGATAGGTAGTTCAAACGTCTTCCGTAATTGTCTCTCTAGAAAAACAATGATAAATCACAAGTTCTGTCCGTTTGACTTCATAATTTTCGAGAATATAGGGTTTAGATAAGCTGAAACTTATGTGGAAGCATCCTCATGTAGTGTAAATTCAAAATTGTGAAAATCATGACCCCTAGGGGTAGGGTGGGGTCACAATGGGGGTCAAATTTTTACATAGGAACATATAGAGTAAATCTTTAAAAATCTTCTTCTCAGAAACCAATCAACCAGGAAAGCTGAAACTTATGTAGAAGCATCCTCAGGTAGTTTTAATTTGAAGTTGTGAAAACCATGACCCCCGGGGGTAGGGTGGGGCCACAATGAGGGGTCGAATTTTTTTTTTTTACATAGGAATTATAGAGTAAATCTTTTAATATCTTTTTCTTAGAAAACAATCAGCCAGGATTGCTGACACTTCTGTGGAATTCAGGTAGTGTATATTCAAAGTTGTGAAAATCATGACCACCAGGGGTAGGGTGGGGCCACAATGCGGGGTCGAATTTTTACATGAATATATAGAGTAAATCTTTAAAAATCTTCTTCTCAAAAACCGATCAGCCAGGAATGTTGACACTTATGCGGAAGCATCCTCAGGTAGTGTAAATTCAAAGTTGTGAAAACCATGACCCCCGTGGGTAGGGTTAGGCCACAATGGTTGGTCGAATTTTTACATAGGAATATATAGAGTAAATCTTTTTAAATCTTTTTTTTTCAGAAACCGATCAGCCACAAAAACTGAAACTTAATTGTGTGGAAGCATTTTCAGGTAGTGTAGATTGAAATTTGTGAAAATCATGACCCCCGGGGGTAGGTGTAGGCCTCAAAAGGGGGGTCAAATTTTTACATAGGAATATTTAGAGTAAATCTTTTTAAAATCTTCTTCTCAGAAACCAATAAGCCAGGAAAGCTGAAACTTATAAATGTAGAAGCATCCTCATGTAGTTTTAATTTGAAGTTGTGAAAACCATGACCCCCCGGGAGTAGGGTGGGGCCAAAATGAGGGGTCGATTTTTTTTTACATAGGAATTTATAGAGTGAATCTTTTAAAATCTTCTTCTCAGAAAACAATCAGTCAGGAATGCTGACACTTACGTGGAAGCATTCAAGTTTGTTCAAATCATGATTCCCGGGGATAGGATGGATGGGGTCACAATGGGGGGGGGGGGGGGGGGGGGGGGGGGCAAATTTTTATGTATGAATATATAGAGAAAAATCTATAAAAATCTTTTTCTAAAAAACCATTTGCCTAGAAAAGCTGTAACTTTATTGAAAGCAACCTCATAATATAGTAGATACAAATTCGTTAAAATCAAAATCTTGAGGTGTAGGATGGAGCCACATTGGGGATCCAATTTTACAGAGAAAAACATTTTAATTATTCACAAAAACTAAAATTATATCATATATGATGTTACTTATATGCAAGCTTTTTGAAATATTGCTGATTCTTTAAAATTGTTTAGACTCTGGACCATGGACGATTCTTTGGCCTCACAAGGTGTTCAGAGTTTGATGTAGGTTTACATCCCTTATATAAACAATTATTTAGGATCTTTTTTAGAACTGCAATGCTCATCATGTGGTATGACTATAAAATAATTCTGTTAGAAAAGGGACTTGATTATAAAAATGGATGTTTATTTATAATACAGGATCTACGTGTATTATACAACATTGTCCAGATATTTTGTATTATGACTCCATTAAGCTGGTTAATAATGCCTGTTGTTACTCAGGTGAGCGATGTGGCCCATGGGCCTCTTGTTGTAATCCTTCCTGAACGTGAGGAGGTGCTTCTATCGTACTTACCCTGATTCTGCAGGGGTCGGCGAAGCCGGTGCCCACACATACAGTCAGGCTACCCTGTCAATATCTAGCAGCAATAAAATATAAAATTAAACCAATTACCAACCAGGTATGTAATGATTGACTAAACATACTGTTAAATGAATTCAAATTTAATTTTAAGATTTTTTTAAGGAAGATGAGTCAGAGATTGATCCTATTATTCAGGACGCTGTTTAAGTACTCTTTTGAAGAATGTAGAGCTAAATAGTTCTTTTTAAACAGAATGATTGAATACTAACTATATGTAAACATTGATATTTCATCAAAATTCTATTTTTGTATAAATGTATAGAATGAATTCTTAAACACTGACATTACAATATTAAGCCAATATGTAAAGCAGTACGCACAGCAAACCCCTATTGTTACGTATAGTACTTGCTTTCAACTGTTCAGTCTTCGTGGATTTATTGAAAATCACAGTTAAAATTTTCAAGGATACGTAAATTCTTAGTGATCCTCTCAATACAATTTGTTATTAGATATTGTACGTCAACAGTTCAATGAACATTTAGTTTCGTGGATCAACATGTGCATGTAATAGGGTTCTTTGTAAATGTCTGGATGACAGAATGAGAATGCTTTGTTAAATGTACATGTATTACCTTGTATCTTGAAAAATACAATAAAATATATACCCTCTTACCGGTCCCCTCCTTAAACTCTTTCCCACTTACTCAAATCCCTTTTTGTTTTTGTACCCTTTTTTTGGAAACATTTAGGGGGGGGGGGGGGGTGCACCTCCCGTAACCCCATCAGTAATGAAAAATGTATCATAACTGCACGACAAATACTCACCCCTTTTTAAAGGTTATTCTATTCTTGGTTTTTTTTTGTTGGTATTTTTCTTTTAGAACCAAAGCGATGACACTTAGAGCGATATACATGTACATGTATTTGTAAAACCATTTTCTCCAGTATCAAAAATTAAGGGGCTTCATTTACCGTACATGCTACTTTCTTTAGTATGAAATTAACCAGCATGCAGAAAAAATGCATATTTAAAAATCATTTATTACAATCTATGACATCGCTGTTTTAAATTATATAATATTTTATACCTGCATGTATAATACGTTCTATCAGGGACGTATATACGCGTCCCTGGTTCTATATAAATATATTTTTTAAATTAAAAATTGCCTTGCTTGGTAAGCATCATATTATTTACATTAGACAGATTGTCTAGGCTTCCCCATTCATATGAGTTCACATTAAATACAATAAAACAATAGTGAAAAATTCAATAGTTTATCACCGCCACACACGTGTTTGACAATTTGACATTTTATATTTTCGCGGAATTTTTCTACGGCGTTTTCAATGAATCGAAAGTTCCGAAAGGTAGTCGCCATCTTATTTGTTTACACTCATCTCGAGGGAATATTTACACCAACTTTATTTCATTTTAACGGTTTTAAACAGGATTTTAACCATTAAAAGGTAAGAATAACTAGAATTATAATTAATCTTTACATTCAGCTCATCGTTAAGTGAATCATTCTTCTCGATTTCCCCACAAATCTCTTAAAGTTAGTACCCCCCTTCCGGTAAAAATATAGTTTTGAGAAAATAATTGAGGCAATTCTTCTTTAAATAATTGAGTTTATCAACGACTTTCAAATCAAATAGTAACATATCAATCAAAACGTCACTGTTACTGTGCATAAACATAATAAAACATGTAGGAAATAGTTTTTTTTTAAACTCTGATAAGCTATTCAAAACAGAGTATCAGAGGAAATTCGAACACAATTGGTTCTAAATTGTCATATTCATTTCTACAATAAAACTGCTCTAATTAAACTGCATCGGATATGTAATATCAATAGCATTGCAGTTGAGCTCTTATAATGTTTATAACAAAAAAAATAACGAACGAGTTTCCTAAAATGTACGTATTTTTTTTATAACATAATAAGGGTAGATTTGTAATAATACCTATATATCAAGTGACTTACACTACAGCAACACTAGCATCAATATGCTGATGCTTTGCTTAATTTACTCAGACTACATTAAATCTTTAATGTTAATGGGTTTATTCTGTAGAAATTGTGGGCTACGATAAGTATTTGTAATAGTGGTAAAAAAAATACATGTTCTTAAGAAATAAAAATACTTAAAATATGAACAGATAGTATTCATACTTTGGATTAAATTAAATGAGAGAAAGTAAATTCCTCTCCAAAAATCAGAATTGTATAATGTATAAATGTTATCTTTTAAATTATTTTGCATATTTATTATTATGTCAGAAAATAATTTGTAACACTAAAGTAACTTAGAATTTATATAATTCAGTGACTTACTGAAAAGTTAAGCCAAGAAGAACCGCTTCAGTCTCTTATCAAAATCTACCCGCTCTTTATTGATTTTCTGAAATTATTCTGCACTTAAAAAAAAATCTTATTTCCCACAACAGCACATATTTCTCAGCAGTTTTCAATGTTACTGAAAGTATGAGATATTTTACAGTAGGTGGTTGTCAAATCAAATAATTCATAACTTTGATACTTTTAATAAGCCTTTTACACTTAAACACTAAAATACATGTTGTAAAAGAAATAAAATTGTAGAAAATTGTAATGAAAATTACTGCATGTACATTGTAAACATTTTCATTTATAGATAATTAAGAGTTGATTTCATTTTATTTTGACTCGAAGATTTATTTACTGAACATTGAAACCATGAAAATATTATACCTATAAATATAAAGTTTGATATTAAAATAAAAAATAAAAAGCTACAATCAGATTCTGACATCATTTTGATATCATTTACTGAAAGTACATATCCTCAATCATGTCAATTAATACATTAAACAATCATTAACATTAAATGTTCTATGATGATAATACAACTTTTTTAGATGCACCATCAAGTATCTGATCTTTATTTTTTGTGTTTTTAGATGACCTCTGATCTTGGTCACACAACCTCTCTCTACTCCTTTCTATTGGAGTCCCTCTTCATGTTCTTTTCCCTGGCTGTGGTTCTGATTGACTGGAACCACAGCTTCCTGGAGAGATCCATGCTCAGGGTGATACTGAGTTATCTCCCTCGATGGAGATATCGCAACATCAGGCAGGATGTGTACCTGTGTCTGTTTGGAGTAGCTCTTGCTATTATGTATACCAACTCAATGAAAAACATTGCAATCAATATGGAAAACTGTCGCATTGCTGGAGCCTCTATTGTAGTTTTACTCTCATTCTGGCTCCAGAGTAAAGCCAATCAAGATAATGTGTCTCACAAATGTATTGGAACCTCAAAGATACAGGTATCCGACAAGTCAGTGGGAGAGTCCTTGGTTACCAGGGATCAGGAAGTCAGTGCCTCCACCTGCTGTGAGGCGGGGACACCTCAATCCCTGCTGTCTCTGCTCCCCTCCTCCTCAGAGCCTCAGTCTGAGGTTAACATTGAGGAGGAAATGGGACTGGAGTATGTGAAAGAATTTCAAAAGAAGTTCGATGAAGAGATTGTTCCTGAGGAGAAACTGGTGATAGCCATCAAGTACCTAAACACACTCAGGGGAGGTAAGTCAGATCCAATCTTATTGACTCCGTCAACATTGGTCAGATTAATGGAGTTTATATGTACCAGTATGTGTGTTCTTTAACTGTTTAAGTTATTGAAAGGAAATCATAATTAAGCATATAACAGGGTAACTTATAAGTTGCTTTTGTCAAAACTGTCTTGAAAGGAAAAGAAATGTACCAATGGCAGAGAAATGTTCATTACAGTCTTATAGAGTTTAAGTTATTGAGATGTAAAAATATAACTTAATATAACATTTTGAATTAATGTATTCATTATCTATCTGTTAAACTCTTTGCTGTATATACACCCAGTTATGGTTCTTGAGTGTTTATATATCTTAGAGTTTTTTGGTAAAGCACACAATCATGTACATGGGACTGTTCAAATACTGTAAACCAACTTTTATTTGCGACAACTTTATTTTGCATTTTACCAGAAATTAATTGGTTCACGGCAACTAATTTTCGTGATCAAGATTTATACTATCTGGAGAAAAAAAATTAAGAGAGACATTTAAGAATAGGTTCGCGGGAGAAATTATCACAACGACAAAGTTCTAACGAACCATGTGAAAATTTCTCACATGTGAATAATAGTTGGTTTACAGTCTTTATTGACAGTATAACCTAAATTAAACAGATTCTATTATTCAGCTTGCAGTGAAACTGATGGCTATTGTTTACTGTAAGGAAATGGAAACTCTTGCAATGTTTGAACAACATTTAGATCCATGAATCACAAAACCAATGTGTCTATGACTGTACACTTACGGTTATCTCTCATGTTATAGTACATGTAACTATATCCATCATCTATTGGTGTACTATACCAGTTTTTCAGCATCTGGTTGGGGAACTTGGTTCCGTATTTTCTACATGGGTAATACTTGTTTATCAGGTATCGCTGCCCAAAGGGATTTTGACAAGCTGATGCGTGCAGTGGATCACATCGATAACATGAGTTCACGCCTGGATGACTCTGGATTTCCGCAGGATTATTCCTACGATGAGCTGCGCTACATCATGGTAAAGGAGAGGAAGTATCGACCCCAGGAGTTCCATAGAGTGGTTGAGATATGTCTGGAAAGCAGTGGTAAGTGACGACAACAAGTAAAAAAAATGTAAACATTTTGAAGAATATTTTTCACAAGTTACAAAATAGAAATGAATTCATTAGCAAATGAATTCATACAACAATAAACCTGGTTTGATGATTAACATATTATAAACTGCAAAATGGTTTAAGAAAAAGAAAAAACTTTCCTTTCAACTGAGTTCAAATGAGAATAAATTACTATTGTTACTACTGTTACTATTGAATTTTGATTATTCCTTACAATTCAATTCTCTATCATACAAATGCAGACACTTTATGAAATTTTCCTCATAAATAATTTTGGGATGTGAGTGATAAGTTTTTACTAGTGAAAACTTCTTCATTTTATGATGAATGAAATGGCGTGTTACCAACAGAAGTTGTGTGTTTAATTAATTGAAGGGTTTTACAGTGAAGTATATTGAATGTATTTGTGCAACAGTTAGACACAACTACATTATGAATCCCATGAATCCTTCAAATGAAGAATTTATAGCACTGTTTTCATAATAAATGCAATACTGCACGAAATATATTTTGAAAACTAATCAGAATTGTTGGAATTAGTCTAAGAGATGTTAATGATAAATAATTATCTCCCTTTACAATGAAAATGATCCGGAGATGAAAAAACAGAGCAGAGAATGTCTGAGAAACATCTACATAATAAGGGAAAGAAAAACATATTAGAAATTTTTTTCTTCTATGTCACTGATTTCTTTTAATTAATTTGTTTGTACATATACAAGAAAAAAAACATACATGTATTAGAATTTTTTTCTTTTATATCACTGATTTCTTTTAACTAATTTGTTTGTACATATACAAGAAAAAAAACATACATGTATTAGAATTTTTTTCTTTTATATCACTGATTTCTATTAACTAATTTATTTGTACATATACAAGAAAAAAAACATACATGTATTAGAATTTTTTTCTTTTATATCACTGATTTCTTTTAACTAATTTATTTGTACATATACAAGAAAAAAAACATACATGTATTAGAATTTTTTTCTTTTATATCACTGATTTCTTTTAATTAATTTATTTGTACATATGCAAGTTTTTTTATTCAATTCCTTTTACAGGTTTCCTGCCTTCTCCTGAGGAGTTTGAGGAAATCCGCTATGAAACGAAAGGTATAGGTAATAACAGTTTGATTTTTATTTCGCCATATGTACAGAACACATTTTTATTTTTTATTTTGTAGATGATTATTTCAAGTGTACCCAGTGATCAATTGTGTTGATTTTATCTTTATGTATAACAATTAAGATATCTGTTTTAAAATAGATATGATAATGACATATAATTAAAATGTTTACTCTTTTATATGAAAGAGATTACAGATTTATTGTATAAAGGTATATCAGAAATTTTGTATATGCTAAAGTATACTGGGTATATCAATAGAATATTATTTAAACAAATATTATAGTACTATTTGATTTATTTATTTTATCTATATAGTGAATATTTGACTTAGTGTGACACAACCATGTGATTGTAGTTGAATTGGAGGAAGAAGTGGAGGAGAGGAAACAAGAAGTGGAGGAGGCCAATCAGGCCCTGGAGAGGAGTATGAGGGTGGTGGATGAAACCACTCAGGAAGTGGTGGAGTCCCGCCAGGCCTTACAGCAACACCAGCAAGCCTTACAGCAACACCAGCAAGCCTTACAGCAGAAGGATCAAGCCTTGCAGCAGAAGGACAGAATAATCCAACATGAGAGACAGTTGCTGCAGCAGGAGAGACAGAGGATAAGAGAACTGGAGCAGAACCCTGAGGGTGAGTTCCAGAGACGTCTACGAGAGATGGAGGAAGAGATCCGTCGTCTGTCAGCCAAGTCGAACCGGGCTGTGTGTAAGATCTGTAGAGTGGAGGAGGTACAGTTGGTATTCTCACCTTGTAACCACCTGGTCTCATGTGAGGGTTGTGTGCCCAGTCTCCAGAAAAAGTGCCCCATGTGCAGGGAAAAAATTCAGGGTACAGTCAAGATGATTTTAGCTTGAGTATCAACTCATCGTTAACACCATTTCATATGTTAGGAAGTGTAGGCAGCAGCTACCTGTCATAGTAGTCATAGTCATAGTAGTGTATTTTGAAGACTATGATTTGACTTTTATCTCTGAACTTTCGAAAGTACCATAAGAGAGGTAATTTTAAAAACATTGATTTTTATCAAGTCAAAGTGCTATGGATGAAATTGACATAAAAATTATAATTTGTTTTTCTTCTCGAGATGAGCTTTGAGGGGAAACATTTTTTGTTAGGTTTTTATTTTCACATCCCTTACTATGGTTGACATTTATATGTAGCAAACAGTTCATGTTTGTTAAAAAATACTTAAGAGTGTGTTAGGAGATTTAATCATTCAGAAATATTTATTCTTGTTTATGATGTTTGTTGAAAGACTAGAATAGAATTTTCTGTATTATAGTGCAAACAATTAACAATTCAAACACTGAATATATACACTCATTCTGTTCATGAATCTTCAAATGTATTTTCAGGAAATTTTTATACATTAATGAGTTTTAACAAAAAAAAAAAGAAGAAATGTGTTGGTCAGTGTCTTAAATTTCTAGATTCAATACTTATGGGCAGCATGTGCAATAAAATATTGAGTGATTGTTTTATGTACAATGTATGTACATGTATAAAATATACGAAAGTGCTGAATTTTTGCTTAGATCTGAGTTGAAATAATTTCTTAATCATATGTAAATCATTTTGTTCTTATCATATACATTTTTCAAACCTGTTACTAAAATATAAATACATGTAGATTAGTAACATTTTACCCTAGTTCTTATGTTGTCAATGGAGTGAATTAGCATAATGGAGTAGAATTTCTGTTTTGTGAATGTAATGGCTCAGAAAACCAGGAAATAAGTTTTACTTGCATGCTGTTGCATACCTTGTACCTTTTAGATATGATATTTACGATCAAGATGTGTAAAGATTGTTAGTGTTTGTGTGTACATCCAAGTTTAAGGCTGTGATAATGTGTGTGTGTGTATATATATCATATCATATATATATATATATATATATATATATATATATATATATATATATATATATATATATATATATATAATTGTGGTTGTGTGAAGTGTGAATGATTCAATGAAAGTTTGTGTCTTTATGTGTCATGTTCAAACATAGAGGTAAATGTAAAGATATTATATGTTCTCAATTTGGCAGCAATTGTATTGTAACATCTTGATTCTCAGTCAGAGACTTGTGTACCTACATGTATGCAATATTCTTTAAACCAAAAAATACATGTACATATGTTTTTTGCATTATTTTTGAAAGTGTAACATATTGATAATAAGAAGCAGGATAATTGTAAGAAATGTTGACAAAAAGAAAGGGTATTGAGTGCATATGTACATTTGTCAGTTACTGTACTGTAATGTACCTGTAACATGTACATGTATATTATAGAAGGAGTAACATTTAAAGGGGATGTAAAATCCTGATTATGAATAATACATTTTAGGAAAACAAAATCTACCTTGTTTATTATACATGTACCACATTTACTAACAATACTGCAATAAAACTTCAGCAGTATTTTAACAAAACCAATATGTCAATGAGCAGCCATCTATACATGAGCTCAGGGCCTCTGTCATTGATACCAACAATAATGTGTTCACATTCAAAAAGAAATTCCATGTCACAAACTATATACATCAAGGATTGACAGGAATCAAGTTACTTTATATTAAATGTAGATACCCATGTTTCTGTGCGAGTGTGTGACTGACAACTAAATGGCGAGCTAGTCTCGTAAGGAATGGCAGAGTTGTAAATGTACATATTAAGTTTATTAGGAGTGCTATTGAATTTTGTTGCGACTAATCGTAAACAAAGCTTTGTTAGATTCTGGGTCACAACATGTTTAGTGAACTCAGGTAATATATGTAGTACATTTAGTAGCTGCATAGTGCTATCTTTAGATTTTATTTTGTTGAAGATTTTGTGTTGCTATCATTTATGGTATAGGTGCATTGATTGCCATTGAACTAAAATGACATGCGAGGTACATGTAGATACCAGTGAATTGATCCACTAGTTGGACATTGGCAGCAAACAAGAAAAAATCTATTCTATTAAATCAACTATGGACTGTACATTACAATTTATCTTAGCTTTAGATACCTGTAAATAAATGTACACAGTAACACGTACAGTATTTACATGTAGATATCATTTTGTACCTGTTATAAATTTGTCTTCCTTCTGTCCTGTACTCACTCTATTCTCCTATCACTCATAATGTTCACCAATCTTGACATGACTAGTGTGAATGAAGAATTGTTTGTATCATAGACAATACGTGTATAATCTGTAGAGTGATTATATTAAAATGTCTGCATATAAATTATTGTCATTTCTCTTTTAATGGAAAGTTGAAAGTTTGTTAACATGCAAAGACCTGTTGACAGTGACACAGAATTTGATTCTTTGTCTCATTACGGTAAACAAGGCTTGATTAAACAAAAAAAAATCAAATTAAATGCCTGAATATTAACTAGCCTAATATTTTTACCATTTGGAACTAAAGAACACATTAAGTATACATTGTACATATAATTTTTATTGCATAGGTCCAACACAAGAGTAGGAACAAAGGATATACATGTTGTTGGATTATATTACAAGATAGCTGTGCATTTGACCATTTCATGATAAGTGGTTCACTCGTCTTCTGTAACTGTCTCTTTGGTAATACAATAATAAACCACAAGGTTTGTCTATTGTAAGAGTATACATGTATATGTTTTGCATTGCTTACTTGTTGATATAAAGTACATGTATATGTTTGTATTAACGCTTATATTACATGTAATATCAATACATGTACATGTATTAAACAATATACATGTACTGAATTTGTAAAGACATAAAATGGACCATTTTTGCCAAGATTCCAAACGTACATGTATGATAATTCCTCATTTATATCAACTATGTTCACATTTAATATTGATAAGTGCACACATTACAACTCTGCATAAAACATATCACTCTCACTTATCACATACTGGTACAGCATGAAAATATTTTGGTTTTTCAAATTTCTTTTTACCGGTAACAATAATTCATATCTACGTTCAAATTGGTAATTTAAAGTAAAAATTGTGCATCTTTAATACATTAATTTATCTTATACACAGCCTTAAGAAAACTTCAATGGATAATATTATATAACAGTTCCATGGCAAAAGTCTAGAAACTTTTAACACTCTACTAATAAGCAAAAGCTAAACTTTTGTGGTCTACCTTAGATATGCATGTATCCCAATTCATTTTCACTAGTCTTGAAAAATTAATTGAGGACCTTGATGTAGAATATCTGATTGAACAAACAAATGAAAAACACACTCGCATAATTATGCATAAAAAACATACCAATCATTTTATATTAAATCACTAAAATCAATACATTGTCATTAAATTCATTTCAACAAAATCTAAATCAGCTGTTAACATTTTATATACAGAATAATTACTGTTATATAAATGTATAGCTGTTTTGTTTAGAAAATCAATATATTAATCTACATTACATGTGTTTAACATGCATGTAAAGGAAACCAATTTTCACCTGTAAATATTGATGCCAATTTAAAGTCTCTTATTCACAATACATGGACAACTCGTCCAACTTTCTGTACAAAAAACAATTACTGCATGCACCTATTTGCATATAAAATACACAAACTGGCTGGAAGCATTCACACACACACAAACACACACACAATGACTGGTGATAACTATAATACAATTACTAACACAGATCCTCAGCAGAAGCCCTATATATTTATATATATGCATATCTATTTTTATACACATGATCTACGAGTATACCGATACTAGAGCCCACAATGGCTAGCTACAAGTATATGTACACACACCTATGACCTACCTCACGTTATATGCTTATCTAACATACATGATTATGTACATATATATATGTAAAATAATATGCACATGTCTATTTACAATCTTCACCATTGAATTGTCCTTCTAAACAATATATTCAATAAAACAATTGATTTTAAAATGAATAAAATGAAAGACAATGTAAACGTAAAACGCCTGGGCCTTCATCAGCTGCGCTTCACTGGCGTAGAGTAGACCGAGATAAAACTGTCCGTACTTCCTGCGGCGAGCTTCACCTGTAAAACGAGAAATTCATTTACTGAAAAAAATACTGTACCTATACTTGTACTTAGAGACCAGTTGTGCTCATGTGGGGTCTTGTTTAATGTTTATACATGTATATAAATTTAATCTGGTATCAAGCAAGCATTTTAATTATTCCTCAATATGCATGTACGTGTAATGTGGATGTTTCTTGATTTGCTGAACCTATGTCATTAAAATAATTTCAATAAATGTACATCCTTTAGAAAGTTGCATTAATCAACTGAATTCAATGACTTTGGAAATATACTTAAAATTAATATACAGTACCCCATAGAAAAAAAACTTCCAACAAAAAATTATGAGCAGACCATAAAAATAAACAATGTGAAGTAAGCATTAGACAAGAGGAGTTGTGTACCTTGTATGGATGGAATGCCAGACAGCTGGCGGCGCCGATTCTCTGTCCCAGGAATCCCTCGTGGTACTTGATGGTACTCAGGTTGTCCCCCGAGGTGTTGTATACACCGATGAACTGGTTAGGGGAACCACTGCAAGAACAATGAACATGCTTGTGAACAACTCCATCAGAAAATTTTTTTTAATGGGAACCATTACTAAATTTTTCTTCATTGAAATTTCTATATAAATATTGGAAAATGGACAAAACTTTGAGATTTAATAGGTTGAGAATCTAAGAACCTTATATAGATATGCATTGTGAGTTTACACACCACACTATTGTCTGTAAACTCATTTTTTGTTTTACTCTTACACTTTGTTTCACTTGAGAAAATACAGTGGAATGGGTTGTCTGTGATTTCATCTTGACACTTACCAAGCCAACACATCAGCGTGTTTGTGAATCTCTAGAGCTGTGATTCCCTGGGTAAGGTTTAGTGTTCTCACAGACTCTGTGAACCTCGGGTCCCAGAACCTCACGTCTCCCGCATTACTGAAAATAACAATGTCAGTAGCAAAGGAACAGTTTTATCAAATAATACTTGAATCATGCATAGAAGCTGGTAGTTATGATGTCTGACTCACCTTGCACTAACGATTTTGCCCTCGGAACCTTTCTGAAGGTGAACTTTGACAACCCATCTATTATGCTCTCTGAGAGTCATAACTCGACTGAAAAGGAGAACAATAGCTACAGAGCTACATGTAGATATCACATGTAATACATTTAATTATTAAAACATCAATTTTTTAAAAATTGGTTTTAAATTAATTGTTTGCCATTATTCATTAATGAAATAAAACAGAAAAACAAGAATTTTGCTGACCATTCTGATGGAGCTAGTCGTCTGTCAAACAGCCGTACAGATCCATCACCACAACCCGCAATTAGCAGAGATCGGCCGAAGGAGTCCGAGGCCAGACTGGTCACACAGCTCTCTGCTCCGGTTGGTATGTCCTAGAGAAAAACATACAGTTAACTACAGGTTAACATTTCAGTTTACAGTAGTTCATTTAACTGGGGAAAAAATCGAGTAACAGCTTATACACCAAGAGAAACCTTAGGCAGACATACTGCCAACCATGTTCAAAATAAACAAAAAGGTTTAAAACATTATTGAAAGGTTCAAATTTTGTTAACTTCATTTCCTTCATCTCCTCTCCCTCTTTAAAGACTTTTGTCAAGATTTTGATGGGACTATACCTGGACTTTAGTTTCTCTTTGAGAATCCCAGATTCGGATAATTCGGACATCCCCTGAGGCCAGTAACATTCCAGATTCCTGCTCCCAATCCAGCACAAGACCAGCTCCTACAAAATGCAGAGTTTCATTCAGTCCCTAGTCATGTACATGTACATGCCCTTTTAGTTATTTTGTTCAAATACCTGATGGGATCAATCTTCAGTAAAACTTTTCCACTGGGATTTTATCAATGCTGTTATACATGTATTATATATTTGCTTCAACACCTGTAAATGGGTCAAATACCCAAACCTGTATGCAGTCATGCACCCTGATGCATAAGCCCTAATGTAAAAACTTACGTCTGACTGTAGGAATGAGATCAGTTATGGCTTGAAATGCCGACACCAGTTCCTTCCCATCATACCCCTCTGATAGGTAGTTCCTCCATATCCTGACGGAGCCATCATCTGTTGAACAAAAATATACGACCTGATGTCATAGCAAGAAAATTGGTCAAAATACCAGTTAGTTAGTCAGTAAATATACATGTATACCCTAGTATGCTAAAAACAAACTTTAAAAATAAAATCCACCTTAATAAAAAGTGCCTATCTCAAACTGTTACAAACCAGATCCACAAGACAGTTTTATGATTCCTTTCGAGCATTAGTGAATTCTTGGGTTATTATCTTGATGTCACTATACAAGGACTTACCATACCTGTTCCACATAGGAATCCATGATTGTCTAGGTATGTATCACTATACAGGACTTACCTGTTCCACCAGTAACAGAGACTCATCGTGTGGATTGATGAAGTCCATGATTGTCTAGGTATGTGTGACTATACAAGGACTTACCTGTTCCACCCAGTAGCAGAGACTCATCGTGAGGGTTGATGAAGTTCATGATTGTCTTAGTATTTATGACTATACAAGGACTTACCTGTTCCACACAGTAGCAGGGACTCATCGTGAGGGTTGATGAAGTCCATGATTGTCTAGGTATTTATGACTATACAAGGACTTACCTGTTCCACCCAGTAGCAGAGACTCATCGTGAGGGTTGATGAAGTTCATGGCAGATATCTTGGTGTTTTTCAGATTCTCATTGTAAATGTAATTTATCTTTGTTCCCTGTTCCCAATCCCAAAAACTGAAACAAACAATTAATCATTTGATATTTCTTACATGGAGAGATTAAAATGAATAGAGAATAGTGTTCTGTATAGTTTTAGAAGTTTAATCATAAGGCCCTGTGTGACTGACCATATTCCATCCTTGTCTGCGACCGCTACATGGCCCTCATAAGGATGGAACTTAATCACAGAGGGGATTCCTTGGTTTTTGTTAACAAACACCTCCACATCCAGCCTGTTAAAGCCTGAAATACGAAAATGAACATCCAAGGTACAAATTGTCAAGCAAATCAAAACAATATCATAATAAATTACAAAGATATTTTCCATTACTACAGTAGTACATGTGTACATGTATTTGTTAATTTGATGATTAACCTTTAAAGGTGACTTTGCTGATTTAAAGTGCTCCTTTATTACACAATAACTGTTATTTGTTTTTGGAACACAAAAGATTGACTTTTTAATTAAAATCAGAAAATTCTCAGTATCATTTTTTTATTTTCTTTCCATCCATCACACGAACTTAATGGTGGTTAGATGCACGTGGTTCTCTACTACACTATTCCTCTCATTTGATTGGTGCTCATTTGATTGGTACTCGTTTGATTGGTTTGTACACTGCACAGTTACATATATATTGGTTCCTATTAGAAAACCCTCACAATCTCTACAGTGTATGACCTTCCACGTACCTGCTCTGAGTTGTTCCTCTCTGGCCTCCTGTCTGACATTGTTGTTCCGAAGGAATCGAAACTCCCGCCTGTGGTGAGAGGAGCTCTCCGGATCCTGCTCCTCCGACAGTCGCATCAGCGGCTGGGCAAAATGGCGACAGCTCCAATCAAAGAATTCGGTCGTCACAGAGGTAGTCTTGAGACTTTTGGGTTCTTCCTCCTTCTCTTCATGGATCTGGAGAATTGTTTATTTTGAACATATTTATTGCATATTATAATATACCTGATTGTATAATATACAAAGGTTCAATATTGCAAATTATAAGAAATGATATATAAAAGTTTGAATACAAATTATGACAATTTACAAGGTGCTCATTCTAAATTGTTTGATAACATCTTTGAAATTCAAGAACGCAGGAAAATTTAGTGAAAAAAGTTTCAATCATAATTTTCTCATACCAATGATGAAGAGTTTCTCTCGGAGAGCAGTTTCTTGCCCCTGACATGAGGACTAGTGTAGGAATTGACCTTTCCTGACAGATGGGGTGAGGAATAGTCTCGCCTCATTTGACTGCCCGGAGCAGAATGGTCTTCTGGGAAGTGATTTTGTGGAGGAGTTCTAAAAGTAACAGAACAACTTTAAATATGAATATGCAATAGAGATAAACAAACCAAATAATCTAAGGCTGCATTTATATTGGCTCAACTTACCCGTGTATAGGGGCAGTATTGGAAGGACTAGAGGGGGCGGAGTAACAAGCCTTGGGGTTCTGTATCACATGGGTGGGGCGGGCACTCAATGAGGCCTGTAAAACAAGTTACTTGTGTGTATAACAACACCTACTGTGGTTTATCATATCACATGTATGTGTATTAAACATGAGTAATAGTTGGTATTTATGTCCCTTTATGTGAGAACAGATGAGAATAAATGAATTAAGTACATGTAACTCTAAATATGCATGTAGGTTTTTTTATTTTTGCTTTGTGTGTAAGTGACTGTGTCATATCACATGGGTGAGATCTTCTGTACAGTGAGGTAAACATGATTAAATGCATAGTAAGAAAGGGGAAATGAGCAAATATACAATGAAAATATATGGCTGGATTAGAAAACGAACTTGCTGTCTCTTGAAACTCTAGTCAGGAACTTTACCACCTACTGTAGAAGCAGAAATATTCATTGAATATTTAATTTCGTTATTTTCGTTGGCAGTATTTATTAACAAAATTAAATCCATGACAAATTTTTAACCCAAGTATTCATAAATACAAAGTTGATACGTAATACATGTTATAGATTACGATATGACAAAATTAAATCCCAACAAAATTGTATATGGTTTAAAAACAACGAAATTTTAACCCAACAAATATATGTGCTTCTACAGTTTATCTAAAGTCCATATAAAACAGCTGACATAGACTACCTTGAGTTTGAGAGTGTTGACAATCTGTTTCGCCATGTCGGCCACTTCTTTGTGTGGCCCCATCGCCAGCTGGACCAGGATCTTCCATACAGTCATGTACACACTGCTGAAGCTGGTGCCAGCCAGGGTGGAGCTGGAGTAGGTCCGCCGCACAGTGGTACTCTCTCCGGAGAGGCTGTCATTGGAACTGAAAGACCCGCCCATATTGGAGGTGGAATTCGAGGGCTGGAGGGCTGAAGGAGAAAGTACTGTTGTGTAATGAAAGCATTATTTTTCATCCATTGAAAGCATTATTCATCATCTGATGAAAGCATTATCATCTAATGAAATCTGAAGATTTAATTTAAGTGCAATAATACAGTATCTATAATATATACATGAAATACAAAACATTAAAATTCATACAAATTTACTGAATTGGGTGCGTTAGAATTCTGAATATTGAAAAGTGTGCAGAAAGAAATCAGTGTAATTTAATTTGTAGGGTGATTAAAGGATGAAGTATACAATGGATGTATTATGAAATCCCTACACCACATGACAAGAAAGCTTGAATACAATGTATCTCACAACTAACTGGGTCTATAGCTAGCCACACATATGAAAATCTACTTGTGTACAAATTTATACTTAGTAACACATAAACATGTGCCAGAGAGAAGGCACCAAAGAAAGTTTTCACACATATCATAAAGTCAAAACACATACACATTGTATGCTAAGTACATGGATAAAATACACAAATACAAAATACAAACAAGGGCACTGCCAAGATGAGCATACCCTCACCAGGAAATGGCTATCATATGTATTATATTGAAGTCAACTCATTTGTTAATTGTATTCTATCGTTAACTCGTCCATAAAATTTGAGCTGTATTTACACAGAAATATCAGAAATCTCGGGAAGAAAAATTAAGAATAACTTTGGAAATGAATAGGATTTGACATAATCAAAAATTAATGCTTAAGAAGTTTTCAAAGATCACTCGTTTAGGCCAAAAAATAAATAGCTGGTTCTCAGGCACCACCGCCTCGACCCGGCAAATGCTGCCGCATTGATTTTTGTTTGCAAGTAAGAAAAAAATGAATTAATCAATTTTTTAAATTTTGGTATAAAATATAAATATTAAGTTATTCCCCCTTACAATTCTTAAAATAAAATATCTGCTGTTGCATCCTATTTAGATATCCAATAGATTAATTTTTGGGGCTTAAGGATTTTAAGTAGTAAGAGTTTCCTTCAATTTTGCCAACAAGCTTACACAGTCACACTCCCTAATACACATAATCCCTGATACTATATTCAGTTTAGAGGGGAACATTATCTACAGACATCATTCACTATAAAAAAACATAACTGATCATTTTTGCTCCAGATAACATGATTTATGTTGAAATACATGTATCTCTCTTCCACCACCGAAAGAAATAAAATGTCTTTTGAATAAAAACATTCTTTTTAGTTAGTAAGAAAAGGGCATCTTCTGAAAACATTCCTAAATCATTTTCCAATCTGATTTCCCCACAAATATAGTACTAGTAGTCTTTGGTTCATGATAAAAAAATTCATAAAAAAAACAAATATATCCTGACAATAAAGGCCAAGAAAATTAATGTTGAGTTCCTCAAGCACTACTATATAATCACTGAAGGATAAAATCATCAATTTCAAGAGAAAACTAGAGTTGACAGTAATATGAGATATTAACTTTTGAAAATTAAAATAAAATCCAAGAATGTTGAATAATATTTCAAAATTATAAGCTTAATATCAAAACATTAATTTTTAATGGCCAAATAAATTGATGTTATTAGTTTTCAGAAGAGACCCTCTCCCACACACAAAGACAACAGACAGAGGCCACAGAGGACAGGACGTGGTTACCAGTAGTGCCAGATACAAGATTCCACCCACCAGGGACCTCCCCGGTCACAGTGGCGCTCTTCTCCTTCTGTCTCTCCTCCTCCAACCATTGCACCACCACGTTAGTGAACAGCGACTCGAACTGCTGGACCAGGGCAGATAGCGCCACCACCACTTCCTGAAATAGAAATGTCACCACCTCATTAGTGAACGGTGACTCGAACTGCTGGACCAGGGCAGATAGCGCTACCACCACTTCCTGAAATAGAAATGTCACCACCTCATTAGAGAACGGCGACTTGAACTGCTGGACCAGGGCAGATAGCGCCACCACCACTTATTGAAATAGAAATGTCACCACCTCATTAGAGAACGGCGACTCGAACTGCTGGACCAGGGAAGATGATGCCACTACAACCTTCTGCAATTTGACAGCCCTGGTGTTATTGTATGCAAGGATTAAATAGAAAGATTTGTCAGAAATAACCCTGCTGATAAGTGTACCTACCTTTCTGACCAATGGACTGCCATCATTCCCCACAGAGGCCAGCATCATTCCCACCCCCAGGTCTATGTTGTTGGCCTGGTCACTTCGGTCTGTGACACTAATGAACGTCCCCAGGGCAAACACTACACTCGCCCTCACCTGTTATAACAAAGCAGGTAATAATTGGAAACCAACATATACCTTTTATTGTATTTTAACACTGAAGAATCATCTAATTTCATAGTGACCAATTATTCAGGTTTCCAGTTTTTCACAGGTTAATGGGTATATAATTACTTTATAGTTGTCAGAAGTTACTTGCATTTACAATAAATTAAAAACTGTGTTTTATAATTCAAAATATTGAACCAAATAAATTTAATGATTCCACAGTATTTGACATATATTGATGTTTGTAGCAGACTGCAGTATCCAATGTCAGGGCAGACTTACCTCTGGGGATGGATCATTAAGTAGTACGGACAATTTCTCGTGAGCCCTGTCCCTAACTCCACACCAGCGGGCATTGTCAAAGTTTGACCAAACCTATAAATATCATCAAATCTGAATAAAGAGATTTCTCAACATTTCAAAGGGGGTCCAAAGACACCATTTCTATAATGTGAACACATGTCAATAAAACTCAAAATGCTTCACGTGTAAAGATAAGAATGAAACAATTTAAATAACCAATTTTGAGTTGCCAATAAACATTCTGTACAATAATATGCTCACATTGAATGACCTTTTGTTCATATTATCAAAGCATTGAACTGAAACTGCAATGATTAGAAAATCTTCTCCTTAAAACTAATAACTGTACAGCTTATATAAATGTGTAGACCTTTCCGAGACAGAGGGCCAGCCACTGCCTGAGGGAGGGACTGGGGTCGGACAACTGCTCCAAACAGGTCGCGATCACATTGCCCTGTAACGCTGCATCCTGAAATCATATGAATCCCATGCAATTGATTATTCATGTATTAATAAAATGCAATGCCAGTATATAGAATTGATAACTATTTGATTAGATAATACTGTAAGCGTATTGTAATTAGCGTGTATGATATTTCACGGAAAATGGTTTTTCAACAAGTTAGCGCAGATCTGAATGTGTCTATTCTTATACATATATGAATGGCATTTAGCAATATACTTGATATAGTGGAAGTGTCTTTCTGCCAAAAATGCTAAATCTCCCAGCCAAATGTAACACGTTTACAGTACATTGACTTTTTGGGTAAAATTTTGAGAAACAAATCTAATTCTTTAAGGTTGTCATTACACATTTTTTTCTGAGTATGTCGGTGACTTACCTGCCCATTTTTGTAGTCGTTGACAATCATGGCCAGAACAAAGGCTGCCATGGTCCTGTGTTCTGCCTGTACAAACCACAAACAATAAAATGATTACTGAGTACCCTCACAAAATCAGAGGATTTATAAGTATGTGTATATCAATGAAAACTTATATACCCCCGGATACTATTATATTAATATTAATTGTACCTCTTACATATACTTTGCATATTTCAGTCACATGTTAGATTTAAATAATATAAAATAAAAAGAAATCAATTTTAGAATGCACCAAGAGGTACATGTATCTTACAGGCATGTAGGGATCAGCTAACACAGACAGGAAGTACTTGTGACCATTGTCTTTCACTAGGTCTGTCTGACAAGACTGAAAAAGAAATACACAAATAAATATACACAATTTAAACATGTTCTGGTATAGTAAATAAAATAACTGCTTAAAGTGATTTTTGTGTCACAGAATATAGATTCAAAACCAAAATTAAAGATTTAAAGATATATTTGAAGTCCTATTATTATGACTTGCTTATCTTAAAACTCACACTGTCAACAGACAAAATCTTGGCCCAGATGAACACGAGTAAGGGGCGCAACTCTCTTGCTGAACTCTGGAGAAGTTTCAGGACGTAAGGAAAAATTCCAACAGACAAAGCCTGTGTTAAATAATGAAAACTACCAGTAAACAAAATATGCGCCTCATCCAATAAATATACATGTCAATACTGAAAGTATCAGAATCTAGGATGTCAAATATGAAATTTTTAGCATATTTAGATGTACATGGTATTAGACTTACAAGGCTAACTGCCCAGGGACCCAAATCCAAAAATCTGCCCAGAAGATCTAAAGCTCGCAGCCTGTGCACCTGACTTAGTAACACCTGAAACAGAGGAGAAGATAAACTATGTAATTATACACTGATAATCCTAAAATGCTATAAAAGATGATAAAACAGTTAAAGAATTCTGCAATGTGCCATAAAGCCATACTTGTAGGACTATAGGCAGCTGTTCTGGAGGGTTTCGTTTCTCCGACCCGTAGGACAGCCACACCTGGAAGGCGGTCAGCTGTTCCGTGAAGAAGGGACTGTGGTGGAACTGAGCGTTCTCGTCCTCCAGCAGGGTGGGTAACTGTCGCAGGCAAATGTCCAGGGCCAGGTCCCAGGCTTGCCTGTCAAACGTAACGTCAAGGGTTTATGAGCAATGCTATGTAAGACTAATGTGGAATTCATTGTGCAGAATATTTTTGCATATTTCAAATTTCTAAAGATTCACAAATATTATCACCACATAAAAGATATTTCCTAAAACTGGATTCGCCTAATCTTGAAATTTAACAGCTATCTCTGTACGAAAATATTCTGATAGTGAAGTACAGACTTACCACATGGGATGCTGGTATGTGGGAGGTAGGCGAGGGCTTGACATCGGCGTACAGTTATATGACCTCATTATTCTCTCAGCCAATAGAAAGTTACGAAACAGACTGGCAACTAACAAGTCCTGTCTAAATAACTTTTGAAACAGCTCTGTAAAGGGGAATTTTAAGAAGTTTAAGTTCATGCAGATTTATGTTTTTAAATCAAATTGATGCCCAAATGCAAAATTTAAATGCCAATGATAAATGCTCATTTAACAAAGCTCTCAGATACCCCGATAAGTACTGTCCTACACAGAAGTCTTACCCCTCGGTAGGGTGTTCCATGCTATGGTGTCTGTTATGGCAGTAAAAATCCAGTTCAATTCTCCTAGCATGGTTCTCCTGTCATTCAACTGACCTGGAACCCTGCAAATTTAGATTTCTTAATTTATTACACACAACCCATGTTTAATTTTCATATATTGATAATATGGCTGAACTACATGAATAAAGAAAAAGAAACTAAATATTTTCAGATGATATATGACATAGCCATCTCTACGAATAAAATAAATACTTACTTATCAACCAGATCCAAGGTAATATTTGGTACTAATCGCCCAGTATTTTGGAGAACATACCTGAAATACAAATTGTCAAACATGTAGATGAAAGTTCCAAGTATAAACAGGATCAAATTTATTCCTAGTTATGTTAAGGGGGCATTAATTAGTCTGGGTTTACAACTATTTAATGCATTGTTTAAACATAGTATTAAAATACACAGTAATTTTTATCACTGAATAGTATTGTAAAGGCTTGTAACAAACCATTTAAGGGCTATTCTGATTGGTGTAGTGAGGCAGGAAGTAAAGAGATCGGCAGGCAGCTCAGGATTCATGGGGAGTAACTCCGACACTCCACATGCGGCAAGCTGGATACAATTTCTGACAGAGGAGACAGCTGGGGTGGGGCTACCGAACCGTGGGGTGGACCCATTCAGCCCAGACTAAAATCATTCAAATACTGATAATATAATTTACCTTCAACCTATTTCACATATCAAGTACAGAATGAATAGAATACAGAATTTTAAAAATTTCTTTTGCATGGAGAATATTCAACACGAATCATCTACAAATTTGAATATGCCTTCTACGCCTTATTTCCCATCTACATCAAATCTAAGTAATCGCTTTTTTCCCTTTTTCTTGTTTACCTCAAGTTCTGATTCCCTTTGTAGCGAGAACTGTCTGAAGAGCTCTATGATTATCCCAGCATTGGAGCAGTCATACACATAGATGGACGGGCTGCCCATCCAAGTCTGGAGGTCGTAGACAGACAACGGGATGTACTGGGTGTAGCTCTGTAAAAACAACAGGAGAATTCATTGAAAGAGTTCATTCAGAAGATTTTCAGTTGACAACGAGACTGTTTTGTCCATTAATCATGTAAGAATTTTTTTCCCTTGATTTTGAAATTAAAAAAGTTTTCTTTATGTTCATTTATATACCATACCTTATTGAACACCCATATTTCTCCATTTACTGTAGGTTTTGGTACACCATGGCCATTGTAATGGAATAAAACTCTTTCCTCCTGTGATAAAAAACATCAATAACAACAGAATATTTTCAATTTATCAATTTTCCACTTACTATTCCAAGATTCAAGACTGAAATTCAAAATAAACAATTGACTATCTGAATAAAGTTCTCTAAAACTGGATCAACATTTACTTTGGCATTCCTTCTGAGAGATGAACATAATTTTTTCACTTCATCCACAGTTGGGTCCAGGCTTTGCTTGTACCTAGCCCTGGGCTGCCACCTTTCGTACTGTTTTTGTAGATTGGCCCCGATTGCCTCCAGGGCTTTCTGGGAGCTGAGGGGATCGATCCAACATTCCAACCGAGCACATGGGGAGGTCTTCACAACATCGGGAGGGTCAACTCCAACATTTAAACATAACACTAGGGCCACACTCACTGTTTTCATCTGTATCAAATTCAAAACATATTCTTTAAATATCAATCAAGTTTTCTTAACTTACTTGTCTACATTCCAAGTTTCAGTTTCACGTAAGAGGTACATAAGCATGACGCCAATCAATTAATTAATTGCAAGTTACACGTTATCTAATTTTTCAAGATGGAGCATAAATGAGGGATGATAATAAAGCTTATTACACTCAATGATCTCGTAAACTCATTTGCTTTATACTGCATACCCTTTCTTTCATTCTCCATGTTTGAGCAACTTTCTTTGACCCCTGTATTTTCTCACGGTGTCTTAATTCATTAAAGGCAATCAACAAGTCCCAATCTCTCGCCTCCTCCTCTTCCTCTAGAATCTCATTGATAAATGACACTTCTAATTCACTCGACATTTTTGACAATAAAAGTTTTACACGTTTTTCTGTCCAGGGACACAATAATTTATTTGTTTACAGTTGTACCTCGACATATTCTGCTTTTTTACAAGATATAGAGACATCATTTTGTGTCAAGTAGAAAAACTGAGAGAAAGTAAGGTGTGTCTTCTATAAAATCTCTGAAACTTTCGTTTGTGCTAAAACAAAACGCAATTAAACCCAGTTATACCATCATCATAACCATGTGAGATAACTTGTAGGTCCAGATCTTACTAATGAACGAAATTGTATGTAAAAGAACACAAAGTTCATAATTAGAAGAAACTGATAATTACAAGTAATTTACCAAAAGTATTGCATTTACAATATTTTTTTGGTCAGATAATTGAAATTCAGCGAATGGGGTTCGTTAATTGTAAATCAAACAATTATTTAATTAGATCGGGTTCGTATTTCATAATTTGCTTGATTTACCCAAAAGGACCCAAGGAAACCATTCATCGGAAATTGGATGATCGTTTAACCCTAGCACTTACACCACTGTCATTTTCAGTTATGTAATCATAAATAAATGTATAATTTGAATATTTCTGTACTGATATGCTAGTTAAAATTTCCACAAATGAAACAAAAGAAAAGGAATTTAATATAAAATTTGGAGTTGTCTTTCTTTGAGGGTGGTACCCTTCCTTGTCACAAGGGAGGCAAAAAAAAAAATGAAAAATAATAATAATGAAATGATATTAAAAAATATATATATATTCCTAATAACTTTCATCTCATTTCCTTTTAAGCTTATCATGGTCAAATGCTTTAATTCCACATTTGTTCAAGGCATCTCCCGTCGTTGTTATCGTAAACCTTTCATATTTTTTATCACCTCCCCAAAACCCGTACACCAGTTTTAACTACACTTTCACAAGGCAGTTTTGGTTAAAGGACTTTTAAGATTGTTAAGTTTGTCGAGTTCAAAATCGGTGGGGGGTTGACAAATTTACATTAACATAGAATTATTGCATTGCCAGAATTATAACATTGTCTTTTACTTGTGAAATTGACATGGAAGCAAGTGAGTATGAAGTTTCAAGTTTATATATTCATACCATGACCCCTTTGTATTAGAGAAGGAGAGGACGAGCCCAGTAGTTTACACACACAAACTCCTTGTGAATGAGAGAGTGTGTGATCATTATTGTGTGTGAGACTGATGTTGATTTGTGAAGTCCAAAAATTAGGGAAAGGGGGGGGGGGGGGGGGGGCAGACTCATACAAAAAATCTTGACAAGCAAAAAAGAAGAAAAAAAAAGGCAACTTCCCAAAATCATCAAAATCAAAATCCATGGGGGAGGGAGGGGGGGGGGGGGGTTTACGTGGTATATCTATAACTTCAATTTCACTATTCATTTTCTTATTTTTACTTCAATTTTCCACATGGTCCCAAGAAAGTGGGGGAGGGGGCAACTCCTTCATAGTTCACTTTTTTATATGTAAATTTAAGAAAAATCTTTGCTGCGACAAAAGTTGAGGGGGGGGGGGGGGGCCCTCCCCCGAATGCTACGTGTCTGTAACATAACAGTAATATTTAAACAATAAAATGCTTTCTTTGGTGATTCATGCGGGATATGAAGGTGACGACATTGTAGAAAAAATACATAACCCGATCGCTACCTTCATAACCCGCATGAATCACCAAAGAACGCATTTTATTGTTTAAATATTACTGTAATGTTATAATAGGAAGTCGAGACTGAATTAATTTTTTTTACATCACAAATTAATGCAAATATAAATATATGATATCAATTGGCGCTTTATGTAACAGATTTTATATGCGCAGCATGACGTCTGGTATATTCTCTTTATTACGCTCTCCGGTTTTGTATTTTCTACAGGCATCATTTACCTCTGTCTTTTTATCGTTATATTTTCAACCTGATTAAAATTGATCTTGCTGAAGAGGAGCGATACTTTAGCGGTTTTACAAGTCGAATTTTGATTAGATTGCCTCTTTTTTCCGCCTTATAATGTTCTTAAAATTTACTTTGAATATATAGCGCCCTTACTAGTATTTGTGTTTTTGTCTTTTGCAATATCGATTATAGATGATATCAGTAATTGTAACACTTTTTCCAAAGTCGGTAAAAATATTTTGAATTGGTAGAAGTACCAGTCTTTAATTGCGTAATTGGTTTTATATGACTAAGTAGTTGTAATGTATAGAACTCCTTCTAATTCGATACATTCTCGGTTTTACTGGAATGATACTGTTGGCTTTGGTGTTTTGCTTTATCACATTAGGCTTTTGCTTTATAAAACCTATAGTTTTCAGTCGTAACGGTTGTGTTTTTAAACCTGATGTTATTATGTATTGGGTTTTTGTTTTCTATTTTATTTTGTGCCATGTAACGTCTAGATGCGTTTTGAGTTTTTTCCACATTTAATTAAAAACGCCTTCAGTTTTGCGTTATTTGATATGTTAATTAATAGGTCTTTTGAATAACAAGATTGTCTGACACCCGCTCTTGTCGTGGACTTGCTTTGGCTCTCATCACTCAGTAATACTTTAAAACACCAATCAAAAAGTGCCTAGGAAGAGTACACATAGTTACGTGCATGAAGAAGCAAATTAAGTCTTAGGTTCCTGTTGACCATATTTAGAGTTCATTTCATCTTCTTTTATAGATGAAAGCAATTCGCAGTTTCTATCACATTATAAATAGCTTGGGAAACATTATACATGTAGCCTTGTTATAAATATTCATGTAATATCTATTTTGTTTTGACGTGAACTTCCATAGGTTAATGTTTTGTTACTTCAAACTTGCACATTCTAGCAAGTACAAGATATTTGTGTAAGTAAATTTCGCGAAAATCATGAGAGCATTGTCGACGCAAATATTTTGCGCCGCGAACCAGTAATGCTTATATATGGGTTTGATCACGAAAATTAGTCTCGGTAATGAAAATTTACGTCATTTACACTGAGCAAAACTTTTCCAGTCAAGCTATTTATGAAAAAATCTTTGAAATACGATCACGGAACAAACATCTGCGCATGCGGTGATTGTAAGGAGTGGTGTTAAGACAGAGGTTCATTTCAAATCACTTATAAAAAAAAAAAGGATAATAAAAAACAAACATCGATTTTTTTAAATAACATGGTGACCGTTTTAAAAAGTATTTCAAAAAACCTTAATACGTCATCAAGGAGGTTGGATAGTAAGCAAATGACACCTCAGATCCACCTTAAAATTTGGATATGAATATTTAGTCATACAATAATTAACATTATTAAGTAAATTAAAATCTTTTTAAAATTTGAATGATTTCCTTAACTTTCTCCTAGAGATTTTCTTCTCAAGGATATATTTTTATATTATATACAGGTATATTATTATCTGTTATTAACGATTAAATTGTATGAAAAATTCTGCGATCTTAAGTTTTTAGGGGAATAACTTTTACCGAAAAACAAGAAAAAACGACAAACAAACATACAGACAGAAAAAACTCCAAAACCAAACCAAACCAACAAAAAAAAAAAAAAAAAAAGCAAACCCTTACAATAAAAAAATCCCACAATAACAACAATTATAGGATATATAGTTAAATAAGTTTTGTGTTTTGTGTGAGGGGTATGCATTGTTGTCCCTTAGTTTTCGTAGACTTATTTCGGTGACATACTAGTATAACAACTTGTTATACGTCAGTTTTATACAGGGTTTTCCAAAAGAAAAATCCGATTACTGAAATGGTGAAAATGGTGGGCGGTCGGGCGGGCAGGCGGCTGCGGATAACTCCTCATACAGTTTTCAAGATAGGAAGTTGTTCTTTTGCAGATTAGTTGTACATGTGTCATAGGTGTGCATATTGCTAGGATTTTGATTTCTGATTATTTATGAAAAAACACCAGCTGTCTTTTTTTGGGCCAAATATTGCGTACCCCATTTCTCTGGGTAGGTAATGTTGATCAATTCAGGGTTAACAAATGGATTATGGGTACTTTTCACACAAAAGAAAACCCGGTTTGCTGTCACATTGACAGTCTTTCTCTTGTTATTATCTGTTTGAAAATAAACAAAACTGCCAGAATTGATCTTTCTGTATTACAAAAACCTAGCTGTACTTCTTTGTAGAGATTTTTAATCTTTATACTTTACACACACGATTTCAGCCTTTTTACCCCCACAATTTAACCAAAGCTTGGGGAGACGTATCCATCAAATCATGTCTCTTGTCATTTATAAGCTTTCCCTTTAATTTGTAATTGTTTCACACTGTACGGGAAAGGGAGGATGATCTTTCAAAAATAGGGGGACGGGTCAGACCCCCCTCCAGCTTTCTCTTGTTGCTTCGGGTCTGATGCCCTTAATGTATCACCAATTCAAATGAAAACGCAGTTGTTTTAGATTTTTTTTTTATAAACACTGGATATCAATATTTTTTCAGTCAAGAGAGCCTTTTCTCATTTCTCAATTATTAGCAATCATCATGCCAGTTTGGCCTCAAAATTAGATCGAGCTAAAAAAAAACCCAAGTTTTATTCTGTGGTTACACTAATCGTTAGGTTCGTTTTATTACCGAAACTTCTTGTTTGTTGATTTTACCATCCACTTCGCTGAACAATGCTGACGACAGTTATGACCGTCCCCCGCCCGACTGTTAGACTTCACAAATAACTGGTATCCCTACACCCAATCCAAACGCCCTCTGATTGTTGCCCAGCCAAGCTCTTTTAACATCCTTATTTCATCTACTGTAACTATTGCTTCACATATTCTAGCATGGACTCCATGACAACATCACACGATTTTTTATTTAATTTCCAGTTTGAAAATGTGTGAAATAAGATTAAATTTGATACGAATTCCTACTTTTTTGCTTTGCCTGCACAATGTAGATAGGAAATTCGTTTTTAAGCTACAGTTTTACAATGCGACGACTGATATTATTCTGATTCTTCTCTGTAACATGAGAATTGTTTGTTTGTCAATACATTGAAGCTACAAAAAAATCTTCTAACTTTTATCATGGGACTACTTTCTTTAACTGCTTAACAAATGCAAAGAAATGTATTTGAAAATTTAATACATTTTTCTCATATCTGTCAATTTTTTTAAATTTAAAATTCTCTAGTATGTGAATGCAATAAAATCTCCATCAATGTGGTAGTGTCAATATAGGACTACAGGGTGATCTATAAATTCTGATGTCATTTTGAATGACAATTATATTTTAACAGCAAAATTTAACAGCATATTTAACAGCAACATTAAATTCAATGACACATATCATATAAATATTCGAAGTATACAGTTTAATACTTCGTAGGTAAAGTGACGTTTGCGTGCCTTACACAGCAGAACAGGGGAGCAGTTCAACACTAACACAAAAATATCAAAATTACATCATAATCAAGGTTAATTTGACGTCTTTCTTTTTACGGGAACTTAAGTAGAGTCTAAAAATGAAAGAATTGTAATTGCATTTTTTCCCTTCTGTTTGGTTCCCTTCTGCATTTCTTTTAGATACTGGTAGCTGTTTTGGTTTCTTAAAGATTGTTTGGTTTTATCCATAAACTTGATCATTTGATAATATCAAAGAAAGCCCCTCCCCCTCCCCGGGCTAACGTCAGGGTAATGATCAAAGTTACGCAGCACCAATAAGCTTTCTGGGATCAGTCCTAAAGGGAGTGAAACTACCTCCAAACTTCGAAAACTGCAACCATTCTGAATGTGTTTTAAGTTGAGTTTTGCACACATTTCATACCATGGTCTTCGTTTTATTTAGAAATTAAAATGTTTTTGGATATAATCGAATACACTAACTGGTGCAGCTTTTTTGAGATGATCGCGATTGCCTGCTTAGAGCAGATCTCTTGCTTTTTGATGTTGTCTGTTGTCCTAAGTTCTTCTTTCACCGAGTCTGTATGGTGAAATATTTACCTGTTCAAGTAAATTCAATTCTCTTTTCTTCTCTAGTAAATCATACATCTGCTACAACCTCTTCAGTATATAAGGGTTCCAGGTGAACAAATTCCAAAATACAGTTGCTCAGTTTGTAACCGAATATTTCATACGGGAAATTGAAATGGTGAAAATGCCGGCCGGCTGCCAAAAGGGTACCCCTTTTGTACGGATAACTCTTACTACAGTTTTGATGATAGGAAGATTTTTTATTCTGTTTTGTAGATAAATTATACATATATCAGAGATGTGCATATTTATACTTGGGCTTTGGTTTTTGATAACTTTTGCGAAAAAATACCAGCTGTTGAACGTAGGCATTTTTTGCATAATATTGCACATAGGGTGGCCCTGTATGGACAACTCCGACGACAGTTTTCAAGATAGAAAGTTGTTGTTTTGCAGATCAATTGTACATATATCAGAGATGTGCATATTACTTGAATTTTGATTTTTGAAAATGTATGCCAAATATACCAGCTGTTGAACTTAGTCACTTTATTTTGCAAAATATTGCATATAGAGTACCCCATTTCTCTGGATAGGTAGTGCTTATCAATTTAGGGTTGGCAAATGGATTAAGGATACTCTTCACACAAAAAACTCCACAAAAAAAAAACCGGTTTGCTGTCACATTGACAGCTTTTCCCTTGTTATAGCCTTTTGATGAGATAATGACATTTCGAATAACAGAAATTATAATTCAATGACGTTATTGACTTATTTTTCACGATGCTTGTTACTTTATCTCCCAAATGTTTCAAAAATTTAGCCATAAGAGATTAAAACTTTCTCGCATTATCACCGTTGTGAAATCGGTTTGTCCAGTGTGAGAAATCAGTATGAGATTTTTCTGTCTTACACTGTGTATTACTACACCGCTGTAAAATGTAAACACACATCGTATGTTAAATGACGGAATGTGCTAATCTATATGTCACTCCTTTGCTAAGTTGACTACAATTTATCATTTATTCATTGAAAAAAATGTCGTATGCTCTCTTCTTCACTTGCTTTATTTGTAGCGCGCGGAGGGATAAACCGAGAGTAAACTTTTTTGAACGTCAAAAGACAAAGTTGTCAGACATCCATCTTTATGTAAATTAATGCGAGAAAAATAATCATTCATTACATACTCGTGTGGGATAGTGAAATTCTACCTCGGGGCCAAGATTCACGGTCTAGGACTCGGCAGAGTGAATGAATGATTCTATTAGGCTTGCACCGACTAATTTTTGCAACAGACAAAAATATTATTCAATTGCAAAGGACATCCCAGGACTATTTGTATAATGTATATTAGCGACGACAAGGTTTAATTAAGCATCGCGAATTTTTTCTAGCTCGTGAATGAAAGTTAACTTACAGATCTGCACCACGTTGTATTCAACACTCCATTTATCTTGAATTTGGAAATTTTTTTGATTTAGTTCCGAAAACATAGTTAAACGACCCCGAGTTTCTGTTTTCGCTTGATTGACAATCCTTCATGTGACCATGTGCTGTCAGATGGTTGATTTACACAGCGTTTAATTTATCCGATATCGTTTTATTTTTATTCAATCATATTCCTACAATTGATCATGTCTACAGATCTATTTACAATTTACAAAAACCGCTTCATTCGGTTTTTCACTAGCTGAAATACACGATCATACATGTATATAAATATACTCGTTGTAATGTATGATTGTACACAGTAAATATATGATTATCATATGTGATTATAGTACAAAACAATCCACTTTATCGCATCTATTTCTACTTCCCAGTATGCATGCGCATATCACTAACCAACGTTTTCGATTTTGGATGGTCCCTGTACAACAACATTGGGGACATTGATCTGACTAACCCCCATCGTCTCTGTTTTTTGTCCATATTCAGAAAACGAGACCGCCTGCGCTTGCCCGACTGTCCGTTGTAATGGCGCGAGTTTGTTCGATTTATGACGTAGTTCCTGTGGCTCTTGTTGTTGCGAGGACTCTGCATCTTTGTTTTTCAACTCGTCCCGATGGAGAAGCTTTTCGCCGACTGATTTACAGGGCATGGTCTTATAGAATGCGATTCGGAACTGTCGATTGGTCCAGAGGTAGATGAGGGGATCCCAAATACACGAAGACTTGGCCACTACGGCGGGGATAGTGATGATATATGTCCCGGGATTCCCCAAAAATGGCCCACACACTGACGACTGTGTATGGTGTCCAGGACCACAGATAGGAACCTTGAAATAATAATAATAATAATCATCATCATCATCATCATCAAACTAGAAAAAAATAGGAATCGCGGTTGATGGAGTAAATTCAAAATTAAGCTAAAAGAGTATGAACATCAAACTTACCTAACATGTAAGCTATTGTTTTAAACATTTTCTTCTCCATCCTGAGGTTTTTTCTAGCAATTCTGCTACTCATGTCCCAGATGCCACTTCTAGCAACATGGCGTATCTAGAAAAAATATGATCAAAGATATGTTCAATATATATAGATGATATCATAAATAATATAATTAATAGAAATGATGAACATTTTTCGAGCAATCAATTAACGATATTCCTTAGTACATGATAGTAAAATACTGAAACGATATATCACATGATAGTAAAACTCTGTAACGATATATCACATGATAGTAAAATATTGTCACGATATATCACATGATAGTAAAATATAGTAACGATATATCACATGATAGTTAAATACTGTAACGATATATCACATGATAGTAAAATACAGTAACGATATATCACATGATAGTTAAATACTGTAACGATATATCACATGATAGTTAAATACTGTAATGATATATCACATGATAGTTAAATACTGTAATGATATATCACATGATAGTTAAATACTGTAACGATATATCACATTATAGTAAAATACTGTAACGATATATCACTCCTCCTCACTGTGAAAATTCTACAAATCTTATCCAAAGCATACAACTGACCAGGTATAAGTAACAACTGTGATTGTCATACATATACTATAGTTTATACAACCAGCAATTCTTGCAAAGTCATACTGAAGACCTAGTAGCTGCACACGTAAATGTGAACGGGCTACTCTTGTCCAATATTGGGGTATTGGTAAACTGGAGTAATTATGAACATTTTTACAGTATCGCTCTAATACATGAATGTATTGTGTCAAGTTCAACTTCGTCATTCTGCCATTGAACAGAACTCCATACAGGGGGATTGGAACCAATTTATACTACTAATATATACACCGTGTCTTTTGTTTAATGGACGTTCATTGTAAATTGTTTGAAATAAATGCCTATCAAGGGGTATACTATCTTTTTATATTATACCCGCTCTCCTGATGATCTTCTGAACAATGCTTTTTAATTATTTATTATCATTATAATTATTTATTTGAAAAAGCTTATGAAAAACGTTATTACGATCGACTCGTGTTTTCATAATCGCTCGGTTTTCATAGAAATGCAGTGCATCACAGTCATACACAGCACTAGCTCAGTGACTGCAGTAATTGCACTAGATTTCCCCTATATGTGACTTCGCCTTTGTGGACTTGAATCTTGATGGTGTACAACACATTCCCACATGTTAATGCTAGTAATGGTTGAGATAAAAACGTCATTCATCAATACCGTCTACCCCAGCTCTGTTTCCGCTCAGCTCACTGAACACGACTCCATTTATATCCAATATTCATGTACCACAGTAGATTTATGTGTTTACTCTATATGGAAATATTTTAGCATAGGAAAGCCAAAGATTCTCTTTGGTCCGGTCATTAACACTGTCACCTAATGGAACCGCAATATGGTGCAACATCCTAACGACGAAATCCACTCTCTGGAACCACGTGACCACTCTCTGTAACCATGCGACCCCAAAAGTCAAGTTTCTAAAGTTTATCTCGAGGTGAACTCATGTGAGTTGAGCATAAGATCTTGTCCTGAAGAAATGATGCAAAATATCACGAATCAGATTTCTATTCTGTCATTATTTTGCAACATTAATTTCTATAGATTCATCATTGAAATACTAGAAAATGTCCAATGCTGAGACTTCTCTATATCGATAAAACGTCTATGAGGGATGATTCAATAAACAGACAATGATGTATAGTTTAACAGGGTGTTGACGATAGGAGTTGATTGTTACTTTGAATTTGACATTTACTGTATCTGAAAATCAACCAGAGATCGAACGGCACAGCGTTGTATATAGAATAGAACCATTAGACATAACTTTTAGTCAGAACAAAATAAAAGTTTGAAGGAAATATCTAGCATCTTGATAAAACGACGTATCATTTGGTATACCCAATCACTTTAAGCCATCTCTTGAAAAAAGGTTTTATCATCAATGGGATTTAAAGTACAATCATTTCAAGCCATCTCTTGAAGAAAGGTTTTATCGTCAATGGGATTTGAAGTTCATTTACTATTTACAAATGTCATGATTGTACATGTAATATATACATGTATACCTATATACTACATATTAGTTCTATTCATGAAAAAGCTTGTAAAAGATTAAACCTATTGGAACTTGTTAAATATACGTTGAGTAGATGCTCTCTTAAAAAATATACTTCTCATTTATAAGACCAGATAAAAAAACAACTGCTTTTATGAGCAGTTTTTTTACCTTCAACCATAAAATTATGGAATGAATTACCTCTTCAAATTAGAATTTTTTAACAACTGTGTCTTCATTTAAAAAAGCCTTAAACACATATGTTTTAGAAAGCCAAGAAACTTTATGACTTTTGAAACAGAAAAGCAAATACTATACATTGTCAGTTAAGAAACAATGCAAGCAATTTAAATGCTGACCTATTCAACCATCTTTTGCGTGAAAATTCCATTTGTGATATGTGTGGTTATGTATCTGAAAATGTTTATCATTATTTCTTTGTCTGTGCACATTATGATTTACAGAGGCAAGTTTTTATGCAGTCAATAAGCAACTTGCATTTAAATATCCCCATTTCATTGGACTTATTGTTATATGGAGACTGTAGTTTGTCTTATAACAAAATTGTTGCTATATTCAAAATTGTACATGATTACATATTAGCTACCAAAAGATTTAAGCTTTAATATATTCTTCGCAGTGTCATTCAAACAGCTGAACTGCTAGCTTACTACAACAATTTCTCGTTTTGATTCCATTTATTTTTCTTTTGTTTTTTCTCACATATAGTTGTTGTTACATTGTACCATCAATGTTTGTCAAATTGTCTGTTTAAGGAGAGGGATCAAATAGGCAGATTGCCTGCTGTCCAATCCTTATCATGTAATATATTTTACATAATAAAATATTGTTTAAATATATACTAGTATTAATTTAGCGTTTCTAATATACCACCACCTTTAAATGTGGCAAGGATGAATAAACAATTTATAAAACTTCGGAAGGTGATAATTGACATTACGTTGATTACAAAATATCTGAACAGTTTTCAAAGAAATCGACCATTATTCTAAATCTCGCTTATAAGGTAACGTTATTTTCAATGCCAAATGTTTTGATTTGTTACTCGGGAAGTCCATTTCACGCAAATGTTTATTAATTTTCTGTTATTGTCTCATTAATACAAATGGAGGTTTGTCACAGATCCAGTGATCGTAGGAAGTCCTAAGAATCGTCTTTGACGAGAATTGCCGAGCTATTTCCGTGAGCTCCTCTGTGATAGCTCCGCTTCATGATTCCACACGGGCTTTTATCATTAAAGTCAATTACTGCTCTATCCTTTCGTGTCACACAATTCGACGAGGAAACAAAAATGTCAATTGAAACAAACCCCTACTAATTAACAGTTCCAACATAAAGACAATACACGTATCCACAACAGCTTGGCAAAACTCAAGTTGATTTCTTTAAAACTCTGATAAATTGTTTCAGAATACAATATAGATAAACTCTCCGTGTATATGCAAATGGAGAAATTTCTTCCACACATTTTTAGTTCAGATAGTTTTCAATACAGCATTCCAGATCTCCGTAAGAGAAGTATCCTTCTGACATATTTTAGTTTTAGAAGTAGTCATAATGCATATTTTTATTGCTAAAATTTAAAATATATCAGAAGGACAGAAGGAAGAAATCAGACATTCGACGTTAGAATATGAAGCGTTTAAAGATTATCTGGAGTCAGTAAATGACATATTATTTGAATTTTGATCTGAACATTTGGTATTGGCTATTCAATTTGTCAATTATTTGTTTATGCTGAAGAAGAATCGAAAGTTACACTTAGTTCAAGAACAAAATACGAAGATGACATAAACAATTAAAACATCTTCTAGTTCTTGGCTTCCATACATCCTGTTTATCGGTTGTCTTCAATTGATTTTTTTTTCAAAATAGGGATAAATATATTTGTTAAACCATTTCCTTTGAAAAATTAATTGCATAATTATGAGTTTCATTCTTACTCCTATTATGTGTATGTTTAGAATATATGGACTCAGATAGATTTCAGAAGTGCTATAATGAAAGAAAACGTATATAAAGATATACAGATTTGGCGTAAAGATACAGCAAGGAATAACACATTGAGGAGGCAGGGTGGTCAACAAATTAACCATCAGATCCACGCTTGGTTTAGTTTTTGGCTAAAAATACCATATATATCATTTGTTAAAGAAAAAAAATCAGCATATTTAAGCTTTAAAATTTGGATATTTTCCCATATCTTTATACAGAGCTCTTTTTCTGCAGGAGATCGATATAGACAAAAAATGGCCACAACCATATGGCCCTCGTAAACAAACTTTTATAAACAAACGTCCGTCTTTGAGTATATCATTAATTCAATACATTTTTTGTTTTTACTCCAAAAAATAGAAACCCTTAAAATAAGTTCATTTATGTAAACATGACTTTACATCTTTTAAAAGTTTAATTAATACAGCTAACGCAAAAATAAAAAAAAAGGTTAAACGTAAAATAAGAAACGTATATATGTATGATATTCTAGACAGCGTCCTTTCATTTTTCCAATTTACACGCAATAACATCAATATAAACATGATACTGGAATAACATTAACTCAACAATAGAAAAAAAAAACAATTTGCAAATACACTAAAACAAAAAAAAAATCAAACATGTGCCATTTTGATTGAAACTACGGGAATTCGAACCTCGAAAAAGCTATTGATTTCTCTAGAATCAAGAAAAGAAGCAACTAAAAGATTTGAAATGCCGACAATCATTACGTTACTTACAGTCATGAAGACTCCATAGTAAGAGTAAATAATAAGACCCAATGGAATACACAAACTCCATATCGTAATGGCAACATTATAGCTGACAGACCCGATCTCCTTTGAGTCCCATTCCACGGCACAAGAGGTCCGGGCAGGCTCGTACGTGTATTTCCCCCACCCAAAGTGTGGGAAGGAGGCCCAGAAAAGCCCCTGTATCCAGACGACCAGTACCACGACGACCGCAACGCGTTTGGTGATCTTGTGGGCGCTGAGAGGTTTAGCAATGACGATGTACCTGTCCACGGCAATCACAGCGTGGGTATACAGGTTCGTGAGTCCCGTCAAATACAGCCAGAATCCCTCAAACACGCAAACCCTGTCCCCCCAGAAATAGTAACGATTGAAGTGGGCCACCATTGAAATAAGAGCGACGCAACTCATTCCAACATCCCCCAGCAGAAGAGAGATCACAAAGATGTTTGTAGGCGATCGCAATTGCTTGTTTTTGGCAAAGACAACTAAACTTGTGAAGTTCATGAAAGGTCCCAGCGTTACTACTATGAGCAGACCAGATCCTATCACATAGTACAAAGGTATCGGAATCGGGTATTTCGGAACGTCCTCCAGCATCTTCATTGTAACATTTGGTAAATCCATGCTGCCGTTGTTTTCTAATGTCTTAAACAGAAAAGCACTGATTTTGATTTACAAATTCTTCAGCTACAGTATCACGCTGATATATACGTCCTTGTCACCACAGAAAGCGATAATGAACTAAGAAACCAAGATCCAGTTGGTTGTGCAGATAAAAGCAATTGTCAATCTCCGGAAAGCTTTAGGGGTGGACCTACAGAATCCATTAAATAATTTAGATACATGTATACCCTAAACATGTGCGAAATTGATACCGATTGCCGGGCAAGGTTAGGAAGAGCGAGATGTTGCATCAAACTAAGACAAATGCTCTTAATTCGTGAGACTATCGCTTATAAATACCACGAAGTCATCAGGCGCGTAGGTGAACTATAGTATCGTAGTACCGAGATGTAAACTTCTTATTCCAATACATCGGAGGAAGTACACGGCGGGATCCTTGTCCAGTAGAGAAATTAGTATACCACATAAGATATGGCCTCAAAGAGTTTTGTTGCTTATAATTCTCTAATGAGACGTCGGACATGTCCATTCTAATTGCTTATTGTGTGGAACACTGGTTTGCTGCTGCCAGAACTCACTTAACTATCACTGACCGCTAGAATCTGATAAAACTTTAAGACTGTTCATCTTTAAAAAAGATAATGATAAACGTGGAATAGTTGGATATCGTACGATGGCAACTGTAATTTCACAAAATAACGAGAAACTACATACAGGTCATTCAGGAATACATATAGATGTACGTGTTTTCTCCGACTCCATCCTGATGAATTTCAGTGTCAAAACACACTAAAAAAAAACCCGGATTTCACTTGACACTAAACATTATGAATGGCGTATTAAGGTCTCGACCTTCCATTAACCCCAGTTTTGATTTATTGACGAAGAAAACACGCAATCAGCGTAATAGCCCAATTATCATTAATGGGTAACATGTGACATTTTCCTTTTCCTCAAGCAGGCCACCAAAAGATTACCGCAACAAATGAAAAAAAAAATCTTAAAACAATGTGTTATAAACTAATCAATATGTATTCCTGTTATCAGGAGACGTGATGAAATTGATTTTATGAAGTGACATGTATGTACTGAGACTGAACGAGAACTTAGCATTAAAATTCCAGACAGATTTTTAAGAGCAATCTTTTTATTATTAATCACTGAAAGAGAGTTAATTTTGTTCCCGTTTTTCACACAAAGCATAGAAAATGGAGCATTTTCTTGCCACTGAGTTCATACTTAAAGGTGCCCTTCTTCTGGTAATGATGTATGCTATAAAATTTTCATGTGAATGAATAATAAATTAATTGTTTTAGTAATAATGTATAAGATACATATGGTACATAATTGGACTATTGTAGAAGTGTTGTTTAAAAATATATTTCAAATGTTTAAGTGGGACTGTTTGGTAATAATGTTTAAAATACACTGTATATTGGTACAGGACAGAATCCTGATTGTCTAAGTAAGGCCTGCATAGTGCATCGAATATTTCTCGCACACAAATAACAAAACTACTAGAATTTCAATGCCTTTCATGCTTTAACATAGGATATATCCCAGTCCTTAATACAAATCTTGATGACAGTTAGGGTGTCATAGACAATTTAATGGCTTCCACTCTAAAATATTTCTGTAAAAGAAATCCCAATGGTATGTGATTGATTTTTGATTAGTCTAGAGTGTCCTTAAAAAAGGAGTCAAAGTGAAGAATTTTCGAGAATTTTTTAAAAAGAATGTCCTGATGAGATTTCTTTTAAAAGTAGAAATTAATTTAATACAATGAATAATGATCAGTAAGAAAGGCTTTAGAATGGAGGATAGCTTCTCATGGGTATCATCAGTTGATGTTTGACTGAGAGTCAGCAAGGGAATTACAGATGGCAGAGAATATTTAATCATTAATAAGATAAAGTACACCGAATGCTTCCAGAAATCTCTAAATTTTTAATTACTTATAATTAACTTAATTATTTTTTCTTGTAGTTGATAAAGGATGACACAGCGAGTTTAATTGTCTTTGATTTCAATTAAAATCTGTAAAAATAACAAATTATATTTCTAGTGTAGGATTAAACAACAAAGGTAATAAATATTAGATTACGAGTTATGAATGTGCATAGTGTTTGCATATACAACGCTTTTTCATAAATTGTTTTCCAGGAATTCATAGATTACAATAAAGAACCATTTTAACAAGACCTTGAACTTTCAGTTGGACGTAACTATCTATTTCTTGCGTCAAAACAAGTTAAAGATGACGCTGCTTTCAAGCGAAATATGCACCGATTGCGTGGTCTTAGCTCAAAAGCCAGACAAAGCGTGTTGATTTCAAAGAGCCATGGCCGAGTGCTTAGCAATGAAATAGACAGGCCGACGTCACATTGCCGTTTGACACAACTACCCGAAGTCCAAGCTCTTGTTAAAATGGTTTTAACACCTTATGATCAACGAATTGTCTTTCCTTTCCCCAATGTTTTCTAATTTACGTTTTTATTCTTTATATATATAAACGAATTTAACTCTTTTTCCTATGAATTGAGAGAAAACAACTTTATTAGTATGAAAATTAGCTTTTAGAAGTACTTATTTGCTGTAACGATAATTTTGAAAAGATGCTCCTTGAATGTGTTATAAATTCGATCTAAAGATTTGAATATTTCACCTTTAAGAATAGTTTTTTAATATTTTATTTAAAAAATGCGATAATGTTTAGTAGATGCTTCTCGAAATTTCTCGATGCTGCTCAAGAGTTTTACAATGTTTTAAAAACATCGGATATTACTGCCCGAAGACGGCTTCAGATGATGTTATCACAATAAGTATTATAAGGTCATTTGAAGAATATTCTCGACACCTGTAGAATAAAAATAAATTTTACAAAAATAAAATGCAAAAATTATCATTTAAATGTACGTAAGCTCTGGTATTAATGAATCAAATACATGTGATTGGATGGATGATTTGGTAAACCAATGTATTTTGAACAAATGTTTGTTACTAGGACGAAATAATAAATATAAGCATTGAATGCTTATTTTAAGATATCGTCGTTCCTATAACACACCAGGCCGTACAGACACATTATCATACCGCGCTAGCTCGCGGTGTTCGATTTGTCTGCAAGGCCACGTGTGTTATAGGAACAACGATATCCAAAAATAAACATTCAATGCTTAAAGGGACTTAGACACGATTTGAGATCAAAATTTTACTTTTTAATTCTAATGCATGGTTTACTTGTGCATTTTGAATGATTGACAAAAATTTATATGTTAGAAATCAAATTACAAGCAAGATACAGAAGTAATAAATCATCGTTGTGTAAACAAAACTCGATTCTTTTATTTGTTTACAAATAATGTAAAATAAGGAAATTACCATATTTTGACAAAATGACTCCTGACAAAAAAGGTATACTGATTCAATGTGTTCATAAATAATATTATCAACAAAAGAAAGCACCATTTAATTGAAACTTATACCAATACAACACATATGTAAACAATAACATGACTACTTAAGCCTGTTTTACAAAACAAAGATTTTTAAACTCTGTACATTGCTTGTACAATGTAACTTGATATTTGGCTTTTTAATTTAGAGGAAGCATTAACAATATCCATATATACCATTCTATGGAAAAATAAAATTTGAAAATTTTGAGTTCAAAAGAGCTTTGTCTTAGTCCCTTTAAAGAGACACATGTTACTAAATACGAGCAATTAAGATAACGACGTGTTAAAGAAGTATGTAGAACCATTTTAACAAAGACCTTGAACTTTCGGTAGAATGTGATTTTCTTTTTCTTGCTTCAGAACAAGTAATGACGCTGGTTTCAAGTGAAATCACAGATTGCGTAGTCTTAGCTCAAAAGCCAGACAAATCTTGTTGATTTCAAAGAGCAATGGCTGAGTGGCCTGCAATGAAATAGACAGGCCTACGTCATATTGCTGGTTGACACAACTACCCGAAGTCCAAGCTCTTGTTAAAATGGTTCTAACTTGGTGGACAGGTTTAGTGATGATGTCAAAGGTCCACACAGTTGTGACTAGATGCATTAGATTGTTTTGGTATTGAAATAAAAGGTAGAAGTAAGGGTACGAGTGCTTTGATTTGGTATTACTCACGATATAATGGGTCTGGATAATGTTTTGTTTGTAATGATGTGCAAGATACATAATGTTACTGGACCGGACTGTTTTGATGCTGTTTTATGAAATACGTATAAGTAACTAAACAGTGTGGATATTTTTCCTATAAGTCATCAAACCGAGATCTATTGCACAGTTGTAGCGAATCGAAAATTTTTACCAATGTAGTATCTAAATAATTTTTTTTAATTTCAGACTTGAATAAAAAGATCAATTTCCAGTTTTGCTATTTATTGTGAGCTCTGCAGAATAATGAACCTGGTAAAAACCTATTCTGTTATTTCTACGATAAAACGAAAAGGGTATAATATGTCGTGATTAGTGTACTGTTATAGTTAAAAATACATATCTATTTCTTTTTTATGTTTTCATTCTGCTTTATAATAGGAAATTACACATCTTGGCAACAATCAGGGGTTCAATGACAATCTAAGCCGATGGCTTTTACAAAATTGTTTTGAATTTTGATTAGTCTAGGGAATCCTTAATAAGAAAGAGAAGAGTAGAATTCAAGAAAACAAAACCATTGAAGCCCCTTCAGTATTTCTTAAGTAGAAATTAATTCAATACGACGAATGATGCTCATTAAGAAAGGCTTTAAAAGGATGATAGTTTCTCATGGGTATCATCAATGGATGTACGACTGAAGGTTACTGGACAAATAACAGCTTCAAGAAAATTCTAGAAAACATACTTTGAGTACGCTGAATGGCTTCTTGAAAACTCTATAAATTCCCAATAGCATATACATTTTTTTGATTTTTCAGCTGATCCATAAAGACACATCAGTACAGGTTGAATGTCTTCAATTTTAATGGGATAAATATTCCCTTCAACAACACCCCCCCCCCCCCACCAAAAAAAAAAAAAAAAAAAAAAAACAACAACAAAAACAAAAAACGACAACAACGACAAAACTCAATCAACGTACGACTTATTATCGAACTTAATTTTTCGTTAGAATGACTTATTATGTCGTATGTACCACTTAATTTGAGTTATTGGCACGTTTCATTATCTTGTAATTACGACTTACTAACCGTAATTACGAGATGATATCTTGTACTCGCGACTTAGTATCTCGTATTTACAACTTTGTAAACATAATATCATTTGGCAGCAATGCGCTTTCGAAATACTTAGTTTCATCTAACCATATTTTGGTAACTGAAAAAAAAGAAGAATAGGGTTGTTGAAAAAGCTTGCAAATCGTCAGACAAGAAGATAAATCAAGTACTGTGGAATCATCAGGAAAATTTTGGCTACCCACGAACATTGACCACCACGAATAAAAATGATTCCACAGTAAGCCGTTTACTAAGGAACTGAATATTTTTCTGAATATTTCTCCCTTATCTGATTTATTCACACTGAAGAAACACGTAGAGTAATAATTTACACCACTGCATAATAAAATGTGAGTATGGCTTAATTTCTGTTAACTCAGAATTATTAAAGGCATGTAGCAACAAGGGGGGGGGGGGGTGGGTGCTGAGCCCCAATTTATGCATGTAGAAAAATGAAATTTGAACGGAACGAACTGACTTCACTCCAACATTTTGCAGGGGGCAAAAAGTATAGAAAACTTTTACAAAAAATTACAAGAAACTAATCACATTGATCAAATTTTTATGAGGCAATATCTATACTCCTTTCACCATGGATTAATTTTTTTTTCAAATATAGCTAAATAATGCGTACAAGTACAGTACATGAACAATACCTGTTTGATCTTTTAGGCCAGAGAATCTTTGAATAGAACATTTTCACAAATAGAAAAAATACACAACAGTATCACATATTTTAATATCCCGATATTGAGATCATACCAATTACTGGAAAATCATTCATTTGATCCCTTTTTTGTGTTTTAACAAAATGCACTCGTTTACGTTTTTAGCATTTCTAAAATATATGATTAAATGTTTTTATTGAAAAAACCTTTTCTGAAAAATTAGAAACTATGGCAATTTATCATGTACATGTAAATATTTTTTGATAAAGAAAGATAACTCTTGCTGATTTAGCAAGTTTTGTTACAAACATATACAACGAAGTTATTATTCTGAACTAAAAAGCACCGCTTCATTATGTTTTGTATTTATGAATTGACAATGTATATTATACAATTATAGCCTTTTGGTCGTCCTCGGTCGATATCCTCTAATCAGTCTATAAATCCATGTTTTTTGTCATGTCAGAAAATCTATTTTTAGTATTGTAAAGTTTATAAATTTTCTATTTTTTAGTATAGTAGGTTGAAAACAGAATGTATAGCACGATCGGTCACGTGACAACAATCGACCAATCATATTACTTTAATAAAACTATTATGTATCTAAAACTTTCATCTGAACCTATCGATACTGACTTTAATGAAAAATCAATATCAATAAGAATTTTTAAAAAATATATGGTGAATTTTTATATCAGGGGGACATTACACCTTAATTAGATACCGGTAGTTAAATAAAGGGATTGCCTTCGGCTCCCAAAGTTAAAAAAAATACAGGATGACACAAGTTTTTGAATGAAACAAATAAAAGTTTTGGGTCATCTTTATTTTGAACTTGTCATATAAATATTGGTTATACAAACATATCCAACATTCTGTAGGTTATCATAGTAACCAAGTGTCGACAATAAAAGTAGGGAGGAATGAAAGTTGAGAAACAATTTGCCTGGATGGAAATATTTAAGTAACAAATTAAAGAGCTTTAATTCTCCCTCTCCAGACCATATTTTTTGAGAAATGTGAAAATCGAGTGCAAATGTACTAATTAAAACAATTTTATAACAAAGCTAGACACTGGGATAATAAATTAGAAGCGAAATTTGATAATACATCGTTCATGACACATTCCAGAGACTGATTCCCATTCCTGATTCCATACTGCCTGATCTTATAGCTTTTCTAATCGTTATTTAGCAAGACCGTGTCTGATTGAATCGTCATCGGGTCTTCGGCAATTAGCCGGTTCAAATGAGACTAATCGCATGCAATTTTACCCTCTATGCCTCCAAAAGGGGGATTATGTAGATAATACCATTTCGACTTGGCTGCTCTACTGATTGCTGGATTGTCCAGGCTGAGGGCTGTTGGGGTCAGGGAAATTCTCCACTTGGGTGGTCTGCCCAGCCTCGTCATCAATCGGGGCCACAAGGGTTGCCTTCTTCACAGCTGTTCCTTCTGTCTTCTTTCCAGCCTCGTCTTCGTCATCCGAAGCGTCTGCCTCCTTGTCTTTTTCCTCCTCTCTCTTGATCAGCATTTTGCCGAGACCACCGCATGGCAGTGTGTTGTAGAAGGCCATCCGGAACTGTCTGTTTGTGCCTACGTAGATGAGGGGGTCCCAGATACAGGCTGACTTAGCGACGACGGCAGGAACGGTCATTAAGTAGGGGGGAATGTCTTTGGCTTCGCCGAATATGGCCCACAAACTCACGACAGCATAGGGAGTCCAGGATCCAACGTAGGAAACTAAAATTTGATAGTTAGAAAAAGGGATTCAGATATCGTTAGCTTGAATTGTATACCGCGCCTATTATTGTGTGCTACGTACCGAGCATGTATACGATCGTCTTGAACATTTTCTTTTCGATCCTCAGATTTTTTCTTGCAATTCTACTGTTCATGTCCCAGACTCCATTTCTGGCAACATGGCGAATCTATAAAAGCAATGAGGCTTAACCATATAGCGATACGATTGACAATGGAAAAGATAACAGAGACTAAAAAATCACAAATACCTGCTATGAATTTCTCAAATCAAACTAAAAAGGACCTATAAAGGGATAGCTAATTTTTGTCGGTGGTTAATAACCCTTTACAGAAGGAATTAATAATGCATAGGTGTTGATAAGTAAATAGATTGTGACGATTTAGTTTTGACTACCAAGGTTTACATTTACGGGGGGTAAACGGCCATTTTGTACACACGTGGAACAAAGTGTAAACCTTTCTTAAACTGAATTGTTTATGCCAAAAACTGACTGAAACTGCTGGAAAAAGATACAAAAGATAATATGAGGTTGTTTTGTATTGCTTGTACAAGTACAGAACAATGCCTTTGTTATTCACTTAGATCTGCGCAGGTGCAGAGACTTCAATTGTAGATTTGAAAATCGGAAAAAATATGAAAGGTGGTCATTGGTGTCCACTCTACAACCATTTGTTGAGAAAAAGGTTGAATCTTGCACATTTATGTAGTAGCTATGTCTCAAAATAGCTATATATAGGGTACCCTATTCTTATCAGTCTTCATGGCAACTACTTTAAGAACAAGAAAAAAATATAGACTATACTTAGACCTCCTGTGTCTATGGAGGCACATTGACGTTATATTTACATAGAAAAAATATGTCAATTCAAAACAATCTGTAGGAAATATGACAGACATCTCTATACCCGTTTTTTTTTCAGTTCTATATGCATAAATTAAAGTAAGATTATTTTAGAAATGGGTAGAGGTCCAAAAAAATTAATTGTTTTAAATGAAAAATATAAAGATATTTTTTTCAGTGAAAATGTTACTTTAATATACCTCCATAGATACAGACAGTTACATCTCTGATAGTTTCTGAGACCCATTTTTAAGAATAGGATACTCTATTTTTTAAAGAAAGCTACAACTTAAATGGGTAAGCTTTAACATTTTTCTCAACAAAAGGTTGTAGAGTGGACACCAATGACCTCCTTTCATATTTTTTCAGAATTTTATATCTTCAATTGAAGTCTGCAGCTGCGCAGTTCTAAGTGGTTACAAAAGGCATTGTCCTGTTCTTGTATGCGTATTTCGTAGACAAAACAACATTCAAAACCTCATATTTATTGCTTTTTTATCTTTTGATAACAGTTTTGTTCAGTTTTGGACATAAACAAGTCATTTTAAGAAATGTTTTCATTTTTGTCCTCAAATGTATAAGATGGCCGTACATCTCCCTTAACGATTTATTCTATCTAAATTCATGCTGCTATTTCCATGTTGACAAAAATGGCGTGCGGATCGGGACATTATTTGATTTATCCATTTTCTTATGAATAAAAAATGTCTTTATTTATATGGATATCACGATTATCTTCAAATAAATTCCCATAAACATCTCTTCCAGTCGTATTGAAACATTGTAACACGAGGGAAAGACAATCTCTGTAATTACTTTGTATGAAGGGTGCTCCAGGTTCTATTCTTGTCAATCATTAGTTAGTGAAGTATTGACGGATGAAGTAAGAACAAAATAATGACTAAGTAGCCCTAGCTAATTCACGTTCTCTTGTTTATACTGGCCAGATGAAACTTAGATAAGGGACACCCTGGCCAGGTCATGGATTTACATATTCGATCATGGGCTAAAATAGAGGCATAATTTACTAGTAGCTTGATGTGAGAAAATGTTTAATTCATAGAAACTCGGTTATTTTCGGTCGTGTACGTGTAAATACTGTCTAACAACTGTTAGTATAATATTTTATGTGAAACTTTTGTTGAAACATCTTTAAGAAAGCTTGATAGTCAACAAATTATCCAACATTATTTTTAGACACGATGTCTTTAGCTATAAACTATCATTTAATAAAGAAACGATCCTTATTTTTAAACGTTGACATTTGAATGTATACATAGCTCTTCTTTTTAGGGAGATTAGTATAGTGTAAAATTTGCCACGATCATCCAGCTCTCTTTTTAAATTGTAGAAATGAGTTACCATTTTTATTACTGTTTGAGCTCAAATCTTTATCATAATCTGAATATCTCTTTAAAGTTCATCATTTTAGAACTTAAATAAATAAAGTCCAGACTTACTGTCATAAACACTTGATAATAGCAGTAGAATATTAGCATCAGTGGCAGGAATAAGCTCCAGATAAAGATGGAGATATTGTAGCTGGCGGACTCAATGTCGTTAGTGTCCCACTGCACGGAACATGAAGTACGGCCCGCTTCATACGTGTACCTTCCCCAGCCCAGGAAAGGGAAGGCGGCCCAGGCGAAGCCCTGGAGCCAGATAGCAAGGCAGGCGGCAACAGCCACGCGCGTTGTGATTTTGGACGCCTGTAGGGGTTTGGCTATGACAATGTACCTGTCAAAAGAGATCCCCATGATGGTGTACATGTTGGTCAGCCCCATGAAGTACATCCAAAAGCCCTCGAACTTACAGACGTTGTCGCCCCAGAGGTAAAAGCGGTTGTAATGTGCCGTCATTGAGATGAAGGTACAGATGCTCATTCCGAAGTCCCCGATCAGCAAGGAGATGATGAAGGTATTGGTCGGGGACCGCATGTGCTTATTTTTGGCAAATACAAGCAAACCGGTAAAGTTCATGAACGACCCGAATGTGAACACAAACAGAAGTCCTGTCCCTATGATATAGTAGAGAGGCTGGGGAATGAAGTACTTCACGAGTGGGACCTCCGGTACTACCCCGGAGATGTTGGAAGCATTCATTGTGGATTGTCTCACTGGATAGAAAATGAGTTTTTCAGATCAGGTTTTGCCAAATGTTAGGATAAAAAATCCCAGAGAAATCCACTATCGCTGCCTTCTTGGACGGATGAAAAAAGCAGGATACTTTCTGGTTATATATATACATGGCGCTCTTCTATTCCGGGAACAATTCATCTGTGAGCACGCATGGGTCCTGGAGTAGACTTTCCCATTACTACCGTGTTGGTTCTTCCCATTATTAATTAAATCCATTGTTGTATATAGGCAAAATAATGGAAGTTTTTTTATGATTGTATTAATTCATTTTCCAGGAGAAATCTTTCCCCTTAAAATGAAGTTTTCATGCAACTGCTCACAGAAGATAAGACGAGAGCCAATCTATGTTTCGCCCGTCGATCCACAAATGCAAGTGCAGAGAGGTACAAGCATTTAAGATTCTTGGCGGCCATATTGATCCCTCGCTCTATAGGTCGATTTTTACAAGTCATGATGAAATATAAGGATAAGTAATAAAGTGTTGAAAGACATAATTGTAGTTCTATCAGACGATAATAGCATGACAAATCGACGATCACTCGATCTATTAGGGTAGTATGAGGCATTAGGTAATCGTTATCTAGTATCGTAATCGATTGTAATGATTACTCTTTTTCAAGTAATCGACAGTACTCTGTAATCGATTACTGGTAATCGGATTTTAATCGATTGCAGCTATAAATTTCATTGTAATTATAATTACTTTTTCGATTACTCTTGATTACTCTTCAAATAAATATTTTGATATGCATATATTGTATGAAAAAAAACTCTATTTCTTTTTAGATATAATTTATAGAATAAAATTGTTTTCCACTTTCACTTAAGATATAAATAGTAGTTCACACAAGTACATAATCAGATAATCAGCTGTTCAACTTTGTTTCACACTTCCTTAAATTTGCAGATTATTTTATTATCAAACCTACGTCTTAGAAAAACTAATGGGGCTATCGTGATGTTATGATTGGCAATTTTGGAGAGAGAGAGAGAGAGAGAGAGAGAGAGAGAGAGAGAGAGAGAGAGAGAGAGAGAGAGAGAGAGAAGTATTATACATAATCAATATCTCATTAAGATTGAAATATGATGTTAAATCTTATATCATTCTTAATGAAAAAACCGTTTACCTCTAAATCCATATCAACTTGAAGAGTTGATACAACATGTTCAGAAGAGGTATCATTCACATTTTATTGAAACTAAACCCTACAACAACATTGAAGTAATCGATTATTAATCGATTACATGTGATAAAGTAATCGATTACAAGTAAAATTAAGTGTAATCGAGTAATGATCGATTACACAAAACACGATTACACGATTATCGATCGATTACATTTTTAAGTAATCGTGCCCATGCCTCGGTAGTGTGTAGTACATCCATATGCTTGGTGGTTTTTGTGACAATCCCCATGGCTAGATTGCTGAGTACGCTAGAGAAAATTTACGAAATACATAAAGTATTTAATTATTTTTACTGATCATCATCAAGTGATGTATTGATGCTAAAAACAAGTTGAAGGAATCTCGTTTTATTGATTTGGGGTTTTTACGTCATCTTTTGAAAAAAAATGTGATTGAATAGCACAAAATTTTTTATCTATTATAAATATCATAAGTCTATGTAACCTGCCATATTCCACCGTAACACTTAAAAGAATGTATATTAATGCTTGAAAATTTTTACGTGCATTAAAACCTTTAACTATCTTAAACACATTTTTTTAAAATTATGCCTTAAAACAGTTAAATTCGATAAGAATCCGATCTAATAAATTATGCATTGAAATGGATATTCCATTGAAACAATCAAAGTACTGGAAGCGGTTAGCAAGCTTGTTAATACATTTATTAGTATTTCATTTTAAGGCACTATAGAGATCCAATACAAGTTCCATCATTAAAGTTTAAGCTTGAAGTTTTTATCGTGAAGATGTGGTTAGCCCGGTATGATGCACCTCTGATTTCTTCTAAAAATACTACCCAACATTCTCGAACGTATCTTGTATTTGATTTATATTGTAAATTGTAATGTAATGATTTAGGGGAAAGCTCAATTCGTTACACTCGCCCAAATAAACTTTGAATAAAAACTCCAACACGAAATAAAAAAAGTTAAATAAGTTGTATCTTAGTTGGTGAAAAAAACCCCGGTACATGGTATTCCTATGTAAACCGAGTCTCCATGTTCCGGAACAACAACTTGATATCGTACGGAAGTTCCAGCACGGACAGTCCGATGTATTTCTGCTCACAAAACTGATGCCACCGTGTGAAAAATCCAACTCAGTAAGACCAACATCCCACACTCCACCTTTGTGCATGGTTCCAGCACAGTCAGCCCAAAATAACAAACTCTTCACTAAAGTGCGAATTCAAGAACAGTTAGCCCAACCGTACTCTTTCAGGTCTCAAACTAATCCCCTATCATATTTTTGACAGGCATGGCCTTTTTCCGAAAACAAAGAGATGGTGATGACGTCAGAAAAATAAACATTGACGTGCACATATAGCTGTTAAGTTAAGTTAAAACATCTATTGTCCAGCCATTATTTAATATGCCGGGAGATAAAGTTAAGAAGATTTATATCTGATTGAAAGGCTAGTGTATGTGGGATTAACATTTTTGTCTCATGAAAGCGTCTTGATTTTTTTAAATATACGATATACATATTACGTCCGTTTATCTGACATTAAAATAATTCGAAACTAATGCTCTTATAGCAGCTGGTATATTTCAAATATATAATCTATTAAGTTTAGAAATCATTGATTTAAATTTTTAATGTAACACAAGCTCAGAAAAAATCAACATGTTAAGTGTAAGACAAGTCCACATTCTCACTTTCTTGGAATACCAATGTGTTTTATATTTTATCTCTATGAAATGATTTGAAAAAACAACAAATTAAAATATCAATTTTTCTAATGTCTACTAATTGTTAGGACGTGGATATATGATTTATAAAAATAGAGATAATTGCTCATTATTGTTCAAAAGTGGCACATATCAAACTGGCCCAGCTTATAGTACTCTCAACACTTTGATTCATCATAGGTAGCGCTTTCAGGAAGCTTCCGGGTTGCGTAATAGTTTCGGTTATTTCATGTCTGACATAAAGCATTTAGCTTATGAGCTAACCGCTTAAAAATGTATATACAGCCAAACTACTGAGTATTTAAACACTCTTCTGTGTGCAATAAACAGAGAGACAGAGAGACCTTGAGGTCCAGAACCAGTAAATGAAAGTACTGTAACGTTCTTTGAAAGGATGCATATGACTGCACTTTACGCCGTATTTTGGGTCCTTTTTTGGTCATTATTGTTACGTTTATTCCTCGCTCAATTTTACTTCAAGTCATTTGTGATAGTGTTTAGTTCATTTTCAATAGAATTTTTTTGTCATAATGGTTTTAAACTGGGATGCAGTGAAATAATCCGTTGTTTTCTTACCCTTACTGCTCTGCAAATATCTTGAATTAAGACTTGTCTGCCCTTGATTGAAGATAAGACTCATAAATATGCATGATGGGTTGATCTAATATTGTAACGAGCGAGTTAAAATTAGAATAGCGGTACTATGATTGAACCCCACCCCCCCTCTCTCTCTCTCTCTCTCTCTCTCTCTCTCTCTCTCTCTCTCTCGGCATGTCATTTTTGAAAGGTTTCAAAACAAAATATATAACATATTATATCGGTAGGTAGTCATTGATGCTAGTAAACCAGTAGCTGGTGTCAACAATTAACGTGTTCGAAAAGAATTAACAGTACAAGAAGATTATTAATAATCAGTAACGCACAGGACCAATTATCTCAGAGAGAAATGAAGAAACCATCACTCAGTTGGAATGAAATGAAATAGGTATGAACAAATAATATCGCCAAGCAGAATACGTGCTACCTAACACGTCACATGACGGGAGTCTTGTATTCACAAAGTTACCTGGGGTTAGAAATGACGTGGTGAATTATAATATTTAACAGGTCAAAGTATACCGTGTACAACACACACCTTTGCGAATGTGTTCGGAATGTTTTCTTTATCGTTGCAAAGTATGTAATAAATCCAGAGGTGCGCGAATGAAAGTTCACGAGACTTTCCCGAGATTTATTCAGTCCCTGTGAAATTTCGAGCGGAAGTATTAGTGTTCGGACAATATTCTCAAAATACGTAAGTACTGGTCGTTTTTCGTATCACATCTTACTTTGATACATGTTAAAACATGAAACTCTGTTAAGATCTATGTCTTATTTCATCATCTAGCGGTTATTTAAACTAAATGATAATATTCAGAACAGAGTTATCGTTCGTGTTCAACCACTCTACACGTGGTTGAAAATATAAACATTGGGTTGCTTGATAAAATCATAGCCATTTTTGATGCTTTGGTGTGCAATACCATGCTTCTTGAAAAGAATGGCTGTCTGTTTGGTGTAAAAACATAGTATATCGAGCCATTCTCAATGAACATTCTGCATAAAATAGTATAGTCTGTTTCACTGTTGATGCTATTACTAGGTCAGGCGCGGATCGAAAATTATTTCTTAGGGGGGATCGCTACTAAGCACGTTCATTGTTGCAACATAAAAAAATAGTTATATTTTCTAGTGTCACATTTATTTCTATAACTCATTTCATCTACCAATTAATGAAGATAAAGTTTAAAATCAATACACGTCTAGATTTTATATTTGACTACAAGTGCCTAGATTATAGGAAATAGACTATAACCACGAGGCAAGATTTTTACTGCGAAACTGAAAGGGGCAAATCAAACCACGTGGTCTAAATTTAAATGACAATAACATTCGCAGGGGTGACACAGAAGAACGCAAACGCAAGAAGAAACAGTTTTTTGCCGGTTTAACCATGAGTGCATGTTTGTCTATTGATCTCTTTTTAACATAAGCTTATATATATAAATATACAACTACCATTAAAGGAAAACAATAGACAAACATGCGCTGACTACGTATTAAGTCTGTAAAAAAGTGGGCATCCTCATTAGAAAACGTAATGCCCCAACTATGAAAACGACTTCGTTCTTTGTAAATAGGAACTTAATATTAATGTAATTACATAAAGTTGCAGTTAAGACGTTGGAAATTCCTACAATTAAAAGAAATATGCCCATTTTTAACATTTATTTTGTCGTAATTTTTAAATGTCCTTTAGTGCAGTCACCCTTTGAGATAGGATTTTCTTTTAATGATGGCTGATATCAATGCATTATGTATATTTGTTAAATTAGGTATATTCGAGCTTATATTTAATGAAAACACGAAGACAAAACGAAATCGTATTCAAACTGTCATCTTTAATGAACAATAATTTAAAGCAAATCAGAAACAAATCGGCGAGTTTTGTCCATGTCTGACGAATTAATGCAAAATTTCTACAGCCAAAGAACCATCATTGGATATGCTCTATACCTCTTCTTTAATAAAATGATATTTAACTAAATATGGGTTGTGAGACTACATTTATTGTAACTTTTAAATACAATGTCAAAGCATGTTTCAGTTTTAACATCTATCTTCTTTTTAAAAATCATTGAAAATGAAAAAGATAAATACGTCATAATGGATGAAATCATTTACTAGACATTAACCTTGTTTTGATAATTGTTCTCAGTGCTGTATGGCTAAAAAAAATATTTTTCTTGATAGTACATTAAAATCACACGAGAGGTAATGCAGATACCTGTCAATTTGATATCATTTTACAGATGAGATCAAAAAGATATGAAATGCCGTTTGAGATAAACTGTCGGTATTCTATAGATTAAGACATTGCTGATAAAAATAAACCCCGATACTTTCTTCATCTTTCTTTCAAAATAAAAGTTAAAAATTAGTTTCATCGTGGTAACCAAAAGATAAGCTCGGATACACTTAAAAAAATAAAACAGGCCACCATAAAAAAAAAATGAATATCTCAAGTTTCATTAAACTGTAGGCTCCTTTCATTATCAAATCTTGACCTTAGGACAACACGGTAGCTCAATCATGTAAAGTTGAAGTTAATTAAAAGAACGAACTCATTTAAGTGGACTGGTGCTGGGCGGGAGGACAGGTCTGAAACATCACTATATAAAGCGAGTGTGTACATCAAGTGGAATAAAACATCTACAATCAATGGAAACTAATGGATTGAGCAATACAGTGATCCGCCTCATACCACTGACCACTCCTCAATGTATGAAGTATAAGGAGGCTGGGGATCATTAAATTAACCATCAAATCTAGCTTAATTAAGAGATTATTTATTTTTAGCCTTAAACTCTTATTTACCAAAGATTGAAAGAAAAAACAACTCAGCTTTAAAAAAAAATGTTCTACATTCTTATACAGAGCTCTTCTTCTCAATGAAACAAATACACTAGTACATGTAGTCAGTCAGAGATTACAGTATGTACCACGACTATACAACCCCCTCTCAACAGTTATTCGAGGGAGATCAAACAAAAATGGATGTCTATGCTTATGTTTCATTCCCATTTATTTCATGAATGAATTCATAGAAAAAAAACCCTAAGTATGAATTCACAATTCTTTTAACTTAAAGTTATCATCCTGATCTGTAGAAGGGCAACAGAAATGTGGCGTTCCTTTCAACAATGCGTCCGAATGTGTTGATATTCATCATGAATTGGATTTCTGCATGTTTCAACTGTTTGTCTGTTTTGTTGACATATACCGTCAACAACAGACATTTGCCCGCGCATTTAAACAAATCAAGATCCAACGATAATTAAAACTATCATTTTGGTTAAAAACAAGCATTCAAAGAAACATGTGTATTCCACATTGCATGGGGATTGATTAAAAACTTTGAATATTTATCATAGTTGTAGAATAAGGCGGCGTGGAAGGGCCAGATGGAAAAATAAATAAATCTTATTTGTTCGGACGAATTAGCTATAGTTTTCCGACGACGAAGTTATTTGTTTGGGCGAATTAGGATTTTTTTTTGGGACGAATAAGTTATTGTTCATACAGATGTGAAAAGTCTAAATCAGTTTGTGACTCGACTTTGTAACTTTTACTATTGGATTTGTCTGTGCTGTATCTGTGATACAGAACACTTTTGATGGCGTTTCTAATGAGAAACATCACTGATAAAACATTGGTACTTTTTGGATTACTGCCAACCTTAAGAAGAATAAAAAACATATACAAATTGATGATTAAACTTTAATGTAGCTATTTGGCAAAAAACAAATCCTGAAAAAAAAATTTCATGCAAGTTTTTTCAAAATTTAATTTCCGATGCTAAAATTGAAGTCTTTAGACAGAATAGGGTCCGCTTGTTTTAAACTACACCCAAATCCTTTGTCAATTAACGAATTCTTTCTTGCGTCAACCAATTTCCGGATACCGGTGAATTCTCCGTTATTTTCGTCAAAGAAATTCTTATCATAGACACCATTATCTTTCAAAAATCTCAAAAGTCCACACAGTATGAGGTAGATAGATCTCGGTGGATATTCTGTTCCATCCCGCATCTGCACCTCCATAACGAACCGTCCAAGCCAAAAACTCATCTTCTCAAAAGTCATTAGCTTAAAATCGGGAATATTTTCCCGCCGGTTGGCCCACCATTTTTCAAAGAGATTCCGGGTGGCGGTAAATACAAAATTTACAATGTGAAAACGTCAGTAGGCGGCAGTTCGGCGAGCAAATCAAAATCAAACTGTAGATCAAATTCTCCGTCCAACCCTCTAAAATTTCGGCGCATTTTATGTCAAAGTTGAAGTCTGATAGCATGATCAGTCAGATAAAACACATCTGATTGCATGATCAATGGAATGATCATTTATTATTGTCATTTTATTAGGGTAAGTGTTATAAACTTTCTTTTGTTAATTTGGGGTCGAGTCACAAGTCATTTAGAATACTCGTTTCCTACTGCATCAGTGATACAGGACGGGGCCAGGCTCGAGCTGTCGCTCTCGCCTTAAGCCACGCCCTATATATCTGATAAAATAGGAAACTCGTACTCTAAATATAACTTACGAGATCATGCGCGGATCCAGAAAATCTGAGCGGGGGGGGGGGGGGGGGGGGGGGGGGGGCGTCAGAGATAATTTTGTATGCCAACATTTTTTGTTCGCGCTATGCTTAATTAAAAATTAATACAACCTTTCATATATGTAGCTTTAGATAAAGCATTGTTGTATCGACTTAAACAATTTGCTTTATTCGTTTGATTAAAAATAATCCAAACAATTTTTATATAAAATATAATCATAAATTTCTCTGAAACTAACAGTTTTGCAATACAATTTATGAAATCCAAAAAAATCAAATTAAAATAAAAAGCATCGATTGGTATTGCACCTTAATGCTTAGGAGACAATTAACATTTTGTACTCTTAATATTGCATCAAGCTACCACACACAGTTAATATGCAATGCGTACGATTATGAAGTCTGCAACAACATTCTGTATTATGTACAATGTACCTATTCGCAGGCTGGCTTGGTCGGCTGTGGCATTGTCTTTCTTGGTTCGATGCAGATTTACATTCTATTAACTAATTGACTAACTTCACAAAAAAAAAAAATGCGTGGCCACGAAGCAAGTAATCTTCAAATATCCTCTGAAATAATTACTCTTCACTTTGTGGAATGAAGCAATATATATGAAAGAGGAAATTATTTCTTGGATTTGATTAAGAAAGAGTTTCATCGTGAGAGATTTGAGGAAGGAAGGTTTTCAGACACGTATGAAGCTAAATTGATGACAACGTGAAAACTTTTCTATTTAATTCAGTATTTTTGAAAAATATAATAATATATAATATAATGATATATAAATTCTACACAAATTGTACGGGAAATTTTATTGGATATCGTGCACTGAAAAAACAGCTTACCCTAAATGTGTCAATTTACATTCATAAGCATTTCCAGTAGCTCTGAAAGATTTATACAGTTATATGATACATTTTCATTTCGTAACACTTAGGTCTAGTACTTGGCGGGTTTAGTTACAAAATTCTCATTGTACTTTCAATAGTAACATATTGACATATTTTTTAGTATTCATAACCAGGCAGTCAGTATGAAAAAAAAATACATCATGACATGATCATTAATATGTAATTTTTATCGAGTATTTAGAACTAAACAGCATTTCTCAATAAATTATAACTATTGATACTTGTGTTGTGTTATATATAGATATGTTTATTTGACATTTCACAATAATTGCAGGCTTTAAGATAAATAAGCTGTTGAAAATAAGAAATGCTCGGAATAGTAATTGATTAATCAATTGTTTATTTATTGTGACATCACAAGATTGTTATTTAGACGTACATGACTATACATGTAATTTGGTGTCATCGCCCACTGAGATAGAACCTCTGTCCTAGGGTCTCATCAAATCTCTCTAATTTCGATTGCTGGAATATGGACGATTGTCATCTAATTCAAATGACTTGTTTCGTTGGTACCATCCATGAACCAGGGTAAATATTTTGTTAAGTGATTGAAAAAATACTAATCGTTAGATTGGTTTCGGGTATCATAATGTGATTGATAGTTTCATGGAGCTGCTGGGGGTGGATCCAACATGCAATGACAGAACTGCAGGTCTGTAACCCCCCGGTCTGAAAAAAATATAATGGAAGCTACAGACCTGCAGCTAGTAATGACAAATACATAAGTATAGTTGATGACCCCAAAAAAGGGAAACCAAAATATTGTGAAGAGCTTAAATAGCTTACAGGCAAACTATTAATGTAAAAATATATTAAATATTGAATTTTCTTCTTACTTTTTTACTTTCATAATTCTACAAAACTTCTCTCGTTGTCAAAAAATTGGGCATAATCTGGGACATAATCACCCAGTACTCGTGAACCTACTTATGCATCAACAAAATAGTGTCAATAACAGTCAAGTTTTTGGAATTGAAAGTATCTACCGTACTATTCAAATTTCATTAAAACCATTCTTTTATCTGTCTTCATGCCTCACTGTTTGGGGGTAAAATAAAGGGCTTTCTTTATACTTACATTTAATCGATAATCAACATATTACGCAATTTTCGTCACTGATGATAACAATGGAAGCTATAATTAACTATCTCTGTCAAATGGAAACTGAACAAATTGGCACCGTCTTAACATCGTATATTTAAGTGATTTTACTAAGTTTAAGTAGATTTGTTCGTTAGAGAATAATCACAAAGAAAGCAAAACAACAGGTATTCCCTAGTTCTATTTATAGACACGATACTTACAGTCTAGAACATTTGACAGACTGTAAAAAGCCGACTGTCAGATCATGATAATCGTTTTATTGTGTACCTAGGATCTGGCCATGTTAGAATGGTAAGGTTATTCTCTCATAATTGAAGCTTAAGTAATACTTGAGTATGCATGCAACATATGTAGGCAAAATGTATATACGTAATAGGTGTGTCTGCGTTCTAATCAATATTATATGGTCTTCATTTTTTTTTATGTATGTAGGAAAAGCAGCTAGCATATTAGAGAGATGCTATTATTTCAATAGAAATTTACTTACTGTCTATGTTAGGATCAATATGAGTAAATTTCAAATTATACGAATTAATTTTTACTTTCGTTTTTGGAAATTCAATATACTGCTCTATATATGCATGACTTATCTTGAAATTGATATCCTACAGAGCTTAATAAGTATGTACATCTATGTGGTATGTAATGTAGACACAGGTGTAGGGGTGAGGAGGTAGTACAGGCGTCTCTCTATATATATTCGTATACGACCCCAGCCATAAACTTGTCGGCACAAGATATACTTTTTAAATACCTTGTGTCCTTATAATGCACTAAGTGGGTGATTAAATTTAAAGTATACTGCCCCTGTTGCGACAACGCATGGCAGACAACAGCTGATTTACCTTAACCATTCAATGTTATGTGAACTATTACTTATTTCTCCATTCATTTATTAGTTTGATTGTTAGTTTAAGTTGCTTCTGATTTATTCTGAAACAATTCTAGCTATTGTCATTGAAATATGAAAGTACATTTATATTCCATTTTATATTTGTTCAGAACAAGATAAAAGAAAAGTCGGGGAAGTTTCCCTTTGGCAAAAAGAAGAAGGTACTAAATTTCCTTTTTTGCGTGTCAATTTCCGTAATGCATGTATTGTAATTTTTTTTATGCTTATTAATGGAAATTTGCTGCATTCATACTCAGGACAAAAAAAAGGAAGTGAAAGCTACTGAGGAAGAAAAAACGCCATTGAAAGTATCAACTCCTGAAGAGGACGTTAAACAGACACCTAATAATCATGTGAGTAAAGTATATATATATATATATATATATATATATATATATATAGAGAGAGAGAGAGAGAGAGAGAGAGAGAGAGAGAGAGAGAGAGAGAGAGAGAATGTGTTTAATTTCACAGTTTGGCTTAAACTACAACACTACTCATGTCTTTTCCTAAAGGGGTACATTTATTTACGTGTATCGACACACAATTCTTCATATAAAACAATTATCCGCATATTGTGCTATTTATGTTGTAATTATTGCACAAAGTGTACTGAATATGTTGATACTGAGATGCTTTCATAATTTTACAGACACAGCCGAGTGTTGTGACAATCTTAAAGGAATCCCAGGGGTGGATCAATGAAAGACCGGTAGATGTCGGTGTAAGTATACACATAGTGACGTCAGATATACAGTGGTGAGAGAGAGAGAGAGAGAGAGAGAGAGAGAGAGAGAGAGAGAGAGAGAGATTTCTAATGTGTCCAACATTTTAATTAAAACTTATGCAAGCATGTCAAGCATTTACTCAAATAATTAAGATGATTATTATTACTGATATTATAATGAAAGAAATTGTATGAAAGTTGTGTTCTGAAATACCCAATCTAATGTAAATCTAGTATCGAGATTTTTGTAAGGATTTATTCTGATCCAGGATGTAGTTGTCGCACCTCAGAATCGCGTGGCTTTTACGTACACGTCAGGGACCAATCCTTACGTCACAAACCACCAGACAGTGACCCAACCAACACGAGGGGCAAGTTATTTTATTTACCTGTCAACTTTCTTTGTAGCAACGCATTTGGGAAAAAAATGCGTTTAATTTTGGACAAAGTTGGTATTTTAAATCATTTATAAATATTACTAACTGACTTTTCTGCATCTTTTTTTTTAGCATTAAGAAATATTATCTTTAGAACTTCATGTAAACAAACATATACAAGGATGTAGAAAATAAAAAAAAAATATAAAGTGGCACTTGTCTGAAGTTTGTGGAATGGTAATCAAAGTGCTTCAAAAACACTTTAATATTACAGTTATGATGAATTGTTCGACTTTAACACATGCAGTTTGTACACGTACATATATCATTGATCCAAATCTAACAGAATGGACAGCCGACCCAAATCACGGTCCCCGCGGAACCTAAGGGTCCTAGTAGAGTCCACAGCTTCTCTGCCAAGGCCCCGGAACAGTCCAGCTCTCAGGTACCTTGTAATGGTCAGCTACATACCCTCTCATTTACCAGTTCAATCTATCAACTAATTAAGTAGTATAAAGATAATAATGTATAGCTGGCCATTAAAGCAATTTCGTAGAATTCTTTATTTCAATAATGGTGGGTTTTGTATATATATATATATATATATATATATATATATATATATATATATATATATATATATATTCCTTTCTGATATAATTTATTTTAACAAAAAAAACCATACAGCATGTCTATACATGACACATTTTGATTCCCAATAATCTATATTTGTACATGACAATATACATATTGAATTCATCTTATTCCAACCATTTTTACTTTTCTAAGACCAAAGGTGATAGAAAGAATCTGCCACAAGCTGCGTCCTCTAGAGAATCTAAATTGGTGAGTACTAAAGTGGTGACTTCTTACTGTGTGGCTACTGTAGAAGCGTTTTATTTCTTCATTTTATCTAAAAATAAATTCTTGTTTTCAGAAGGAAGAAAGTGTGACTTATGAAAATGAAAATTCAGGACGCTCAAAGGTAAGAATATATCTGACATTATTTTTTTTATTTTTCGAAAAATTCAATTATTTTTAGGATAAAGGACCCTCAAGGGGCAACAAGATGGTCCTATACATGTAATGTAATATACAAATACACAAGAGAGAACATGTTATATGGTTGCAAGGAAAACAGACATAAAAAGGGGGATAACTAGATATATACATTTACACATATATACATAAACATAATCTACATATGCATGCAGGTAACTAGTAATTCATCGTAATACATTAAACCGCCTAAATTGTAAACTAAGACAACTTCCAAGAGAATCAAATTAATTTTTTCGCAATATGATATTCAGGTTAGTTTTCAAGGATTTTGATGAAAAGCTGTAGAAAATATTTTTTGCGAAAATATATGAACAGCACTAGTGTCTTGAAGTTTGATGCATGATATAAAAAAGTGAAACAGGAGAACCAGAACTAAAATAAAACGAATTAAAGAAAACGTGCCATTATGATGTAGTTCCAATTTTGTTGTTTCTATGTATATTTTTTGGGGACCAAAAAGTATACATATAAATACCTGTACCATAGAAAGCCATTGTATACAAGAATAGATTGTATCTCTCTGTTTTCTTTATTTGTTACAAATGATGATAAACGAAGTACTGGTGAACTGTATATTGTATTCCGATGTTTCCTCTTTGAGACATTAATACCTGAAAAAAAAAATATTTTTAAAATTCAGGAAGGGACAGAAACTGATAACCGGTTAATCTAAATCAAACAAAATCCCCGAAAAAAAATTTCTAGTTTTTCTGATCTCACATTATCATATGAAAGATTTACATTTTCTGAGAATCAAGATTTGATCACGTGACTAACCAAATTCACATAATATATCGTTGTCGTTTATACTTTTTTTTATATTCGAGAAGAGTGGTTCATTATAGATTATGATCCTAATTAATATAAATAATTTTCCGCCAAACATAATGGGTCCTTGGATACCCAAGGGTGATCCCGTCAATTTCTTATCACCGGGTGATGAGTGATAGACAGTCAACAGTCGGTTTCTGTCAATGTACATACTTTGGTATGCCATGGATGACCTCTCGTCCCATGTAAAACATATACCAGAATGAAAATGTCCTATATAGCATGTTCGACCTGGAGAATCTGTTTGTTTAACATGCTTTTTTTCTCATACACAGAAGAAGAAAGGGCAGTCATTTTTCGGGTCACTGACAGGAAAATCTTCGGTAACTATTTTGATAAAAAAAAAATGAAATAATTAACTTGAAGTTGCTGAAGATCTTTCAGATATCATCAAGGTATCTCAGAAATAGTCAGTCAATAGACAATATTAAATCTAATCCTTTTTTTTTTTATCTACAAATTAGATTAAGTTCTGTTATAAAAATTCTTATAATTATTTAGCACCCTTATAATTTGTAAAGTGTCAAGTAAACAAGCATGGAAATTACATAATTCCTGAGTATGCCGAAGACGGCTGTGCTATTTAGTCTTATCGTTTATTTAAAAAAATTTTGTTCGACAGAAGAAAGCAAGGAAAAGCTTGAATGAAGTGTTTGAGAAAGACGCAACAAAAGCAACTCAAGATGATACCAAGGAGTGCCAGGTATCTAGTTCTATCCTCGACAGTTTAGAAAAAACGGAAATATTACCACTGTGTATTCATATCACATTTTTGCATGCTGTGCTTTTTTTTGGTTTTGTAACATATATACATTTATTTGCGGAAACTTTGTACATTTATAGCTGTATTTAGGGGGGCACAATTATAATTGAAGACTTTGCCACAGTTTTTGTTTGACAATGTCATTATTTAAAATCAAAAGAGTTACTATCTTACTGATATTAAATAAAAAACCAAACGAAGACAGACTTTTTTGATATATGTATTATACAACTGTGATTATCGTAGATAAAACAAAATACAATTTAGATACAAAACTTAATGAAATTAAAATCCTCAGTACAGAATCAATTGAATCTATCTGACAAATATTCATTTGAAATACAGTAAAACACGCTTATAGCGAACACGCTTATAATGAATTGACGCTTATAGTGAAGTGATTTTTATTCCATGTGGGTTTTAAACGTATTGGGAAGCTAATAGATGTAACAAATTACGTTTATAAGGAAGCAAAATCGCCCGTCCCTGGCGGTTCGTTATAAGCCTGTTTTACTGTATTTTATTTGAAACACAGTTGTGTAGTCAGAATATTACAGATATGTTTATTCAAACAGAATGCCTCTACCAACATGAATGAGATCGGTTCATATGTATAGGTGAATTACATGTATCTGTATAATTATCAAGTAACTGGGTAACCATGTAATCACATGTACTTACTAACAGTCAACAAATGACCAAGAGTCGTCGTCATCAGAAGAAATGGCCGACAATTGGGACGACGATCCCAGAAATCCGTTCTCCACGTCTTTTGTAATAGAGGAGAATCACCCAGCACAATCAGTATGTCTGTCTTAAAATTAACTGACTGCTGCACTCACTGAATTATTCATAAACTTACTGTTGTACTAACCTTATCATCAAGTCATAGTGATGCACTTTCTATATCATTCGTAGCATTAGTATTGTACTCACCAAATTCGACGTAGCTTTACTGTTGTACATTCTCTATCATTCATAACATTAGTGTTCTGCTAACTGACACCTTCATAAGTTACTGATGCACTGGCTATATCTTTCATTTATTACTGAATTCGTCATATTCTTACTGTTTTGATAACTAAATTCTTCGTATCTTCACATTTTCAACAATGTCGCTGGTAACCGGTCTATTTATGTACGTAGGTACTAGTACTAATATTCTTCTATCTGATAAATGTACAGTAACTATGTTTCATAGTCTTTACTGTGTTCATAAATCCTCCACTTCTGACAATTCTTTGTGTAACATTCTCTACCTTTTAAAAATATTTCTTGAATAACAAAAAACTTGCAGTCTTTTAAATCAAATTCATTTTATTTACATCATTTTCTTTAGGAAATTTGTTGAAAAAATACTGTTACTATTTAGCCCATCAATGAAAAGGGTCAACAGAACAAAATCGCAGACTTCCACCTTCCCCTTGAGAAAGATCGCACCAGAGAATCAGAAAAAGATGACACCCCGAAAGGAAGTGAAACTGAGGTAGACTTTCGGAAAAGACCTCTGTAGTTGTATAGGCCTTTGGTTCTACATGTTATTATATTATTTTGCTATTTTCTATTATGGTATTTGTATGGAAGCGTATTGCTACCAAATGATATTATTTTTACTAAGTCGTACATACAAGACATAAAGTTGTATCTATACAAGACACTAAGTCGTACGTACTAGATAAAAAAAGTCATTATAACGAGATTTAAGGTCTCACACAAGGAATTAATTTCACTATATGTTACTATATATCTTTAATTAAGTTTATTGATTAACTATACTCTCAGCATATTATTCATGAAAGAGGAATTATTGTTAAATGCTTCAAGAAAAATTTGAGATCAGAAAAATAACGCCTAATGCGGCTTCTAAGAGAGATAATTGATAGTAAACATACCTACCCTCAAATACACGTGGGTTTCACATATTGACAAACAGACTCAACACCATCCAGGAAGTTGCATCATGCGCATCTAAAAAAATAGTTCCATTTAATCCAGTGTGACAATTCCACTAAAGTAATAATTTTCCTAGCAAATGAGTTCAAATTCAATACAGTAGGCCTAAAATAAGGTGCCAAAAAAGGAAGAAAGAAAAGAAATTGTCTCTATATATATGGAACTACGATTGATTGGCTCTTTCCTTGCGTAAGTCCTTTAAGTCGTTCATACGACATAAAAAAGTACGATCATGTATTATCTGGTCCGGACGACTCAGTTTCTTGTATGTCTACTCAGTATTTTGTAATATATCTTATTACCTCATTAGAACTACTTATCATGTCGTGCCTGTTTTATTTATAGAGTAAAAAGAAGAAGAGAAAATTGAAGGTTCCATCTTTTCGAAATAGTAAAAAGGTACAATTTATTTTAATTTTCATATAGAGTTATAGATATACATGTATACCTCCTCAAAATGAATTCCTTAATAATTCCTCAATAGCGAAAATAGAGAAAAGATTGTTTTTAGTTGTAACTTAATTGTACTAAATCAAGGGCTAAATGGTCATGGCCATTTTTAGATTACTAGTTTATTAGCCTTCTTCATAAGAGTTAAGAGCTTTGTAAAAAGATATAGGAAAATGTTTAAATTTGAAAGCTAACATATTAAGAATTTTTCTCTACTAAATAATAGTTTGTGGCTAAATGAATAAATGAATTATGTCAAAAAATTTAAGGTAGAACTGAAGAGTAATTTTTTGACCACTGAGCCTCCTTAAGATGATAATATAAGGAGGGGTTGAAAAATAAAGATATGAATATACATTTATCGGTGTTTACAGGCGGGTTCACCCTCATCTCCTCCGGTCAGTCCAGATGAGTCAGCGTCTGAACCAACCCACCTCAAGGACCTAGCCAGCACTGAAACCGAGGTAACTACCGTGGCTCTGAAGCGCGGAAAATTTCGTAAACAGATTTCAAAAATATCGGTTGTACAGTATTATGGTTTTATATTAACTTAAAAATATATCTATTTTAAATATTAAATTTTTTTAGTTTTCATTAGCATGTAAATCATGCTTACGAGAATGAGAATAATGCTTGTTTAACGATATAACAGTTAATTAATATTATATGTCTTACTGTTCACTCACCTTTCTCTTGTTCTTTTTTTAATATGGAATGCTGCAGTTTATGACTAAGCATGCAGCGTTAACATTTGCCTTATAAGTTTTTGCATGTGATTGTGTCTGCTTTAGCCTGAAACGAATGTGACGTCAAGACTACCCCAGCCTCCAATAAAACCCCCTCGTCTTCACAGCTATTCTTACGAGTTGCCTGATAAACTTGTCACAGAAGAGACTGGACAATTTCTGGTACTGCAACGTTTCTGTTTTCTCAAGCTTCAACACTCGTTTTCTATGTACATTCACTTTGAGCAACACTTTTCATTTAAAGAATAGAAGATTGGTTTGCGATTGAAATAATTATTAAATACTGTAAACGAAATGTTTTTGGCTGCAATTCGGGGATTAGATGAGACAATCTTTAGAAAAGTGTGAAGGGCAATTCAAAGGCAATGGAGTGTCACATTCAAAACAATTAATGTTTTTATCTTTAGCCATTTTCTGTAATCGTACGCATATATTAGTCAAGGATATCAAGGCTTAGAATACAATAGAAACAATACCATACTTAAGAGGTAGCGTACCTTGTTGTTGTTCTTGTTAAGAAGGGTGGACTGACATAAAATCTTGTGGATTCATACATACATACATACATACATACATACATACATTGTGGAAAATAGTATTTTCATTGTCATCATATGCCAGTGTTACTGTGTATACTCTGCGATTGTATAGAATGTGCCATTTGGAATTAGCATAGTTAAATCAACAGTAATCAAAGAATTATTAACTGTAGAGAATGATTTTGATGCGTAGTAAATTTTTGAACGTATGAAATACATTTTATTAACAGTTTATTTATTCTTTAAATCGCATGGTTAATTTGATAAAGTAATATTTATGAAGATGCACAATAGAGAATATACATATGAAACTGTATATATGATACAGAAGTAGGAGACGAATACCAAAAATAGTTTAACATTTACTTATTTTTTCTTTATTTTCAACATAAATTTTCTCTAGTTAATTGATAATATAATTTTTACTGATGAATATTAAAGATGACAGACTGATCTTTTTTATTGTTTAGAGTAGTTAACACGTTAAACATTTCCATTTAAAAACAATAACAGTGTTTTTCTTTCCAGTCAAGAGAGGAAAGAAACAAGTCCAAACAATTTTCTTCAATGAGAGTATCAAATAAGGTATTTTTCTTAAAAGATAATTATAATAACCCAAAGCGTGGAAATATGCTGAACAGCTCAGATATAACTGATTTCCTTTAAAGCAAAGAATCAATATAACGTCCATTAACAAACTTCATATATATTTTTATTATTTTAGAATACTCGACATGCCTTATGGCAAACACAAGAGAAAGACAAATTAGGGGATAACAAGGTGCGTGAATTTACAGTTGATCATCGTATGAAAAACAGCGCTTAACTTAAATATAAAATTTAAAGTCATTATTAAATGTCTAAAACTGGAATTTTCTCTCGATAGGAAAATGAGAGCGACACCATTGATGACGAGGAACTTCCTCCAAACATAGTATGGCTTATTAGTCAATTTTTGAAATTCTAAAAACATAATAAAAATGTGGATCTGTCGTAAAGGTGTTTGTGTTTCTTTTACTTCAGAACAAGAAGAGTCGGCAAGGACTTAAAATATTTGCATCGTTCCGCAAAAACAAACCGGCAAGTATTTTTCAAACTACCATGAGTTATTTTAAACTTTTTTTTTTGAAAATTGGAATAGATATATTACGACAGCATGGATTGTTTTATGAATTTTATTTTAAAAAATACCACAAGTTTCAAATTTTAAGGAAAATACAATGAAATAGTGATAGTCATTTTATCATTTCAAAGTTGCCATTCCCCAAAACATATCAGTACTTAGTTGAAAACTAACGTTATGTTGTTTTGTTTGTAGCCCAAAATAACGGAACTAGAGAAAGTGACTGAACATGAGGCCGAAGTAAGTTTTGACGTGAATATAAAATTGTTCAAAAATGAATAGAAATAACATCCTTAATATGCATTAGAATTGTTAGATGCAGGTCTGTAGTTTCAGGTCTGAAAAAATTCTGATGGACGACCTGGGAGCTACAGTGTCTCCCATAGTAAAACACTGCAATTTACAGCACACAAAAAATTGCGCTTGTTTTGGACTGATTAACCTTATTTTCACACAAATTCTGTGGAAAAAAATAGTACCATTAAATTCTTCAGTCAATTTACTACTGATATCGGTACTTTTCTTACCTCAAACTTTCTCATAAACACGCTAACCGACCTCAGAAATTGAAGTATGTTAAATTGACGTCGAGATCGAGAGTCGACATTTTTACATGTAAACAAATTGCACCACTATCACACATTAGGTTTATTACTGACTGACTGTAGAAATATATCGGGTTTATCAGTCTCATAGACGGCGAGGCTGTAGTCAGTCAAACAAACTTTATAAGTGCTTTGTTTTCCCGAGGACTATTAAGTGAGACATTTATTTCACGAGAAGCGGTGACCTTCAAAACCACTTGTACCGGTATATAAAATGGCTTACATCTCGTCCAATTTAACACAGTCGATCTCTTCAAAATCTCATTCTCACTTTCAATAGTCTTTGAAAATCTTCGCTGCACCCTTGTTCTTTTAGATTATTTTGTGTAATTTTAAACGTTTTCTCCCTTTCCTCCAAAGAGGTTTGACCGAATCTCGACGCCGCGCTGCCATTTTATTCTGCTCCAGACATACATCTGTAACAATGTGACGTCAATTCAAATGGCAACTACTCTAATTTAAACGTAATTTTAAAGGGCAACTACTCCAAATATTTTAAGAGCTTACGGAACGCGTTTTTGAATTAAATATAATATTATGAAATGTCGAGATGAGTAGGCGAAGCGTCGGCCATATTGCCAAATAATATCAGACGGACATAGAGATATATCCGGCAGTCACGTGTCATGTTTAAACCAATGAAATTGTGACATTTCAGTCCGAGGGAAAACAATTCACTTTACGGAGCTGCTGATGGTGTTTTAAATATCAGAGGCAAGTAAAGTGATGATATTTGTAGTAAAATGTCCGAGGAATGTTTTGGAAACAAATATTTGTACAGAATGTGTTTGAAAATAAGGTAAATCAGTCCATACTAGATATTTATTTTTACTATGGGAGGCACTGTAGCTACCAGGTCATCCATCCGATTTTTTTCAGATCGGGAGCTACAGACCTGCAGCTATAGAATTGTGCATAATGTTACACGGCTTTATCAATTATGAAATAGCACGTATCTCGATATTTATACAAGATAATCATAAATTAATGTATCATTATGAATATGTTCTTGTAGGCGTCGTATCGTAAATTGTATATATATGTAAAAATATTCAAAAAAATACACCACTTCAATGCTTCTTTGCTCACTTCTAGAAATATATTAAAAATCAGGCAATCTTTAAACACATAGGTCAAACACCTAGTTCATGAATAATTCATGCCTCAGTTCGATTGGCGCCTTCGCATTTTTGTAAAGAGCATCTCACCAATCGCGCTTGATTCGTAATGACAATTACTGTATCTCTTACACAATCTTCAATTCCAAATCTAACACGGTTTTATTTTGCTTTAATACGCGATTATTTCATTGGTGGATCTAACATAATGGATATTAATAAATACTGAGTAAGCATTTTCAGTGATTTGATACATGTTATATACATATTTACAAGACAGATCACATGCGAGTTCGATTTGCATATACGCCTTTGAACCTGATTTTGAGAAGCTATATTCAATTTCATTTAGGAAACTAAAGATGATGATGATTCTGAAATTCCATATCCATTGCCAAGTGGTTATCAACAATCAGGGGTAAATTCTTTTATTGATTATTTAAATATTTTATAAACGAAGTATTTTACTATATTATACTTCTGTACAAAAATGGAACTATCTTAGAAAAAAACTATCAATGACCAAAAAAAAAATGTAATGTCCGAATTTTGTTAAAACTCCTCTCACATAAGAGGTATAACTCTGGCTGGGAGCAAATAAATGAAGCAATCCTTGGGACTATTATTTTTTTCTTTAATCTTGTTTTTTACAGGTTGTTGATGTACGACGCAGCGCTCCACCTAATTTTGCAACCCGTGTAATGGGACCACAGGTCAGTTGACACCTAGATGCACGCCTGTGTAGTTTGTTCATTTTGTTGGTTTCTTTTTGCTTTGTCTAATTATTTTTGTTTGTATCATTTAGCTTTGTTGTTTCTAACATTGTAAATCCATGCAAGTTTTAAAGATTTATGTGTTTTTTGTATTGTTTTGTAACTTTCATATACTTGTTATGCATGCTGATATTGGCAATGTTTTAGAGCATAGCACAGGGTGAAATCTCAAAGCAAAGATCACAAACGCTGCCACCTACCCGTACATTTAACGTAAGTCCATCTTCACCGCTGTATTCATTAGATTTCGGAACATTTTGCAAATCAGTTGGCTGATGGTGGAACAGTACTGTCATTGCACATAGGCTTAATAACTTGCATCAACTTGATTCTGAGAACGTGTTTATGATTAAATATAATGGGCGACATTAAGTCAGCTGGCCCAAAAATGATGATAAAATGTTCGAATAACAAAACGGAGATAAATATAAGTAATAAGGAATCATTCTTTGAATATTATGAGGGCTTTATTGGATTTGATCACTCTCCGACCGAAGTCACCTCATAATACTCAAAGAATGATTCCTTATTCCTTAATTATTGTTGTTTGGAAATGGCGAGAGGCGCCGCCGAAAAGAAGAAATATTCAATTTTATTTTCTGATGTGCTGCCCATTTATCGTTGGTCTTCTTACTTTGAAAATAATATTGTTGCTATGAACAAAAACTGTAAAATATATTGTGTTCAGGTTGTATTGCTTTTTTTTTCTTTAATCAAACATCAATATGAATATGGATTACAGATACAACAACAATAAGATATTCTACTTCCTTCCGCCTTTACATTCTGTGTGATTGCCCTAGAGACGAATAATATGCAATTAAAAAAAGTTGTTATATTTCCTTGTATATATACTTGTAATATGTTAATACATCAAACATGAAATGACACAGAATTATTTTTTTGATATAGAATCGCTACTGTAAATATTAATATTCGTTTTTATCAAGTTACCCCCAACGAAGAATGACGAGATAGACCAAAGGGCGAGAACTGAGTCGGCAGCATCCGAAGTACGTGGTAGTTTAAGGGTGTTTTCTTTCTCTTAATTTCGGAATCTCGGAATTTTACTTGTTGTGTGAAGATAAAGTATTTGATACATAATTTTATTTTTCGGACTCTTCCCAGGATAGAAGAAATTCGCGAAACACCCTCCGAACCAAAAGTGGTCGGTACCGATACATTTAGATATTGGCTACTGATATGTTTTTAAAATTGTTTTCTGATAATTACCAAACAAAAATATTGAAAAATAAACATTCTTGTGTAATTTGATGAAATTAATGCTATTTATTCACAGAAAACAAGAAAAATAAGATCAAGGATAAAGAAAAGCTTATCCTTAAAGAAACCCACAAACGTAAGTTGACGCAAATATTCAAGACTAAAATGCATTGTCTTGTTTAATTTCCTGTCTATATTTCTAAATCTGGAGAATACTTATTAAAAGTTGATTTGCATTTCACGGACAAGATCCACATATATAAACTTGCAAAAAGTATATATTCTGAGCGCCGAGATCACATGTGCCTCACGTTAAAATTATTTCTTTTTATAATATAGCATTGACTGATTTATTTTTGACGTCGTCGTGTCAATAACTGTCGTCAGGTGAGCAGACAAATTGAATAACGCGGTCAGCGTTAGCGCGTTATGATCATTTGTCTGCTCAACTGACGGCAGTTATTGACACGACGACGTCAAAAATAAATCTTTTAATGCTTATATTTACATTCCCTTATTGACGAAATCAATTATTTTATTAAATAAATCGGTATAAATTGCAGATCACGGAGGGGGTGAACTAGTAACAGCAAGAACAGCTGTTTCTATAACCGGTTTAATTTGGTTATCACATAGACTGTTGAGACGAGCCTTGAAAATATAATCCATAAAAAATAACTCTTGAAATTTTGCTTTTAACATTAGAATCAACTTAATTATTAAATATTTGTAACACATGGTGTTTTACCAACATGTATGAAATATATATATGTTTATACCGATAACATAGAAAATCAACGTTTGGGAACTACTTATGTAAATTCATACGCAGTGATTGGGTTATTGCATTTAGAGGCATTCAAAGATCACCGAATATAATGGAAAAACACTGTAGAATGTAAATAAAAGATTATTTTCTGTACTATGATAATTATAGTAGAGAAAAAACATATTCTACAAGAACAATTTTTTTACGTCAGGTACCCGAGACCGAGATGTATGAAACATGTATATGTATAGTAAACGAGTATATACTGATATCGCCGTAGAGTTTTATTGCATCTATTTTTCGCGGATCATGGATGAAAAGCGTTTAATATGCATTTTTATTTTTTAAGTTTTATTAATTTCAACTTTAAATAGTATAAGTAAAACATTGAAACCTTATAATATATTTAAATCATAACTATGTTGAAAAATTACCGAAGAAAAGTTTTTACGTTTTAAGATTAAGATTTCGAGGCCTTTTTGAGCATAACATTTCAAATCTGAGTATCTGGTATATGTATACGATGACAAATTTTATATCTATACATTTTTTTTTGCTAATGTACCAAATGCACGTTTTAACTCAAAATGTTAAGGTATTTCTGCTTTGTGAATTGTAAAACTCCTTACTCCATATACTTGTGATATTTAGGAGGCAAACGAGATATGGCAGACTTACTCTTTGGAGGAGACAATAGAGGATGCTGATGAAGTAGAGGTACTGTGACGTGAATATATTTCTACTACTAGTATCTTTTTAAATTAAAGTACAATTAATTTAACAAAACATGCATTTTAAAACTAAAAAACGTCATAATAAATACATAACAAAACTTGTGATTTCAAGGAACGATTTTTTTTTTCTTCGCCAGAGTGAGTTTTACAAAGAGGAATCTAGTTTGGAGGTGGTATGTTCTGTTCAAGAAACTGAGGTAAATCGACAACAAATTCATTCAACAACACCCAACATCTAACGATATGAGGCATTTGCTTTCCACGAAACATGTCATTGTTATTCTGTTTTCATAGGTTGATTTGGAAACAAGAAAAAGAGAGCTTGAGTCTGTATTCAAAGATATGGAGTCAGAGGAGGAGGTAAAATAAAGGGATGCCTCTCATTCGATCTCTTTTTATCAAAGGCAATTGTTGTTAATCTTATGGACCCTCGTCCTCAATATGTTTTTAATGTTTGTTTTTAAACATTTGCAGGAAGAAGAAAAACCTAAAGCAAAAAATCCTAAACAATTCTTGAAAGATTTGAAGAAAAAGAAAAAGGTATACATTAAAGAGGATGAGTCACAGTTTAAGCTGAAAGTTTTCAATTTTATCTTTCATTTTCTATGTGAAGAATGCTTCATTAAGATGTTTTAAATAATGAAACAATAACTGCGCGTCAGTTATTGAGTTATAAATGACATAAGCTCAAAGCACTTTGTTTTGTTAACAGAGCTCAGGCCATGTCTTTGTTTACATATTAAATGACTAGGTTGAATGTGACAAACAATTATTACTGTTAAATATGAATTCATAACGAACTAACAAGAAGAAATAGAATATGCTTTGAACATAGCTTTTACTTGTATATTTTACAAATACAATGTAACCAAAAGCACTGCATCGTTTACATAACAAAGAATTGTCAGCTCTTTCATATTACTGGATAACTGATTTTTAGTTTTTGCTGACAATTAAAACCCGATGAAGCAAATTAAACATTTGAAATAGAAAAATGAAACTAAAAAAACAATTGGCCTTAAATTGTTACCATACCTTTTTAAAATTTCTTCACAGAAAAAGAAATCCGATTCCGAGGAACCAGAAGCATTTCCTCTAATGGACCAAAGTCTTCCTGTAGAGAAAAACGCAAAAAAGGTGAGACATATGGGGATAGTCCACTAATACATTTTCCAAAGTCTGGCAAAGGCCGTAATGTTAACTTTAAGGTTCATAGCTCCAACCCTAATTTTCGTCCAGGAATGAGGGACCGCTTGAATGAAAACACATTAAATTGTCTCTCCCCTGTTAATTTTGGAAAGGGTGTACATCAAACAATGTCAACTCTTTTCTTCAAATAAAATTCAAATTAGACCCTTGCTTTTAAAATTGCAAATCCTCCTTTCAAAACTTTTTCTGACTTGTGTCAAGCATTCTGATTTAAAATGTCAAAATAAATTTACATAGATAAACACTCTGCAAGTATGGGAAATATTTTGCCTAATTAAACGCACTACTGATTATAAAAATGATATTTTGTTACAAAAAAGTTTTATCATATTATTGGGGGGAGGGGCGGGTTGGTTCAAAAGACCTTTCTCCTAAGAAAAGAAAAACTATATAATAAAGATACTAGTAACATTTTCTGTCAGGTTTGTAAAGGCAGTTTCTCTTTTAAGAACAAGAACGCTGCTGAACATATTATAGTGGTCAAAGGTCAGCTGGGGGAATTGAAAGAAATTGCACATGATAACATAAAAAAAATGGAAGAGAGGGAAGACAACTTAGAAGATTTAAACGAACGGGCAGACAAGTTGGAGCAAACAGTAAGGATATATAGATAGATAGATAGATAGATAGATAGATAGTTTTAAATATATGTAGTTAAAATTAAATGTCGTCTAACTAAATTGGTTATGGCCTTGCAAAGTTTTAAGATCTTTAAGTGATATCTTTACAATTTTAAATGAGAAGGTAAGAGAAAAAAATGCTTAATATTTCTTTGCAGGCAGGATTGTTTCACAAGACTGCAGTGCAGGTGAGAACGGAGGTAGAAACTTGTTGTAGGAAGAGGACAAAACGGATTATTCTCGGTGTTGTTGTCGCTCTCCTTGTCCTTGTCGTCATCATCCTCATCGCTGTCCTCTCCAGCAAATCAGAAACAACAGAAGTTCGCACTATTCATATAATTCACGTTATAAACGGAACCGTACCATATATCACCCCGTCACCGGGTTGAAAAAAATCCATTGGGAAGGATTTAGTCCTAGCATTACTACTGAGTATGTTCCATTGCATGGATATCGCTTAGCTAGTTGTCGTAAAGGGTCTTGTTTTGAGATAAGGAACGCACTTTTTCTACAATCCTTTTCTTTCCTAATCTTGTTCCATGACTTTGTTAATGAAACAAGATAATTTCGTACAAATCATAAAACTTTTTGAACAATAAAAATATAGGAAGTTGGGATTGCTGATGATTATACCCTTTGATACAAATTATAATAATATGGTATAGTAAATTGCCTGTTTGAAGTATTGTATTGTTTTAACATTTTTGATTTCTTGTACCAGTGATGGTTAACTCTTGCATTTTCTCGTATTTACAAGTAACTTCCAGAGACCACTGTGATGTTGATGAAGATAAACATGTATGTTGCATGTGCATAATGAAAACGTACACTAGTGTATAGTATTTTAAAAGAAATCATTGATGAATTATCTCTTAAATAATGTGCATTGCTCATAACCGTGGAATATAATTGTAAACATTTATCTGGACATGATTATCTGTAATATCTTAAATGCAGATATTTAACTTGAGCTTTGATATAATTTGTTGCGGTACATGTAAAGTGTAGTTACATGTGTATTGTGCTCTGGTGATTTGTATTATCATAAACCTGGCATATAAATGTGAATTTGTAGCCTTAAACATGTTCGTATAAGTTCTTGAATATGTATATTGTACTGTGATAATTCTGTAAAAGGCAGTGTGAATATTCCATGTATGCATTCATTTTATACAGTATATAGTATAGTATTCTGCAACAACCTGCATGTGGGAAATACAAGAATGTAATTTAAACTCTGCTCTCAAAGTCTAAGATTCGATCGGGAATTAAATTAAATCATCCTTATATATTGTAGATTTGAATTAATTGATACCTTTACCCCACGACATTAAGAAGGGTCCCTTGAGAGGTGCAAATTTTAAGACAGGAATTAGTTCAAGGGCACTCCCGATAAAATGTTTTTGAACTTGAAAATCTTTAAATTATAACCATAACCCCTCTCCTTTCGATTTTAGATTTTTTTTATCCCCCTCAAAAAAAATCAGATAAAACTGTTACTCAGATGAGCTATGTTGCCTGTGGGCCTATTATATGTTATTGCGTGTGCATAATAACTTATGTGTACATGTTTTGTTAGTGCTCAATGAGATATGTAATATAGGGATGTATTAGGAGAGGTGCATGTATGTTTAAGGATTCATTAAGGATTTGTTCATCACAGAGATTTGTATATTATATCAATGACGATGTTTGGCTAATAGTAAACAATGTGTCACAAAACCAAAATGATTCTAGTCATATTTGTAAGATAATTTGTGATTTATTTGTATATTCATAAACAATATTCATTAAATGATTGATCCATACCCGAATGCCTTTATATTGTGTGCTTCTCTGATAAGTGTGCACCAGAATCCTTTATTAATGGGTTGAGCTTTTGATAAGGTTGTAAGAATGTCCAGTGCTTAGATACATTCACAAGTGATATGCTGAATTATTTTACACATTACGTTGTGTTTGCTTAAATTCTAACTTTATTGGCAATAATTGTGATACTATTTTAAGCATTAAATGAATTAATATTTGTTTTTATGTTTTCTTGTCTGTGGAATAAGTTTTCTGTATTATACATAGAAAACATTCTATTACCCCCATGAACTGCTTAAACATAAACAGGCGAATATAATATATATATATATATATATATATATATATATATATATATATATATATATATATATATGTAAAACATGCACATTACTCAATATATGGCAATGTTTAAAATAGAATATAGAATAGAATTTATTATCTTTGAACTTTGAACTTTATAAAGACTCTTAGTAAAACACTAAAGTGTCGCTGAACATGTAGTTTCCGGATTTTTTAATTGACTTATAGCTGAATGCATATTGATGTAAAGAGCTGAAAGGCATCATAAATGTATAGGTACCCATTAATTAATGAAAAAGCGGCAAAGTTAGATGTATATACTGTGAAGCCCCAAAAAGGTAATGTCTGTATAATATATAACGAAATCCATGACATCGTAACTATGTGGGTAGCAACAACTTCCAAATTTTTACAATTCTGAGTAGTAACTATGATAACACTCTTAAAACATATATTTATCTTGAATAGCTAAAATTGCTGTCACCAATTGCAAATGCATTGACAATTAAAGATTATGCAAGCAATAAGTATGAAGAAAGTTGGCGACTTAAAGTTGCAATCCAATTACGTAACTATTTACATAGAACTTATCTTAATATCAATGGTAGTCATCTGTTTGCCAGTGCCATCTAATTTTTATGTGTGATTTTTGTGTTGTAACAGAAAAACTTAATCAAATGTAATAATGATTATTAGGATTATCGTCATAAGGTTAAAAAAAGTTATTCAAAGAAAATTGTTGCTGAAAGTTATCACGAGATTTGCTGACGTCACATTAATTGTCCGTTCAGCTTTTATTAAAAGATGTTTTAGGAATGCCCAACTAAATCAATGATGACCTGGGCCTCCAAAATAAATTTGGTTCTTTCTCTTATCAAAGTCAACTAATATTCAAAGTATCATCTTTCTACCTCTTAAGATCACAAAGCTGTATTTTTCTACAATAACTTAAGATTAGGATTTTTCAATTAAACATAAAATCATTGTTATGTTACTCCTTTCGAGTTGAAGGTTCACTTCTGTCAATTATGATAATTTTTCTTTCAATTTTACAACAGATTATTATTATTAGATTATTAGATTATCAGATTAGACAGTCATCCATTCGAAAGTTCTCATAACATCTTACACAATTTTTTCAATGTTATCATCCGGTCGAATACTTTCATGCCGTTTGCAATGCTGCGTTGTTTAACCTGGCAAGATAAAGGGGGCGTTTAAAAGAAAAAATCTTTATTTTTCAATTTCAAATTACGTTATTGTTGCACCCAAAGGCGAATTGGGCAAAGACTATGCAGTTCCATGCTTCCATATTCTGAGTTTTTTTTCTCCGCTTCTACCATGTAAGTTTCATGTCTATGACTTTCTGTTTACAAAAGAAAAGAAAAAGAACATCAGTTTGGTAAAAGAAATTTTAGTTTAAGGGAAAACAATCTCAAAAATGTATAAAAATATAATATAAAAATATAAAAAAGAGTAAAAAGATGTGGAGAAAACCCATCGAAATATTTTTCAAAGTAAGAATCTAGAACTATATAGATTAAAAGAAAAGGTACAAAAATTAAAATTTCCCTCAATCAGGAAAGTGAAAGAATAATTGAGCGAAATGTGTTTAAAAAAGGTTATTGAAAAAAAGCTTTCCTGCTCAATCATTATCCGTCTGTTTGTTTTCCATAATTTTCAATTTCTTATAAATTTCATTTTCGGAGTTGATTTCATATCTCTACCCTTTAGTCTCTACTAGTATATATACAGTAAGTTGTTTTTTGTTTTGCAGTTTTGTAAGTTTAAAATGGTCTGCTTTGGGTTGCTTTGCTTTGCCTTTTTAAAAGAAAGTATTTGATACACTAACGCTGCATCAGATTCTCATGGTATTTTAAATCATTCTTGACGACGCATTTATTTAACAGTCGTCCATATTTACAGTCAAGCCTTTCCGTGTGTAATTGTTGTAACATTTGTGTACGTAAGTTACTTCGTTTGTTTGTTGTTGTGTTTGTTGTAAGTTACATCATTGTGCTTAACATGGTTATTTTAGGTTATTTATGTATTTAATTTGCTGTTTAGTTCAACACGTATTTATTATGATTATAAATTTACTAAGACAAAAATTGCCTCTTTTGTTTAAAGCGTACTAAAATTGCTTCACGTAATTTGTTTTATATCTTCAGAAATATTTTTATTTTGTGATACTTTGAAAATTGAACTGAAATTGCTCCCTTTGTCATAGAGAAGCTGATGTCATAGATAAGTGTTTATGATTCTACGTATGTGTAGTGATTGTACGATGACATTGCTATTATACAGAAACCAGTGAAGTTCTTTTGATTGCTCTGCTGTGATCACTGACTCACTCATACTAGTCATGTTTAGATTTCCTCCTTTTTCTTTCTAAAGAAATCATATTTTATACTTGTAATTCTTTTTTGTCAATTTTGTGAGTAAAGATGTTAATGTACAAGATCTCTTTAGTAACTGTTTTCACCGAAGTGACTTTCTGTGTTATTTTGTGATACCTGACATATTTCATAACGAACAGATTTGCTGTTTCTGCTTGTATCATATTTACCTTTACTGGCTGTAGTGTTCATTTCTTTGCACTATTAAATAAGAAGCATTAATTTTGTAAACGATTTTACATTGTTTTCGGCTTATTCAAACGTCTTATAAGGAATGATAAGCCTCCATCAGCTGTTAACAAATATGTTCCTATTCCCTTTATTCTGAATGGATCATATTTGACGAGTTGAAGCATAAACTGTTTAAACTTTGACCTTTTGACTTATAGACCGACACGGTTCATCCACATGCCGTTTTAAACCACAGTTTTGTGTAAGGTGAGGGTAACAAATAACTGCTAATTATACATGTCGAGCAATGATCGACACGGATGGAACATTTGTTGATCTTTGACCTTTTGGCTCCAAAATCAAAACAGGTCATGAAAGATGAACTAAAATTTGATACTGGTGACTCGATAAATTGACATTCTAAATATAGACAGTATCAGCTCTATCGGTGAATGATAATCGATACACATTTACGCTAGCCTTTTTCTTTCAAATGGGGAAACAATAAAAAGTCAGTTACATGTAACTACAGGCATTTTATTTCTCTCTCTCTCTCTCTCTCTCTCTCTCTCTCTCTCTCTCTCTCTCTCAATAAAAATCTTAAACTGATTAACCGTCTTTCTCATGTTATTTGATTTAATAAGTATTTTATTCAAGTATATAAGAATACATTGAACAGAGTGAACAGCAGGCACGATGCCTATACATGTATATGTTTTCTCCTATAGTCAAGGTATGATATTAACTTTATATATATTTCTCCTATAGTCAAGGTATGATATTAACTTTCTCGTGTTATAATGTTTGCTCTTTTTATTACTTTATCTTTTTATCTCATATCAAATAGTCACGTTTCAATCGTGCAGAAAGATTTAGTACAGGCCGATGGTAACAAAGTGACTCAATTTCCATAATGTAATTCTATGTAAATGCAAATTAAATTCATTAGTCACTGAACATTGAATTTTTGTGCATGCTTGCATGCAATACAAAACTTGTAAATAGCAAACATGTAAATTGGCATGTAATGTTTTGCATGACTTGATTTTAATCTTTAATTTTCTTAAGAAATCTTGCGTTATTGAGTTACTCTCTCAGTATGATATACTGAAGGATAATTATTTTTTTTACCACCAAATAACTTTTAGCACTGCTAAACCGTTCATCGTTCATCGTATCTCTGTCAACTAGTTAATGGATATGAACGAATCGAACGTGGACGTTCGAATTGTAAAAAATTTGAAAGCATATAATTATAATATAACGCAGGCAGTAGGAATTTGATTTCGTCAGGTTTGTTACCTGGGTGTGTCTGAATTTATAATGTTCACCGGAATTTGACCCCTGTTGGTGCTTTTTCTGTATGACCTCTAAAATCCACCCTCCATTTCTAAATGTACGGATATCTCAAATAGTTTGTTTTGCTTTGTTTTCATAATTATTTTCTCATGAATGAAAATATATATCAAGTGTATACGTAGTGACTCTCCGGTAAAGCAACCGCGTTGCATCTCAATTTTAAGAACAAAAAACATTTTGAGTGATGATGACTTGAGCGGAATTTAACATTTGAAAACGAACTTAGGTTCATTTGCATGACTTTGTCTATAAAAGTGTGTATGTTACAAAAATAATCGTGAAATTGTCTGCACTTTCTTTTAAATGAGGGTGGGGTACAAATCAACGCATTAATCCCACGCATCGCACACTATGCACCCTGTAGTTTATCAAGCATAACTTTTAAAAATTTCGTTTCCTCTTTCTCGTAGTTTTCCTGAACAGTCTGTGAAGCTTTTAATTAGAACCATTATGAGCTTTAGTGACAGTCGGGCAGTCAGCTTGGACGTTAATGTGTTGTACAAAGCCCACTAAACGCCATGTGAACACGAATGGTGATGGTCATTATTTAACCAAGCTGTAATGATGGTGCTAAGATGTCCCGAATCCCCGTTATGATAAATGATCGAGGGGACAACAGAAGAAGGTGTGATCTTTGTATGTTATAGGTGCTGTCGTCTTCATTTGTATATTTAAGTCTTATATGTGGCAAAATGTAGCGCCAATTAAAAGCACGCCTCACTGATTTTGGGATATGTTAAGAATTTTTAACAAAATTAAAACTAAACATTTCAGGTGATCCTATTGCCCTAAACCCGAGATGGATGTCCAATAGATAACTTATAAAAAGTGGATATATATGTAATGATTATATACAAGCATGCATGCCACGATTTCTGTAAAATCTATACAGCTATCAACGCCCTTTATATAAAAAAACAACCCCAAATAAGTCATTTTTAAAGCAGCACTTTATCTACAATTTTAAGTAGAAAATCATACACTTCAGGGCTGTTCAAAGTTAAATGGCAAATCAATACGACGATTTGATCAACTTTGATTTAGAACTCCTCAAAAGAGACATCTGACAAAGAAATCAAAATACATGTATAGACGTACCTTTTCACTTTTTTTGCAAAAGTTCACTTGTCTAGTCATAGAATTGCATAATGTTGCTTAATCATTTCCCCCACCCATATATATTTGTTTTAAATAACCAATCTATTGGTTTTTACTCAAATTTATTTATAAATCTGACATATTCGTTCCTCAAAACGATCTCGAGGCTTGTCGAAATAAAATCCAGAAGAGAAATACAATACAAACATGTAAATGAAGCGCTAATCACTGGCCTGTTACATTGTTAGTACAGTATGTCTCCATTTGACACCACGCCCGCGGCACCCCCAGAACTCGCACATCTCGTATTCACGACACGAGGCTAAATAGACTATTTTCTTTAAAAGTTCATGGGGTTTCTTTCAAATTCCACTTCGGTCATAAGTAAATTATTGCATCATAAGATCTAAAATAAACCACTTCTGGCTGTTACTCTCTATGTTAAATCAATTCCATCTGATTTCTCTGTCTACTTTGAAATATTTAATTACAAACAGAGAAATAACGGTGTCAAGTTCTAGGTGTGATGGCGTACATGGGGTTGCACAGCTCTTTTGTGGCGGACTTTAACAGCGAGTTAGTGAGTTAAATAATGACCGAGGCCAACATCACAAGCATCTGTCTCCCCCGGGCCCGCCAGGGGTCGCCCGCTAATCTCTAATACTGCAGTTAGCGTTTTATATCACTGTATATATTAGCTCCTACGATTCTTGTATACAGTACATTTACTTATTTAAATATTTCATGACACATATGCCTCTGATATAACATAATCACCAATTAAGTTACTTTAAATAGATATCAAACATAGTGTATATTTCCTCAAAGGTCCGAAACCATCTTTATTTTGAAGAAAAAATATGACTTAAATAGGAGAATGAAACTGCAAAGGTCACATATAACTAAGTAATCTATGATCATCTTAACTTAATTTGTGTGTAAGTATTTAGGTATCGCAGTGTTTATGAATATAGACATTTATGAGAGTTGTCCAGTGGTGTTATCTCGACATAAGCTCTACTAATAACGTTGTAAAGTTATAAAAAATGAAACCCTTATTTCTAAGTTATCTTTATGATATTTACTGTCCGCTTACCTTTCAATGACAGACTGAGTATTTATGGCTTCAGATAAGCCGGTAATTGGATTAAAGATTTTATAGTGACAGGGTGCATTAGGAGTAAAAACAAACTGTTATACATTGAATGGAGAAACGTAATACAAATTAATTTCACTATAATTGATCAGACTTTTTTATTCATAAAATGTTGTAGAAGAAATGGGCGTAACCATGTTGGTTTAGTTTCTAGTGTTCGGAGTTAATCTGATTCCGGATTAGGTAAATTGCGCAATGTTGAACCAAAAGGTGATAATTTTGTTAATCCATTCTGTGGGCAGTAGATAACAATGACCCACTAATTGCAAAGGATTATTTCTTAGTCTTCCTTTAGGCTACTAATCTGTTTCCTGGGATTTTTTGTATCAATTGGATCTTCCAACTGTCATTCCCAAATAGAATTTGATGGCATATATTTCAACAATGTAAAATATTCAACATAGAAGATACACTATCCTTTTCTTCCTGCTAACACACCTCAGTGATATGTGATAGATATGACTGAATTTTTATATACTTTTTACGCAAGTGTGGGAAATATATATTCAAATAGAATATTCCGAATATTTCAAAAATTTCTTTCAGTGAAATATAATATATAACAAAGTCCGCGCATTTGTTGAGGTTTCAGAGAAGGGAGGTCACGGGTGTCGACATGGGGGTCAACATTCGTAGTAACGACAATGGATACCACGGTTCATTGAATCCCTTGTATGGAATCGAGAGTCAGGTATATCGTAAAGCGACCCGAGTGAAGAATAAAAAAAAATCGTTCCGGTTGGTGACCATTCAACAAAACCAGATTCGATATGACGTAGCCCACTAGAGGCCGTTTAATTTATAAACAAGAAGGGCGTGACTTTCACCTGGAGCCAGTGTGTGTACAGAAGATAGTAGGACCGATAGCGAGGCAAAGACTGGCCACATTATCTTCTGTCGGACTGCCTAACACAACGTCTGCCATTTTCGGATAATTATCGTCCGCCATTGCCACAAATGATCGGCTAAGGAATTTTAATTTTCACTGTTTTGATCAGAGACAGGGTTGGCTTTGTATGCATCCTTGAAGTTGTGAAAATCCATGATCATTTGAACAAAATGGCTTGGCCAGGTGTGCTGAAAGTGGCGTTTGTCCTGACTTTGCTGGCCCTTTTTTTCATTACCGTCGGATACATTTTACCGTGGTGGTTCGTGGGGCAGCACTTTCACCTGGGAGTGTTTTATGGGTTGCTCTGTTACCCAGGGGATATAGCTGGGGGGAACTGTACAGTCTTCTCCTACTATGACATCAAACTTAAAGATGCGAGTGCAGCCACTCTAGGTAGGTACATTTCACAGGTAGGCAGAGCTGCGTCCACATGTCAGGACACATTATAAAGTTATACATATTTTCTTTTGTCTGACGACATGAAAATAATTATAAAGCCATTTTTATATAATGAGATTAAATTTCTCTTTGCCAGGTCCTTTTTATATCGCTATATATGCAGGTACACAACGAGGAAGATTGTTTCAATATTTTATTCTGTGTTGTTCTGTAAATAAACCTCTAAAGTATAAGTAATATAAACTGACGGGTATTTTATACTGAACTAAATACCTATTACATGTACATCATACAATACAACTTGAATCATATTGAACATATCATATTAGATATTTGTTTTGATTACACACCTTCTTGTATATGCCAATTCATTCAACAGTTCTTTATTTGATCGCTCCCAACTGATTTACATACGCCTGTGTGAGGTATAAAAAAGTGAATTTCTATTGAGAGTCCCCCAGGTGTGAAATATATGCAAACTTTCAGTTTGTCAGTAGAGTTATTCAATGACAAGACTTCTGTTACTTTATGAAATTACGTTAATTGTCATGTTTGTGTTCCCTTAAGTTCAACGCTGAAGACCCTCACATCCCGGTGGTTCACATACAGGTACCTAGTGGGGTTATATTGTAACGCCCAAATACCTGATTTTAGTGTGTGTGTGTGTGTGTGTGTGTGTGTGTGTGTGTGTGTGGACACAACCCCCCTCCCTGCAATAACTACACGCTCTTATAGATATGTGTTGGGACATACAACCATAATGAATGTGTGAAATTGGCTAGGCAACGGATGTATTAAATAACAAAAGCTTTATCTCCGACAGTCAGACATGCAGATAAGTGAACTCGGAACAGAATCGGAACAGACCCCCTCCTCCCGTTAAGAAATTTGCATCTAATCTGTCCCAATAATAATTCGTTCGTTCGTTCGTTCGTTTCTGTAACCGTATTTATCCACTGGTGGTTGGTTGACCCTCCTAGCTTCACCATGACCCCGTTAGCCGGTTTCCATCGTTTCCAGGCTCCACGACGTGGACGAGGGGTTGGACTTTTGAGCCCACTGACTTTATCAACTGCGTCTATGGGGGACATAGGTTGGCTTTATAATAATTAATGCGTCTAAAATTTGTTGTTTTTTTTTTTTAATTAAAATCCTTAATCCTATGTAAGTGTGTTGGTGGGGATGGATAGACCGGGAATGAAATATCTTTACGCGAGAGGAAAATTTAACTCGGTTTGTTGAAAAAGTGCATCTGTTTTATATGCATAGCCTCTGTTGTTAGGATAAGATCGGCCCTATGCAGATATCAGGCATTCATGTTTTTGTCGACAAGAGAACATTTGCATACCTTACGTGATTATGAAAACCACACACTAGCCTTTTAAACGTAATGAAGCCCTAAAAAAGATTTTAGCTTAAAGTGTTAAAAAACCAATTGTTATTGTGTGACTTCCTAAGTTCTATTCGCCAAACTGAATACATGTAGTCCCTATGCTGTTATACATGGCAATGCAATACGTTAGTGGGATTTCATATTTATTTTGCAAAACCTCAGGAGACTTTTCATAACAAACCCATTTAGAGACAACCTCCGAATGCTTGCACCTAGCATTATTAATAAAATATTATTGACATATAATCTAAAACATGGTAAACAATGCAATTGTTTTTATGGTGGTACATATATGCGAGTATGAAAGGATGTGAGAATGTGCAATAAATATTCTTCTCGGTGCAGTGTTAAAATTATGACAATTGAAAAAAGAAATAACTCTTCAATCTCAAAACCATTTTTGTTACTTTAGCGACATGTTTTTTTTTTCAGTTGACAATGCTTTCTTTGTCACCATACAAGCCATCACCTCAGTGGTGGTAGGTCTGACCCTCTTTGCCAGCCTCATTCTCATCGTCGGCGCATGCGGGAACGTTAAGAGCAAATGTCCATACGTACTAGCTGCCATCTTTCAATTTTTTGGAGGTATGTATTGTTACTTGAAGAGACAAGAATAAATCCCAAATTTTTATGGTCGATTGTATCATTCAAAATTTATCCGGTCTGAAAGATGATTTCGACATAATTTCACATTTAGTAAAGAAACCAATGAACAATCGTACAAATGAAGATCTAAAACGAGAGTTTTTCTCTGTTGTAGCCCTGATCTCTGCTTTGACTGCCGGTGCTTTCGCCTATGTCTATGTTGTGGTCCACGTTCAATTGGAGGGCATTTTGCCGATGGATGGCAAAATCTTTCCATACTCCATTCTTTCATTCGGATTCGGTGGATTTATTCTATTCATTGCCTTCATCTGCCTGGCTATTGCTACATGCACGTGGAGAAACATGGATGACGACGACGACGATGATATGAGTCCGCCCTATCCGATGACTGAGTACGGGAAAAATGGTTATGGTAACAATGCGTACACGAGCGACAGTCGGCGCAACGACTATGTTGTCCCCGGAAATGCTCAGAAATATGGCTACGATTCTAGATATGAATATGGTAGTAATTCTAAAAATGACTACAACAAGTCTAGGAATGACTATTCAGGATCCAGGAATGACTATTCGGGATCAAGGAATGATTATTCAGGATCAAGGAATGGTTACAATTCTAAGCAGGATTATCCATACAGGAATGAAAATATGTACAGGCCGTACAATAACGCCGGATCTCGGTATTGAGACTCAGTGGGAGCCAGATCTAGAACCCGCGGGAGGGGCGATTAAAATACACAACTAACGATATCTGGCGTAAACATTTGCAATTTGTACATATATAATAGAACGGGTAATACTGTATGGAGACTTTCTATACAAGATCAGGAAGTTTTTACATGTCTGATGTCAACAGCGCATATAAGAAATGAATGCAACTCAATCCCACAAAAGAGTTGAATGTCAGATGAATAGCTGAATAAGAAGGTGCGTGCTTCTGTACCATTTCGATGTTGAATATTTTTTTTTTACTTATTTGCGAGTGACAAATATACTGTAAACTGTAAACATGAATAGAAATAACACCCCTAATCACACAGGACAAATTAAATGTTGGCTTAGTAGAAAGCGGAGGCTAATAGAGTGCTCCGTGTCAGAAATGTGTTATGTTGGCAACAGAAAAAAATATGACTTGATTTTGTATTTTATAATTATATATTTTGAGACGTTTTGTACATTTATTTGATACATACATTTATTAAATGAAATATATTTGAATGTTTTAAAAAATATTTTATTTTTATACTTTTACATTAAAAGGGATTTGAATGCATTTAATTCCCCGTGTATAATCCTTTGCATATAATTACAAATGCAGCCAACAGGTGCTTGTTTGATATACCGATACATAGGAAGCTCTGGCCTCGAGTTATCGTACGTAACACCACACGAACTTATCATTTATCTAGAAAGTACACAGAGAAATATGCAAGTCCCAAATCTTATCGGTGACACATTGGATGAAAGTGCCCAAAGTGGGCGGTGTATTTTAGATTCTATCATTTATTTAACCATTTAGATAAATATTGCACCCCATCGACCAGAAAAGAACATGGAATAAAAAGGACCGCTCATAAAAAAAAACCTAAATCTGTACAAGTTTTAGCCATGGTCTTTTGAAAGCAAAATCCTGACTTTGGACAGGCAAATCGCCAAAGATACTATAGTATAATAGCCCAATTTCGAAAGTAAAAAACAAACATTAACTAAATAAGAAGGCTGGAGGCTATGCGACTTTATCAATGGTATTGGTATTTTTTCTCGATAATTTTTTAATTTAGCGAAAACTTTTTTTTTTCATGATTTCCTATTGATGTTATCATGAAAAGATTGTACGTTTGGGTACATACACTATGCTTATGAATTCAATTTACTAGATAGACTTTTAAGTACTTCCCATAGCACCGTTTAATTCGTTGCTTATCAGGTGGGTATTCAACAGGGCTCAATGAGTAAACATAAGCATGGCTGTGGCTACATCATTAACAATGCATGATTTACCGAATGTTGACGGATAGAAGTTTAGTTTTACGAAGAAACTACAATATATGAAATAAAGAGATTACTGTGAGTCATTGTAGGTTCATAAAATGATATTCACACATCACGTGATATGTAAGACCTACTTCCCTCGATCAATATTTTTTTTTTATGATAAACCAGTGTCCATCCTTATTAAATCATTTTTTTATTCAATCATTAGTCTTTTCAGCTAGTAATGGCACAGCGGTTAGTTTATTTTAACATTTTACATCTTATTAAAACAAAAATCTAGTATGTACACAGAAATAGTATGGCCTGTAATTTGATTATAAATATTATCATATATGCTTGATTTTGTTGTGTTGCATTTAGAAAAAGTGTCATATGGTGCACTTTGAAATGAATTGTAGATTCATATCTTTATGTAACGTGAACTCTAGCGAGGTTTGACGGACAAAAGTTTGTAAAAACTTCACCTGTTTCTTTACAGAATCCAATACTCAGTATTGATTATTGCACAGGCTGTGCATTTTATGAGAGCCCTTTGTTCGAGTGATATCAACATCAGAAGGGACGCATGGCGTAATGAACAATTGATCCAGCAGACAGAAATAATGAAAGCATCACCCTAAGATCGAAGCTAATCTTTGACCAATAAATAAAACATTGTAGACGATATGCTTGACTTTGATCATCGGGTGAGGTACAACTGAGTTGTGTTTTTTATCAATAGTTGCATGTTCACATATATTACATATGTCATGTTGTAAATTTTGAATTTACTGGGTGGGTGTAAATACAAAATTTACAACATGACAACTTGTAAATTTTGTATTTACACCCACCCTGTAAATTCAAAATTTACAACATGACACATAATATTAAAATCTTTAATTTGTCTCAGTTAGGGATTTTACGTAAACAAGGTAGTATGTGACACTGTCTTCATACATTCTTTTAAAAGCAGTTTCTAAAATATACACAGTTTATCGCGTAAGGTAACAAGTTTGAATGATTGATTTACAATTCACTATCCAAATATATATGAGGGATGGAGTACTGGAGAGAGAAGGTGCTATCTACTACATATATACTACATTCATGCATACATGTACCCCAGAGTCTCTTCTGAGGAACTAGCTAATGATGTTCACATTTTCCGGAAGGGGGTTCAATGTCCAACGTTCAAATTCGGAAAGAGGGTCGGACAGTTCCCCCCCCCCCCCCCCCCCCCCCCCAATTTTATGACTCAAAGGACGCGTGATGACGCACTGTAATTCAGATACAAAATATGACGCATTCTTTTCTCGGCTCACTATATTTCTATGAATAGTGTTCATGACGCATTTTCCAACATATAAGGTAATGTGAAGAATTAAATAAATACCATAAAACGTTTTCATCTTGCGACCAGCTTGAATGTTTTGTGAAGGTGAAGAACTCTAGCTTCACGGAAACATTAGGGTTGACGGTCTTATAAACCGAATTTTCCCGACGATTTCCTGTTAAATAAATAAGATATCACATCGGTAATTGTCTAATTAAATGAACTTAAAATTGTTTATTTTTGTGTACTTTAGAATTGATTTTCTCCTTGACCGAATGTTGACATTTTTCTTTATTAAGTTAAAAAATGTACCTTAGACAAGGTTATATATATCTTCCTAAGTTATGTGCAGGCCGTGTACGAGCAAACAAGAAAAGCCCGATGTGAGGGTAGGTCAGTTTGATATACTATAAAAAAAAAAAAAAAATTGTATCAGATGTATTTTTAATATGTCAGCTTTTGAGGTAGGTAACAAAAATAAAATTCCCTCCATTTGGTCAAGACACGAACTAACTGATTTTAATGAATTTTTGCCTCTATAGTGTAATATAGTAAAACTAAATACTGGTTTAATTTAATTTGATAAGTATTTTATTCAAGTATATAAGAATACATGAACGGATTGAACAGCAGGAACAATGCCTATATATGTTTTCTCCTATTATTACTGGTTTCTTCCATAACTCGCTTTTGTGCGAGTTATGCAACTTTGTAAGACCTTTCTGTAACACCTTCACATAAAAGAAATATTTGCTTATAAACTAAGTATTCATTCTAAGTTACATATAAAATAGTTCTTCAAAGATACTGTATAACGATACATAAACCAAGCAGGCCAAAGTGTATTGGAATGTTAGAAGAGTAAGTTCACTAGGCCAAAGCTAGCCCAAGATATGTGCAGCAAATCGCAAATTTTTGTGACTGTTTCCCACGGCATGTCAATCGAGTTTTCTCGTAGAAGTACAGTAGTTTATTCTATTTTACATCAAAGGACAGATCACTGTTAATGCACAAAAGTATAGAGGAGTTTGCAAAGTAGAAAGGGTCCACAGGTGCCTGACGTTAAAATATTTCTTTTTAATATGATAAGATTATTTCCTCTACCATAGTAATTATATAGTTCCTCACGGTCACTATTGTGATTTTTTTTTAGATCGACTCATGGAAAATTGATAAGTACAAATATCTCCACTCGCCACTTACTACTTTTATGTGTAAATTTGTGTATCATTCATATGAATTAACGATACCACCGTTACTGTTCCTTTTATTATAAATCATGCTCCAAAGTCAGTCCACTGCTTTTCATATCGACAAAACCATAAAACGGAGATCAGAATGCACAATAATAATATAAGAAAGTAGTAGAGAGAATATACATATAATATATCTTTCAAAAGGTGCACGTGTGATCTGACGTAACATGATGGACGTCTACGAATACCCGTTATAATCAATGGTCTGTATTAAATCATATCTCAACGCAACTTTTAAAATGATATCTCATTATTCTACTCTGACCTAGAGTTTACCATTATTCTGCTCCCATGCATTGTGAATTGATTATTTAAAGAAGAGGCTTATGGGCCACATCACGCACATTAGCAACACTGTCAAACTTAGATCCAAATCCCGACATGTACATTAAAATATTGACAGTTTTGGGAGTGTCATTGCTCAAACAATCATACACCTTTTATCACACCTGCTTCTTATCCAATATCCAAATGTTCTCTTGATCCACGCAAGTCAATGTCTTCATTGGGTTACACATCTTCATGCTAGTCTACTGTCATGCTATTTTCAGTCAGAAATAATTATAGCTTTAATTGATGATCATCATGCGATTATTTTCTACGTAAAATTAACCCACCCTCAGTTGAGACCTACATTTAGCAGAATTGTCGTCTAATGACCTTTTTACTATCAATCACAGACTGTAGCTCCCTTTTGACTTCAATGGGACAAGCATATTAATGATATATGTGTACGCGTACCTTAAAATCCTTCACGCTAGTTTTTATTCTAACTTGAAAAACAATAGCTTATATTTTCTTCAGAATTTCTTTAAATAAATTCTGATATATGTAAAATTGAAATATGCCACATTACAATCTCTTCTTCTAACTATTTCTTTCATAAACTTATTTATAAATAATTTATATAAAATAATATGAACGTTGTAAAACGATTGTTTTGATTTGTATACATTGTATGTACATAAAATGTAATAACGAACAGTCTTGATAAAAATCAAAGGTTCAAAGGAAAAGTACAAAACAATGTCACATATTTTAGAGCGGAATACTAATATATTTGTTGAAATTTATATATACTTTAAGGCAAAGAATACGAATATATTTTTACAGTGTTTTTACATATTTAATAGTTTGAATCAGATACAGAGTATACAAATTTTCTTTTTGGTCATTGTCCTAATAATGGACTGATAATGTCCTCCAATGGTAATGTTCTCCAGTGGCTACTTGGTTTGCACAAGAATACCTCAATGACTGGCAATGAGCACAAACGCCGATGAGAATGTTTCACACACTGGCCAGAAAAGGGACCTCAGCAATTCTCTCCCCTTCGGTCTTAGAAAGCGCCGTTGCGTCGGGGTAGCGAGTAGCATAATCCACTAACGTTAAAATGTATCGATTACCTTTGTCAGTGATCGGGAAATGTGGTCCCACTATGTCAACATCAACTCTCTGGAATGGCTCATCGATGAGTGGCACTCGCTCAAGTGGTACTTTCTTGATCTTACCTTTGTGAAGGTGCGTTGGCATATATCGCATGATTGACAAAAACGTCGTGCATCACACTGGATTCCTGGCCACCAGAATTCCGATGTGACTCTTGCCAAAAATACGCTGTGTTCCTTATTGACCTACTAACAAGGAATCATGGGCAAGTTTCATTACCCGTTCTCTTAACTTTGTCGGAACAACTAGTTTAGAAAAGATCTTTTCCTGACCACCAACATGAGTCGTATACTGTCTGAACAACAGTTCATTTTTCTTATACCAGCTCACTTTACCATCCTTCTTAATTTGGGTGATTTTATTCTCTACATGCTCACTTCCTATTTCAAAATAGGATCCGTCTGCTGCGCCTCTTTTATCGTCAACGGATTAACATCATCAGTAATAATATCTGGTACCTAAAGCAGAATGTAAGGCTTGCTCTTGTTGAGTTTCTGTTGTCTTGTTTCAACAGCATTTACCTGCTAATCTTCATCTGGTTTTGCATCTTGTACATTATAAACTATCAAATCGTACATAGGGTTCTCAAAGCACCATACCTCATGTTAACCTTTCAAGAAGGGTGTGTTAATAGAAACCTCATTAATAGGAACAGTTATCTTTGATCCATCTGCTAAAAAACAAGTTTGTTCCTTACCTTGAATGAGGTCTTCCTGTGATACCTTACTCTTTTCGAAAACAATACCGCTACAGCCAGTGTCTCTGAGTATTGTTACAGGAGCATTAATATTGTTTACATACCCTGCGGATATCGGCATATTAAAGCTGCGTTGCCTTGACACAAAGATGACGTAGTCATCGGAGATAGCGATGCTCTAGAATCTACAACCGAGTCAGTAGGCATTTTGCTAGCAAAACATTTTGTTCAGATGAACTTGCTTCCTGTACTGCAGGAGCAGAGCAAACACGGACCTCTAAATATTAAAGGTAGGATCAGGTGCCATGGAGGAGTGAGCATCCTCTGCTGACCAGTTACACCCGCCATGTGCTGTTTGTCGTAATTGGGGAAACGGGAAAATCCGTAGACAATTCAGTGATTAATAACGGCCTGACAATAAGTATGAAAAACGTCAGTAAGCATTCGACCTAGCAGAAGATTGTATTTGGTGACAAGGTCGTTGTATCGACCATAGAACTTACGAAAGGATGACTTCAATCGAGACTGTTGATAATCTTGTTTTATCAAATACATCTATAATAAAAGGCAGTGCAGTAGTTTTCCTAAATATTTAAGCGTTATTTCTGTGGAAAAATTGATGTACAAAGTCTGTTTACAAAACAAACTTTATATAACAGGGTAACGCGTGATTTCACATGGACTGAATACACCTAAGCAATTGGGAGACAAAACCAACCGGGTTCCTTTTGTTATGACGCTTGAGGCTTGTTTGTTTGTTTTTGTTTTGTATTCGCATACAAAAACATTTTCATTTATTTTAAATATTTCTCTTTGAAAAGACGCCGATTTTCCTGGCGTAAATAGGTGAAAGTGTATAACTTTCTAAATTAATCAGATAGTGTTGAAAATTAATTGATTCTGAAAAGCCAAAAAAGAAAAAAATGACCAAACAGCTTAAAACCGCGATTGGGGTCAACCTCTATCTGACAGCGAAGGCTTGGTTTGATCATACTTGAATCTACTTTTCTATTTCTTTACGAAACTTCTGCGAGGGTTTTGTTATTTTGCGCTTTTTGATACTTTAATTCACCCCTACCTATTTTTATTATTTTCTAATCAACTAATCTAACTCCATTTGTAAGGGAACTCAGTCCCAAATTTGAGCAAATATGAATGAAACCTCTTCACCCAAGGCTGCTTTGTGACAAGTTTAGTTGAAATTGGCTTTAGTAGTCCTGGAAAAAAATGTAAGAAAGTTAGCAGGCAGACAGACAGCGTACGATTGGAATCTCTTGTTCAGGTAAGCTTATAAAGATTTGTAATCACATGATTTAAATACTTCTAGACGAAATTGTACATCAATTGTATAATTATTGACGTACACGTAAAGATATTAGCAAATGCAAAGTTATTAAATTGATCAATTCATCATAAAGAGCATACTTAATGAGCTAATTTCAGTTCAACTTTTGATTTAAAACCAATCTAATAAGATATTGAAGTCTCTAGAAAATTGCAATTGTTTAATTATTGCAGTGGCATCTGCATGTGCAATTTATAAAATATGATACAAATAGTCACATACTACTAACCAGTTGATCGAGGTTTTTGAAAAGTTCCCTGAAAGTTGTTGGCTGTTAAACTGTTCAAAGCTTGTTTTTAAAGAGATTACATCTACCAAGGTTCTCTGCAAAATAAGTTATATTATCACTACATGATTCAATTAATGTTTATCTTATATCTCTCTTGTGATTAAACGGAAGGTTGTATTGTGATTTTTATATTCAATTCTGCTTTTCAATTTAAAACAGCATATACAAGAGACAACAAATTATTTGTCAATTCAAACAAAACAGAAGGGTGTATAAAAAATACACACCTACATACTAGTATACGCTATTTTCATATTAAAAAACCTCTGCATCAACAATAAATTTCAATAAAGAGGATCAAATTGGAAATAAAGCAAAATTAAACAACTTACAACTTTTAAGGAAAATTCCCTGTTAAATGTCGAAAAAGCGGATTCAGGAGATACTCTCATGATATCTTTTGAGGGGGAAATGATATTCTTTTGTGGAGATGTTGGAATTACACAAACTTGATTAAAGAACCTAGAATATCATATTTTGACTGTCGTACGGTGTATTATTATAAGTAACATTACAGGTTTTCAATGTTTGATTAATAAACGCACGCGAGCAGTATAATTACATAGCGTTTAATTACAATTATTTAATATAAGTTTGTTTTAATTTTTTTTTTTAAATCCGAACCAATCATACTGAATCATAAGCGATGATTTGTTGATTACATATAAACAAAAAAATATTATGCCACAATATTTTCCCTAATTTAAAAACAGGAAATAGATATACCACTCTATTACTCACTTCCCATTCCCAACATTTAGATCAGAAAAATTCCAAATCTTCCTGTTTCGTTGCATTAGGAGCCGTGTGAATTTTCTTAACGGAGTAACGGGGGCCATGGACAATGACCCAGATAGTAAGTAATGACAAAAGCCTTTTTTCTTCTGAATCTGTAATTCATCAAGACACAGTTTGTGCTGGAGTATGTGCCTATAGGGACACTGTGGCCTAGAATAAAACTTATAACATTATATAACTTTGTTAATACATTTTTTCCAAAAATGCCTTTTTACTTAGATGCAATGCTATATGCTGCACTGTTTGCCGTCATCATCCTGCTGTTGATTCTGATCATATTGTTCATTAGAAGGTAAGTCTAATAATTACTGTAATTGTTGACTCTGATCATATTGTACATTAGAAGGCAAGTCTAATAATTACTGTAATTGTTGATTTTGATCATTAGAAGGCAAGTCTAATAATTACTGTAATTGTTGACTCTAATCATTTTGTTCATTAGAAGGCAAGTCTAATAATTACTGTAATTGTTGACTCTGATCATTTTGTTCATTAGAAGGCAAGTCTAATAATTACTGTAATTGTTGACTCTGATCATATTGTACATTAGAAGGCAAGTCTAATAATTACTGTAATTGTTGATTTTGATCAATAGAAGGCAAGTCTAATAATTACTGTAATTGTTGACTCTGATCATTTTGTTCATTAGAAGGTAAGTCTAATAATTACTGTAATTGTTGACTCTGATCATTTTGATCATTAGTAGGCAAGTCTAATAATTACTGTAATTATTGACTCTGATCATATTGTTCATTAGAAGGTAAGTCTAATAATTACTGTAATTGTTGACTCTGATCATATTGTTCATTAGAAGGAAAGTCTGATAATTACTGTAATTGTTGACTCTGATCATATTGTTCATTAGAAGGCAAGTCTGATAATTACTGTAATTGTTGACTCTGATCATATTGTTCATTAGAAGGAAAGTCTAATAATTAGTGTAATTGTTGACTCTGATCATATTGTTCATTAGAAGGAAAGTCTGATAATTACTGTAATTGTTGATTCTGATCATATTGTTCATTAGAAGGCAAGTCTGATAATTACTGTAATTGTTGACTCTGATCATATTGTTCATTAGAAGACAAGTCTAATAATTACTGTAATTGTTGACTCTGGTCATTTTGTTCATTAGAAGGCAAGTCTAATAATTACGGTAATCGTTGATTCTAATGATACTGTTTATCCAAGTGTAAATGTTAAATCAACTGTAATTGTTGATTCTGATCATACTGTTCCTCCGAGGCTAATTCCAATAATTACTTTAATTGTATATTTTAATCATACTGTTCATCCGAGGTTAATTCCAATAATTACTGTAATTGTTGATTCTAATCATATTGTTCATCCAATTCAATTCAATTCAGCTTAGTCTATTCCCTCAAACCATGAAATGGTACTGAATGGGAAACAGTATATACAGTTCAAAAGTCAGAGGTACATTTTATAAATGAATGGATAAGTAGTAAATAGAAAGTAAATACGCATAGATATACAATATATACAACGAAGAGAGAAAAAAGCTAGAATTATGGAGGACAGACTATTATATCAGATTGTATATTTTGATGATAAAAAAATATTATTTCTTCAGAGTTGTATCATTAGTACAAGACATAAGCTCGCAGCAGAACGTAATAGTAATTGCGCTGAGTAGTATTTATCCTCAAGATATTTATGTCAAAACATCAATATCTCTTTACATTTATGAATATAATGAAATTCGTCAGCAATTTCACATGAATTACCCAGTTTAACACACTCCAGAATATTGTACCATCTCCCAGTCTCCACTGGAAGATGGTGGATTTGAGGTTCTAAATTTCAAAAAAATCTTTCTGAGTTTGTTTGGCAATATATGAATGTAATTTCATAACTAAATATTTTTCTTAAAAATCTTGTTTATTTGCCCTTTTAATATAAGACGCATTAATTTCACTAGACCATTTTTGAATATATTCATCTTGTAACCTTTGATTTACAATTGCAGAATTCCACTTAAATTTACAACATTTTGTTCAGACCTCGCTCCGATTTCACAAAAAAAAAAACAAAACTCAAGTCAAATCTCAGACTTAAGTCTGAGTTTTTTCTCAAATATTTTAGTTTTTTTTCTCAAATTTGAGAAAACTCAAATTTCTGCATTTCACAAAAAAATCACTCAATTTGAGAAAAACTTAAGTTACCTCCATAGCAGACTTAAGTCAAATCTCAAATATGAATATGTCATAAACATCATTAATACAGTATTACATTGTCTGTAATATTCATTTCTTAGATCTATTCCACTCAATAATCAGCATATATGATTGTAATATTTTATGGAGGATTGATAAATATTTTTTTCATTAAAAAATAATAATTTGGGGCAGTTATCTCCCTTGACAAAAATGTAAACAAAGGGAACTAATTCATTTGTTTGTGTTAAATGGAATAACTGTGCAGTGATTCTACTTTCTAATCATTTTAAGGTAACCATAAGGTAATTAATGTGGGTTTTTTTTTTTTGCTATATAGTATATAAAATCATATATATGTGTAATCTATATTTAGCATAACAAAGTGTAAATTTCATGACTGATTAACTTTTTATGATTCTTGTCAATTTAATCATGTTAATCCGATTTTCCTCTGTTTAAAACATTAGCAGACGATTGTTTTTATTGAGAATAAATAAAAAAAACAAAGAGAAGTTATAAGTGGCCACTTGTGACAATAAAAATTCTTGACTCAGCGAAGTAAAAAATTCTACTCAGCTGAGAATTGACTAAGTTTGATTTGTGAAACGCAATTTGAGAAAATCTCAGCTAAGTAAATTCTCAGGATTTAGATTAAACTTAGGTAAAAACTTGTTTTTTTTTTTTGAAATCGGAGCCAGATATTTGAAAAACCACACATACCTAAGATATTTTTAACACCTGCAATCCAAGAGTTTGACTTATTTCCCCTTTGATATTGCAGGACCAAAAACTTATATAAAAAAAGAAACAATGTTGCTTTCACAGTTTGTAAACAATTTTGTTCAGTAGGAAATCATTCTGATATATACACTGAGACATAAAGGGAAACGACCTGTCTCCCCGTAAACCATGTAGGGTGGTGAACTACTATTTAAGTTAAATACATATCTTAAGAATTTCAAATTTAAATGTTCAATAATTTCTATATTTTGTAACCCCAAATTTCACACCCATACAATAACACTGAAAGTACAATTTTAACAAATAAGTCAAATTGACAATCGACTGGTAAATTAAATTGTTTTATTTTTCTAATAACACTGTACATTGCTTTCTGTGCCAGTTCACACAAAATTTGTTTAGCTTTAGAAAATGATCCTGTTCTGGAAAAAATATACCCAGATATTTAAAATCTTTGACATTTTCTATAGCAACCTTAATGTAATAAAACACATTTTATAGGCAGAGAGCCTTTAGAAAAAATCACAATTTTTGTTTTTGTCAGTATTGACTTGTAACTTCCATTGACTACATTATAAATAAAATTCATTTAGTGCATTTTGAGGGTCTTCGGCAATCTCAGCCATAATTACAGTTTCATCAGCATAAAAAGATAAAAAGCTTCATATACAAAAATAATTTGTTTTCTTTAGCAACAGAAATACTCTTAAAACCTTCAATGTTTTTATCTAATAAGAAATTCTCCAAATCACTGATATATAATGAAAACAAAAAAGGTGATAGATTTTCGCCTTGGCGAACTCCAACATTACAGATTATAAAATCAAATGTGATACCATCCATACTAAGAGATTTAATACCCCGATACATATTTTAATATAAACGAAACATTTTCCAGTATTACCATATTTTGATCTTTTTGTACCATGAACTTCTTATTATAGTGGTCCGAGGATATGTCTACTTATTATTGTAATTGTTGATTTCTTATTATACTGTTCATCCGAAGTAAGTATATTAACTAATGTAATTTTTGATTCTGACCATACTGCTCATCAGAAGGTAAGTCGAATAATTACGGTAATTGTCGATTCTGATCAAACTGTTTATCCGAAGGTTAGTCTAAGTATTGCTGTATTCTTTTAATTCTGATTATAATTTTCATTTGTTGATTCTGATCATACTAGTCAATAAAGGTAAGTCTAGTAATGACTTACACTATTTATTCAGATTACATTGTTCATCAGAACGTAAAAGTTGAAACATTACTGTGCTATTTATTCTAATCACATTGTTCATCAGAAGGTTAGTCTTGTAGTTAGTCTAACATTTGATCCTGACAAGTCTTAACCGTGTATCTGATCAGAATGTTTACCAGAACTAGTTTTGTTTATTCTGTTAAGTAGAAAGCTAGAATAATATTATAAAAAAAAAACCTCATTCTGATTACATGTGTATTTTGTTTAAGAGATAAAAACAAAACATTCTACTGTTATTACTGATTATTCTAACAAAAGGACTAGAAGATATATGATTAATTTGTTATATTGATATATGAAAACTTCTTGTTTGGCAATTTGTTGAAAAACCAATTGATATTTTCTTTGAAAAAATTGTAAAACACTTATTCAATGGAAATGACCTTTGACACGTCAATTCGACATCTAACCTTGACCTAGCTTTCTTTTCTTTACCCATAACGTCGGAGTTTAGTATAGTTTTAATACCCAGCATTCGAATATTTATCGATACCGATGACCAAGAATGATATAGATTTATTTCATTATTATTATATTAATTTTTTGACCTATTGACCTAAATTTGTTTTGAACAAATCTTGTAAACATCAAATAAAAACTTGGCCAAGCATTTTCTAGAGAAAGCAAGGAATTTGAACCCCTCCCTTGATCCTCCAAATAATAAATCAAACATGAAAATAACCCAAAGGCTACATTTAAACGCGTGTATAATTAGATATGTTTCTTGAGGTTTTGAAATTTTCAGATGCATACAATGCCAGAAGAAAAGAGCAGCGGCTATACGATACATGAATCCGGTTCAGTCTTCTTCCGACCCACAGAATCCTCTCATTGACGAGCGCGTCACAATAGTGCTCGAAGAAATCGACCACAATAACGTGACTCAGCAGGATGAAACACCGGAAGTGGTGGTAGAATACAGTAACCTTAAGTCGTACCGTGTATCACTCGATCAGTTTATCATAGAGGTGGATAATAAACGTAAGAAAGATGGATTCCGAGAGGAGTTCAAGGTATTTATTGCTGATCAGTGATTGACTGCTATTTTGTAAACCTACATTGTATATGTTTATCTTCGATAACCCCTGAATGTAATAAGATGCACACATTTCAGTTCAACGGTTTCAAAATTATATCAATTGTTTATGTCCTGTCACAGGAAATTCCAAATGGATTGTTAGAACTTCATTTTGCTGCACTGAAAAGAGAAAACAAATCAAGAAATCGCTACAAAAAGGTGTATCCATGTAAGTGACGATGACATTTGATTACATAAAAAAATGGAGTCCCCTACCGATGAAACTAATGGCGACTATAATAGTCTTTATCTGTCCCAACTTCGTTTTCAATTTTTATTCCGTAATGGTTTGTTGAATTGATTTGAAACTCGTTTGACTATAATTTGGACTGTTTCAAAGGTCAAAGGTCAATTTAATCTATCTTAATTCCAACGTTAAATAAATGTTGCTAAAATAAATTTCGATTGTGATTACTCAAACTCTAATTAAATGAGAAGGACTGGTCATCTGTCATTTGTGTGAGTATATCAGTTATATAAAAAAACCCAGATACGCGCTTACTTGAAAGTACAATGTTAATTAGTATTAGGTTTGTTTAAATAAAAATCACAATCTACTAAATTACTTTGAATTAAGCATCTAAGCGATTTACGATTACTGTATACTTTTTAAACTTTTAACAGTGCTTATATTTCAATACAGTCTTGTGCGTATATCAATTACAATGTATAAACATTTTCACATCTGTCGATTCTAAAACTTCCTTGATTTTCCAAAAATTATTCCCTGGCCTAATTGAACCTTTCCTATTTGGCAGACGACTATTGCCGCGTTGTCTTGGACACCGATGACAATACCGGAGGTACTGACTACGTCAACGCCTGTTTTGTGCACGTGAGTACTATGTACCGATTAAGTTCCTCGTACACTCTCATAGTAAACAGGAAATAAAATACTTATAAAACCTGTGTACAAACATAATGACTGTTAATTAGAGTTAGTGGAAAATAAGTCAACAAGGAAACAGCGTAAACCCTTGAATAGTTCAAAGAACACGTGCATTTACAGTGTGAAACAAAACAGAGTACATGTATCAACAAAGGAATGAAAACAGAAAAAACCCATGAAAATAGCAGAAGTCGCACACTTGGGCGCCATTGAAACGATTCAGAGATCTAAGAATTTCAAAAGAATGAAGAAAAACCCCCAAATGCAAACAGTATTCTCAGTTTCGATTGTTTTAACATTTTTTAGGGTTTCAATTTTGACAAAGAGTACATTGCTGCACAAGGTATCGTAATTTATACACCGTTTAACCTCTAACAAAGTGAAATAATAGTCATAAAAAGTTCTTGCACGAATATAAAATAACATTGATCGTAACAACAAACAACTTTATTTTGCATGGCACCACTTAACAATTGCTATTGTGCTTATACACTTACTTAAAATAAACTGATAATATTTGAGAATTATCATAAGCTGCTAAACAAAAAACAAAAACATGTAAGAGGGTATCTTTTTTTCCCAAATTATCTTCAAAAACACCCCTTATGATAAAATACAAAATCATGATGTCAGAAAAAGATGAACAACGTATTTAAAAAGAGATGTTAAGTTTTTGTAGAAAAATTGACAATTATTCATCTTTTATATTTTTCATAATTTTAAGATATGATTATCAGTATATAATGCTTGATGAATTGAAATAAACAAATTGGCAAAACTGATACAAAATGTCTGATGGTGTGGAAAAATCATGATGTAATTTGAATATTTATGGAGATTTTCTCATGATTAGGTCCATTCACGAACGAAACTCTTCTGGACTTTTGGCGGCTGATCTGGCAGAACCGATGTACACGTATTGTCATGCTAACAAATCTGTTTGAAGGGGATCGGGTTTGTTTTGTTTTGTTGAATTTTATTCATACTTCACGTTTACGTTTTAGCTAAGGGCACTCGGTGAAAACAACCCCCCTCCCTCCCCCCGCGAAAACAGTTGATATGTATAAATTGACGTACACGTTTTGACACAGCACACATGGAGTTTATGCAAGGTTTTAGATATTATCAAATAATTTGTCAAAAAAGTGCATTGATTTGTATACTTATTGACTCTTTGTTGCATTTTAAAAAAAGAATTAAAGAAAATTAGTTGTTACATGTATTGCATTTCAAATTCAGCCGAATCTCTGCATACAACTGTAGGTTTTCCATCAAATTTCCCTAGAATTAAATTATGTTAAAAATGAAAATGAATAATTTCACTATTGTAAAACTTTGATTCGAGAGGTGCTATTTCTGAATCAAGTCCATATATTAACCTGTATTTTTTTTCGACCACATTTGGTAGATGAAGTGTCTTCAGTACTGGCCAGAAAACGAAGAAATGCGCTTTGGACCTTTCCTGATCAGATCAGAAATGCAGGACGTGTTTGAACAGTACATTGTAAGACGGCTCGTAGTGGAGAAGGTAAAGTGATTTAAAAGACCAGAAGCGAATTTGAATTTCTTGAATGTCTGTTTCTTTTGAATGTTAGCACGTTTGTTGACTTTTCTGAATTGTCCCCAACCGGACTCTAACCAACCGTATGTGTTGCTATTACTGCACCAATGAGCAATGGATTAAATATTTTATGCATCACGCATGTACATAAAGATAAGTGATTCAAAATGTATCTGCATTTCAGGGAGACGAGAAAAAACGGGTGACCCAGTTTCACTTCACAGCCTGGCCGGACTGTCGGGTTCCGGAAGATGTAGAGACGTTGTTGGAGTTCCGGAATATCGTCATCAACGACATCGCACCGGAAGAAGGACCAATCGTTGTCCACTGCAGGTGACCTATTTGGAAAACACCCTCCGAAAAAAGAAAGAATTGAAAATAAATGAGAAAAATATATGACTTATGAAAGAGAAAAATAAAATGACATTGTAATTTTTTCTAGTGCCGGAATTGGTCGCACCGGGACATTTATTGCTCTAGACTACCTGCTGAAGGAAGTGATGGCAAAGGATAGTATTGACGTCATCAATTGTGTTTCAAAACTCCGCCAGCAGAGGGCGTTTTCGATTCAGACAGACGTAAGAGATTCGTTCTAGTGTTTAGTATTTTTACCCGTATTGTGATTACCTGTATATGTATTTTGTATCAAATAATAAAATACTTTTTCCAACAGATGCAGTATGCTTTCCTACAAGAGGCGATTGTTCACGCTCTCACTCACCAGGATTATCTCATTGGACTCTTCCACGAGGTGGATGGAATGTGACTGTCGAGAATAACCTAGGCCGAAGTCCAAATTTTCAAACGTGATTGATGGGAACTACCAAAGGGTTCTCAAGATCTATGAAAAAGATATGAATTCTCAAAATCAGCACTTATTGATTGAAATTAAAAGTTATGACAGTTTTCCCTGTTTTTTTGGTTTATAAAAGATAGAAAATGCAAATTAGAATAAACACATCTGATCTTCATAAGAAATGCAATTCATAGATATAGACGTTTTTGCTATTTTTCATATAGATGTTCGGACCCGGGATAACTGCTGGCCAGTATTTTAATGCTTTAATTAAAGTCATATGACAAACATGTTCTACCGTACAGTGCCATAAAAGTTTAAGTCATGATGTGTAGAGAGAATCAGTAGGATCAAATGCGATATGTAACAACCACCTTACTGGACGAGTATAATATTAACTGTAAGAACTTTTGTATTTTAGATGCCGATTTACGACGATATCGTATATAATTACACTTTTTTTTTATATTTGTGTTACCTGTTACAATTTGTTTGATTTTTTGTTGTGAAAATTTTACATTGTTTGTCACTTCATCAAGTTGTAATATAGTTATTTTTTTATTTTTTTTTTTATTACTTTCCTTTGTGCACGTTTTTCTGCGTTTTTAAGCCATGCCATATTTTAATGTAATTTATTTTGTGTTTATTACCATCCACAGAAAATGAAATGTTTAGAGTTTGTGTTGTAAATAATGTGACTAATTATTTTATTTAGTATTTGTAAGTTGAGGTTTTCATGAATTTATAACTATTATGGATTATCATGAATTAATACAATAGAAGATTGCTGGAGCGGACTAGAATTGGTTGTTGTGTGCATACATGTATATATAACTTCAAAGTTTTTTTTTAATTTTATGAAGAAATTAAATATTATTTTTTTTAAGCAATGACAGTTATATTATTATCTTTTTTTTTACTTTAAAATCTTACATGAAATGAAGAAATCTTAAATAATTATGTGGAAAATAAAAATAAAAAATAACTCTTAAACACCAGCCCATAATCCCCTCATGCCCCCTCCCTAAGTTTTGTTCATTTCAAGTTTACTTTTTGTTTCATAAATAAGATATATCCTGATTGTTTAAATGAAAAAAAGAATAAGCTGCTGAATCTGACACTGCCTGTATTATTCTAAAAACTGCTAGTAATTACATACCAAATCCTCTGTTTTCTTAATAAATACTAATTTTTGAAAATTCCCTTTGTCATTCTTTTTAATCTCATACAGTCATTTCATGCATATCTTTTACAATTTTATGCTATGCTGTGGTATGCAATTTTAATGATATGCTATGAGATTTCAATGCAATGCTATGAGATTTGTATGCTATGCTATGAGAAATTGAAATGAAGGACCTAATGATGTGGTATGCTATGCTATGGTATGCTATGAGAATTGAACAAAAATGCCTCCATGCACAGAAGAGTTCCACAAATTTCGAAGTAAAATGATAAGAAGCCAAAGTTTACTACTAATCTGCAATGTGAACATTTATTCTTTCAAATGAAAACATTTAAAACCGAATTAAAATCATGTTGTATGCTATGCTATGGTATGCTATGACGAATGAGATTCTATGAGATTGTATGCTATAGTATGAGATTCCAATGCTATGGTATGAGATTCCGATGCTATGCTATGAGATTTCAATGCTATGCTATGCTATGGTGTATGTTGTAAAAGATATGCTTGAACTGACTGTATTCATACCATACCATGTAGAGATAATAATTTATAGCATGATGGGGAAACTTATCATTCGGAAGAAAAATCATGAAATACAAGGTTAACTATATAAATGTCATATACATTTGTATATGTCGTTAATATGAAATTACTACAATCTTATAATTTTATGTGTAAAGTTAATTTTACAATTGAAATGTTAGTTTAAATCAGATACTGGGAATAGTACAACTTTGTTTGATATGGGTTAATATGTAAATTTTAATGAAAATATCAATCATGTAAATAGCTTTCTGAGTCTGACAAAGATGAATACAGATAAGAGTTTGGGATAAACCATCGATTTATAAAAATGGTAAAAGAAGTGTTTATAGAAAACAATATTTATATACAGTCAATCTGAAGGAGCAAAAATTATTTGGACTGAGTAGAAAAGAAAATCAATCTTTGTATGAATTTCCAACTTTTTCTGAAGAATTCAAAATTGCATGCTATTCATCATCACACTACATCATTTGGTTTATCATGAAAATATTTTCGAATTGAAAAAGTGTGATATGTTTTAATGAAGAAATGAAGTTCTTCGCAAATTTAATTGTAGGCACACTCCTTCATTTTGGTTTATATTATTCCTTCTACCCAGCTCTGTGGATATGATATGAGTCAATGGCTAATTAGTCATGGATCCATTGACAATTAAAAATTGTTAATTGTGTAGTAAAATCTGAAATTCGACACCTTTTTTCATGTCTGTCGATCGACCTGACCATTAGTTGTGTGGAATGCTATTAATTTTGTGAAACTTTTGTCGAATTGTCATCGACAATGACAGTGAAATTCTCATAACTGAAGTAACAATGTAGAGAAAATATGTATGTACAAGATGTATAAACTATATATAATAAATGAAAATTATTGGTACATGCATGATGGAAAGATGGCAGATAATTGTTTCAAGTTAACGAAGAGAGATAACTCTCTCATTGTTTACGATTATTGATATATTGATTTTTGTTTATGACATTAAACAGTGTTTTAATTTTAAAGACATATGGATTTAATGTTAAATATGATAATGAGCAATTTGGTAAATACGTTAACCTTTTACATGTATTTGATATACATACGGATATTAAGTGAAGACGTCATTTGATGGCATACACACGCTTTGATAACAAAATAAATGCTTATCATCATGATTATATTCTGACGAGTCGACAAAACTAATAAGCTGACTTTGAAGTCTAGATAATTTAAACATTTTTATTGAATAAACCCAACAAGGATTGGAAGACAGGCAGAGTCTATAAATATAATCGCGTATTAGTAGGTCAAGTTACAGAAACATAGTACTTGATGAGTATACATTATAAGTAAGTAAATGACTTATTATAGTGACATGTGTTTCATAAACAATTACAGAGACATGTATATTATATAATAAGCCCATCGGACCTATATTTCCATTTATAAACATGAATATACAAATAATAGTTTACGCATTGCAATTTTTAAACAGGACAAATTGTCTGCACATAAAAGCTGAATATAAGAATTTTGCAGTTTGTCTAAGAAAGTTAGATAAAAGAAAATCAGTGCAATCGGATTCTGACATGTTAAGTAATCGATGTTTAAAGCCAATACTAGTTAAGAATTATAGCATTCAGATGTAGTTGTACACATGTAACTATTAGCAACTAAAACATAATAAGTATTTTGTTAATGAATTGTAGAGTTCAGCAATAAGTATTTTCCAGAAATATGATTAAATACACCAAATATTATGACCATCAAAAGAAGTAAACGACAGTAAAACATATATACATTAATATTGAGACGTTGACGTCTAGCAAGTAGTCATTTATAACGGACAAGTCAACATATCTGCCGGGCTGTACTGGGAAAGCTATGCCAGCATACATTACATTTTTAAAATGCTCCGGTTAAAGTCATCGAACTACAGGACTTGTGTAAATCTAATCGAGTGGTTTATGCTTTAACTATGTAAAACCTAAAAGGTTTTTCGAAATTGTAGTTTCCTTAAAATAAGGAAATAAAGTGAAAATAAACATTAATGAATTGCCTTGCATTTGTTTCGAGAGGAATTTTCCGATTAATATTTCAGAATTAGATTTCTTTATCATCTAGATACACAATAGGATAAGCTCGTTAAATTGAGATTCTAATTAATTGGGATCAATACATTGAATGTCCAAATCTAGAGAAGGAATGGAATTTCTTTTATGTTTGTTTTATAAATGTAATGTATGCTGACATTGCTTTCCCAGTACAGCCCAGCAGAAATGTTGACTAAACAAACTTTCTACTTATCTCTTTAAGAAGAAAAACCAGGCCAAAAGAAGTTAATTATTTACAAATTTTTTCTAGCATTAAAATAAGAAAGTGCGTGATGCAAATTTACAAAGGCATGTTAACATCCATTTCTATAAAAAATGATTGCAGTTAGAGCAAAGACACTTTGTAAGACATCTTGAATAGTTTATAAATAAATTAAATACTATTTCATTGAACGCAAACCAAAATCCTTTCTGAATAAAAGCTATCAATGCGGTTCCAATCCATTAGAAAGGTGCCCCGTTAAAATATTTAAGATATTACAATTCATAAACATTAAAAGATGAACCACTTTGCACGATACTGCGCTCTTTGTCAAGTGCAGGGATATATATATATATATATATATATATATATATATATATATATATATATATATATATATATATATATATATATATCTTTATACCCTCTGTGTAGTGAAAGTTCCTGATAAGAGATTCGTTTTAAGGAAGTTATACAATTTTCCTATCTCTTATATCTTTTAATATAAGTATGGTTAAAAAATGTGTCATAAGGAACTAAATATTGTCAACGGATATGTTGTTTAAACAAGTTTTAATTGAAAAATCATCATAGTTTACAGATGACAATAAGACTTGAAAACAAAGCGACTGATGGAATAACAGTCATTCGGTGCTGTTTTAAACATTTCACTTTACGAAAGTTCAATTCGAAACTTAGAGATTTAGTAAATTATTAAATTTTTCTTTGTAACGTATATCAGCAGTCCTTTAAAATAAAAACAAGGTTCATTTGAGTGTTATTTATAGACACCAATCAAACTGCCCATTATATGCACCTGATGGGATAATAAGGGGCGTGTCACTCAAAAAACAACACAAGCTAACACACGAGGTTAAAAGCCTAATTACCAACCTAATCAGTCGGAGGGGATAGGATAAATATCAACTATTTTTTTTTCATTTTTGATATTAAATAGTTTTGAACTATTACAGTTGTAAAAATCAGATACTATATGAAATGTTGGAAAATCTATGTCCGCCAAAAAAAAAAAATTCTGTCAAAATAATTGTCATTCCTTTCGGCAGATTTTAAACCCTATGAAAACCTGCTATACAGTATCTATGAATTATTTGAACCAAACGTGTTATATATTTTTTTTAAGCAAGTTTTGATAATTTGCAGATGTACGGGGTACACTTTTAATCGAAAACAATACATTTCCTTTTGTCAAGCCCTTAACAAACTCAGAATTAACATCATCATATTGCCCTTTTCCGAAAAGAAAAAAACAGAAAATAATAAAAATGTAGAAGTAGAAATATCCCGATGACTAATATCATGTAGCTGTAAGAAAGATTGATTCGATGAAACATCATGGATGGTACTCGTATGAGGGTTTTGTCTTGTGTAATTGCTATGTTCAGCTAGTCCTGGGAATCTGACCAGTACTGCGGAAGTTAGTTTAAGAAATATTTTATTCAAAAATATACATATAAGTATATAAGTGAATGTGGATTGAACAGCAGGCAAAAATAGCCTATATTAGTTTACTCCATCTGAGGTCAAGGTATAAATATTTATAATACTAATAGTGTATACTTTTCCACTGCGGAAGTTGGTTCCCAAGACGAGGACATATTAATTCCTGTACTAGAACTCCGCTGATTTGAGGCTATTATATTACTTTTAGATGATAGGATTAAAAACAACGGTCATAATGAATCAACACGGATGTACACTCAAATTTGTTTCTATACTCATGTTGTTCTATAAAGGTAAGTATCATTGTTGTCAATTTTGTAATATAATGTAACGCACATTGGTATATTTCAATAATTATCATTTAAATATCAAATATTTTGATATATTTTAATTTAGAATTTGTTAAACACACGAACGATCACTATAAACTACATACAGAAATATGCTGCTAATTTCTTATCACAGATGTTATATGCATAACTTACAAAAACGTGACTCAATCCTCGGTCCCTGATGGCATTTACTATTCCAAACAGGAGTACGCAGCCCGCGCAGTTGACGGGGACCCCTTTGTGTTTACCCAGACAAAACTTGAAAACCAGAGTTACTGGACTATTACGTTTCAGAGACCCACCCTCATCTCATGTTTTTCAATGTTTATATTTGGAGGTAGGATATTGGATTGGTAATTTTTCATCACAAAATTTTATAAGTTTCCCCAAATAAAGTATATTTTGATAAGTCTGTCAAATTGATGCTGATTAATATATAACATGCATTTGACGTGTCTTAAACTTGAATGTCAAACAAACGAATGTTTGTTAACATATGTAAAAGTAGTCTTAATTTCCTTTTTTTAATCATAGGATTATATAATGTTAGCGTGAATTTAAGCCACCCTTATTCGAGAGAAGAACTATGTGAGCAATTTCAGGCAGTATCTCCGACCAAAATGTACAAAATCGGCGTCTGTTGCAAACACCAGATGATAGCTGACTCGTTCACAGTTTTACGTACGGACACCGGAATGCTGCAAATCAACGAAATATACCTTGACGGTAAGGAAATTTGGAATCATTAACTGTCTTTAATATACAATTGAAATGAAGAAAACATTAAACAGACCATTATGTTATTTTTTTCCGCTAAAGGCCCCCAAAGATCTTGCCTAAATTGTGCTTAATCTTCAATTCTAGCCATTTCCTGGCATCTTTTTCTTCGTTAATAGTAACGCTTTTTTATGACTAAATTGTCTCTTGTTCTACCAAATTAGCCATGCAATCATATGTATTTTGGAATCCATACATGTAAAAACTAGAATTTAAAAAAGTGATTTATACGGAGTGTGCGTTACTGGAACATCATAATAAAATACAAAACAGAAATATATGGTTATAGATCTAAGATTCACTCCCGTGTGGCCTTCAATCATCAAAGACAATTCTATATAATAAATACTTAGAGAAAAAAAATATTCTAATAGAATACTTAAACACTTTTTGGTGTAATTTAAAACTTTAGTTGTAATTAATAAGTTCTACCGTTGCACATTTCACATATATGCGAAAAGTGTATAAATTAGAATGTAGTTATGGCACTGCAGACGACTTGTAGTTACACTGTATGGCCCTTAAAATTTTATTTAGTACGAAACGATTGTAGTTTTTATCTCGTATTTTGAAGGATGTTGCCGTGGATTTTATGGTCTTTCTTGCGTGAAGTGTAATAAATCGTGTTCGTCGTGTGACGCCGCCAATGGAGAATGTTTATCCTGTGCCAAATCTCTATATGGAGAAAAATGTGATACACGCTGCCCACACAACTGCTCAGATGGCCAATGCGACAGAAAAACGGGTAACTGTAAAGGATGTCACATTGGATTTTATGGATCAAAGTGCCAACCATGCGAAAACGAAAAGTATGGAAGAAACTGCTCTGAATTCTGTAGCAATCAATGTCTAGAGGGTTGTGATGCTCTAACAGGGGCGTGTCGTGGGTCCAGATATGAGGCATTCAGACAGAATTTACTAAATGTAGACACAGCCATCATCGCCGGTTCCATTATTTTGTTCTTATTGTTAGGGGTCATTGGCTTTTTGGTCAAAAGAACCCATTGTTTACAAGAAGTATTAACCTGCGGTAAATGTGAGAGACAAGATTCATATCAAATCATACAGTTACAGGAATCGGTTGGGGATTCTGTGAATGATTACGATGATGTCTATGAAAATACTGTGCTTTATGTGAACATTATCAAAGAGGGTGTTTCTGTCGCCGATTTTGTTGAAATGGTCAAGAAAAAGACATCAAGCGCTCTGAAGAGTGAATTCAAGGTAATGTACACGTCGGAAGAAAAAAAAGAAGTTTCAAGGCTGTATGTAATTTGACTGCTTTATTTGTCTATAGAAAAAGCAACACAAAAATATTCAACACACGCAATAATTAATGTATGGCAGAAATTACCAAATTAAAAAGAATTGCCTTCAAATCCGTAAATTCTAGTCAAATGTTTTAGATAGAATTACTTTTAGAATAACTTTAAAGATATTGTAAACTATTTATCATTGGTTTTTGAAAGTGGTTCTTTCACCATGCATCGGACACCCTTGGAATTTTCTTTTTAATGACGCATAAAAGTTTGTATAAAAGTTGTCCGATCCTAGGTATGTGTCCGATGCATTGTGAACTCGCACTATACAAACTTTTATTTTCATGAACGTTTTTATAAAAAAAACCTAGATATTTTCAAAATAAATTTTGACCTTCTTCATGTTATGGGTATAACATCAGAAATAGGATATATATGAATTGCACCAGACACACTCAATAATTTAATCATTGTAACCCATGTTTAATGAAAAATTCGATACTCCTTTAGTTTTGAACGAGCATGTTATCGTCACTTAAAGATTATTACAAATACAGTTTATGGGGTCATTCATTCTGTAATTGTCAATGAATTAAGTTAAGACTACTTACGAACCAATTTTTTTATTTCAGGAAATTTCATGTGGTGTAGCAGATACATTTCAGAATGCTCTCCTAGATGAGAATCGACGGAAAAATCGATATAAAAGAATCTATCCATGTATACATAAGTGACTTTTCCCTTCCTTCTAACTTCTTTTTAAAGATATTCAGTAACAAAAGGAATAAATCTGTACATATTTTTTTTTATCTCATAATAATATAATAAGGTTATATCTTTATCGTTTCAGATGATTATAACAGAGTGAAGTTAGACGTGGTAGACATGCCGGAATATACTGATTACGTCAACGCTTCCTACATCCACGTAACCCGTCTATTGCTTAATATTAGTAAATGGATACCAAGCATAAGCTATAAATCTAATGTTGAATATAAACGTTTGTTAGAACAAAGTGTCGTCGTACGACTCGAGCTTAGAAAAGAAGTGGAGAAACGTCGTTAACTTTTTAGAATAATCACGCAATTTTTGGAAAGGATTTTATATTGTAAAATACATTTAAGATTGATCTGAATCTCCCAAGAAACTAGTTAAAATTGATTTATGAGTGTTCTCTGATCCTAGGGTTTCATCAGGGAAAATAAATACATAGCGACTCAAGGTAACTTGTCACAGTAGATATAAATTCATTTAATACTAATATGTAAGGAAATTATGCTTTCTATATTTTAATTTACGATAATGAATATTAATATTTATTAATCAGTTTTTAAGAAAACCATTTTAGGTCCATTTAATCATGAAACGACTCTATTATTCTGGGAGATGGTTTGGCAGTCTGATTGTAGTAAAATCGTCATGTTAACCAACACGAGGGAGCAACACAGAGTGAGTACTTTATTATCATTATTATTATTAAAATTTTTATGTATATTAAAAGCACAAAAAATTGAATACAATTTCTATTTCTTTTTTTTTTCTTTACACATTTTTTTCCCTACAATTGCATGTGTAAGTTTCATTATTTCTCAACTTAATTTACATCAGACGTTTTGTGTAGAATACTGGCCCGAAAGCGAAGATAGAATTGGAAGGATAAAAATAAAACTGGAGAATTATCGCAGATTACCAATGATCACTATTAGAACGTTTGCTCTGCAAAAGGTAAATCCCTTACGTTCGTGAATGATTGTATTATGTATTAAATTTTAACTGTATTAATGATGTCTTACAGAAAACGCATACATAATTGTACAGATAAATATTCCTTTCGGAAGCTTTTGTTTAGTTTCACAGCAGGAAACTAAATGGTCATCTCTTATTTCAGGGGGATGAATTACGAAGAATCAAACACTATCAATTTACTGGGTGGTTAAAGAAAAGTGGACCTAGCAACGCCAATGCTTTTTTGCAATTTTACAATTTGACACAAGGTAGAGAAGAAGGTACAAGGCCTATTATAGTGCATTGCAGGTAGATTGAAAAAAAAAATACTTAATAATATCAATCTTCATAATAAAAAAGTTTACGTAAGAAAACCAAAAGCAACAGTTTTATGATTAATTTAAGATTCAGCGCAGTTACATATATATGGTATGTAACAATAATGATGCGATAGAATACAATATGGATGTTCTGAAAACGATTATATCTTCAATCTTTTCCTTTCCTCAGTGCTGGTATTGGTAGAACCGGTACATACATTGCGTTTGATTGTCTGATGGAAGAGGCCAACGAAACAGGACAACTCAGTGTAGTAAACTGTATCCTGAAATTACGGCAGCAAAGACCTCTGATGGTACAGACGTCGGTAAGGTGGAGTTCTTCATTGAAGGAAAAGAAAATTCTATGCATGCTAAAACCATTTTGATCATATATTCAGTATATTCAGTATCTTTTTTGATTGCGTTTAGAAAACTGATATGAAATTTGTCACCGAATGGTGACGTCAGTGTAATAATTGATCATGTGTTGTAGGATGAGTACCACTTTCTACACAAAGCGTTAGCTGAAAATCTCGCGCATGTGTATGCAGAAGTTGAGGCGTGATTCGGATATGTGTATCTCTTAAGTATAGCTGAGACAATCTCCAGTTTCGAATACATTGGTATATCAGTTTTTGTATAATGTTGATTTTTGCTCAGAACATTTGTGCCAATGTTTCGTCAGTATAGCGCTTATGCTGACAAATATTTATTTCCAATGCATTGATATATTTGGGTGTTAATTTATATGTTACAAAGTATGTTACAATGTATAAAATCAAGATAAAATTTACGATTTATTATCACAATGTTTTAAATAAAAGAAAATGATAAAATGTTAAATAAATACGTTTCCATATATTGTTTTTATTATTGATATATTGATATACATATTGTTTCCATATGTTTCCATAAGTGAAAAAAATTACCATATATTGTTAGTTTTTATAAAAGGTGATTAGAACATATTTTTCCTTCACTGAAAAATATATAGAGGTTAAAGCATCCTATGCGCAACAAAAATGTCAGCTATTGGTTTTTTTAGCTCACCTGAGCTGAAAGCTCAAGTGAGCTTTTCTGATCACTTTTTGTCCGGCGTCCGTCTGTCTGTCTGTCCGTCCGTCCGTCTGTCCGTAAACTTTTTACATTTTCGACTTTTTCTCCAGAACCACTGGGCTGATTTCAACCAAAGTTGGCACAAAGTATCCTTAGATGAAGGGGATTCAAGTTTGTTAAAATGAAGGGCCATGCCCTCTTTCAAATGAAGATAATTAAAAAATCATTGAAAATTTGTTGGTGTTTTCAAAAATCTTCTTCTCAAAAACAATTTGGCCAGAAAAGCTGAAACTTGTTTGGAAGCATTCTCAGGTAGTGTAGATTCAAGTTTGTTCAAATCATGATCCCCGTGGGTAGGGTGGGGCCACAATGGGGGGGGGGTTGAATTTTTACATAGGAATATATAGAGTAAATCTTTAAAACTCTTCTTCTCTGAAACTGATCTGCCAGAAAAGCTGTAACTTAAGTGGAAGCATCCTCAGGTAGTGTAGATTCAAGTTTGTTCAAATCATGATCCCCGTGGGTAGGGTGGGTCCACAATAGGGGGTTGAATTTTTACATAGGAATATATAGAGTAAATCTTTAAAAATCTTCTTCTCTGAAACTGATCTGCCAGAAAAGCTGTAACTTATGTGAAAGCATCCTCAGGTAGTGTAGATTCAAATTTTTTCAAATCATGATCCCCATGGGTAGGGTGGGTCCACAATAGGGGGTTGAATTTTTACATAGGAATATATAGAGTAAATCTTTAAAAATCTTCTTCTCTGAAACTGATCTGCCAGAAAAGCTGTAACTTAAGTGGAAGCATCCTCAGGTAGTGTAGATTCAAGTTTGTTCAAATCATGATCTCCGTGGGTAGGGTGGGTCCACAATAGGGGGTTGAATTTTTACATAGGAATATATAGAGTAAATCTTTACAAATCTTCTTCTCTGAAACTGATCTGCCAGAAAAGCTGTAACTTATGTGGAAGCATCCTCAGGTAGTGTAGATTCAAGTTTGTTCAAATCATGATCCCCGTGGGTAGGGTGGGTCCACAATAGGGGGTTGAATTTTTACATAGGAATACATAGAGTAAATCTTTACAAATCTTCTTCTCTGAAACTGATCTGCCAGAAAAGCTGTAACTTATGTGGAAGCATCCTCAGGTAGTGTAGATTCAAGTTTGTTCAAATCATGATCCCCGTAGGTAGGGTGGGGCTACAATGGGGGGAGGGGGTTGAATTTTTACATAGGAATATATAGAGTAAATCTTTAAAAATCTTCTTTTCTGAAACTGATCTGCCAGAAAAGCTGTAACTTATGTGAAAGCATCCTCAGGTGGTGTAGATTCAAGTTTGTTCAAATCATGATTCCCGGGGTAGGGTGGGTCCACAATAGGGGGTTGAATTTTTACATAGGAATACATAGAGTAAATCTTTACAAATCTTCTTCTCTGAAACTGATCAGCCAGAAAAGCTGTAACTTGTGTGAAAGCATCCTCAGGTAGTGTAGATTCAAGTTCGTTCAAATCATAATCCCCAGTGGTAGGGTGGGGCCACAATGGGGGGTTGAATTTTTACATAGGAATATATAGAGAAAAATCTTTAAAAATCTTCTCAGAAACCGATCGACCGAAAAAAACTGAAACTTGTATGAAAGCATCCTCGGTTGGGTAGATTCAAGTTTGATAAAATCATGATCCCCAGGGGTACTAGGGTTGGGCCACAGTGGGGGGGGGGGGGGGGGTCAAATTTTCACATTATAATATATAGAGAAAATTCTTTACAAATCTTTTTCTCAGAAACCGATCGGGCAGAAAAGTTGTAACTTATGTGGAATCGTCCTCAGGTAGTGTAGATTCAAGTTTGTTCAAATCATGATCCCCGTGGGTAGGGTGGGTCCACAATAGGGGGTTGAATTTTTACATAGGAATATATAGAGTAAATCTTTACAAATCTTCTTCTCTGAAACTGATCTGCCAGAAAAGCTGTAACTTATGTGGAAGCATCCTCAGGTAGTGTAGATTCAAGTTTGTTCAAATCATGATCCCCGTGGGTAGGGTGGGTCCACAATAGGGGGTTGAATTTTTACATAGGAATACATAGAGTAAATCTTTACAAATCTTCTTCTCTGAAACTGATCTGCCAGAAAAGCTGTAACTTATGTGGAAGCATCCTCAGGTAGTGTAGATTCAAGTTTGTTCAAATCATGATCCCCGTAGGTAGGGTGGGGCTACAATGGGGGGAGGGGGTTGAATTTTTACATAGGAATATATAGAGTAAATCTTTAAAAATCTTCTTTTCTGAAACTGATCTGCCAGAAAAGCTGTAACTTATGTGAAAGCATCCTCAGGTGGTGTAGATTCAAATTTGTTCAAATCATGATTCCCGGGGTAGGGTGGAGCCACATTGGGGGGTTGAATTTTTACATAGGAATATATAGAGTAAATCTTTAAAAATCTTCTCTGAAACTGATCAGCCAGAAAAGCTGTAACTTGTGTGAAAGCATCCTCAGGTAGTGTAGATTCAAGTTCGTTCAAATCATAATCCCCAGTGGTAGGGTGGGGCCACAATGGGGGGTTGAATTTTTACATAGGAATATATAGAGAAAAATCTTTAAAAATCTTCTCAGAAACCGATCGACCAAAAAAAACTGAAACTTGTATGAAAGCATCCTCGGTTGGGTAGATTCAAGTTTGATAAAATCATGATCCCCAGGGGTACTAGGGTTGGGCCACAGTGGGGGGGGGGGTCAAATTTTCACATTATAATATATAGAGAAAATTCTTTAAAAATCTTTTTCTCAGAAACCGATCGGGCAGAAAAGTTGTAACTTATGTGGAATCGTCCTCAAGTATGGAAGATTCAAGTTTGTTCAAATCATGATACTGGGGGTTGGGTGGGGCCACAAAAGGGGGGAGGGTTCAAACTTTTACATAGGAATATATAGGGAAATATATTTAAAAATCATTTGCCAAGACAAGTCAGTTCAAATAGTGTAGATTAAAATTTGTCATAATCACGATCTTCAGGATTAGGTTTGGGGCACATGGGGGGGGGGGGGGGGGGGATCCAATTTTACCAAGGAAAACACTTAAATTATCCACAAAACTCAAATGTTATTATATTTGAATTATTGTTGATTCTTTAAAATTGTTTAGACTCTGGTCCCTGGACAATTCTTTGGCTTCACAAGGGGTTCAAAGTTTAATGTAGGTTGATAATCCATATATAAACAGTTGTTTAAGTCTGATCATTTTCTCGAGAACTGCAATGCTCAATACGTAATATGACTGTAAAATCATCCTTTTACAAAAGGGGTCAATGATAAACATAAGATTATGCAGGGGAATTTTTTTATATACAGAATCTATTGTTCAGATATTTTGTATATGACTCCCTAAAGCGGATTTTCTTATGTCTATCATTGCTCATGTGAGCGATGTGGCCCATGGGCCTCTTGTTTCTTTTTTCTTCTTGGTCAATTATATATGCAAACAATCACATATTGTGTGATTTATGTGAAGTAAGTAAAGCTCTCAACACGAATGGACGAATTGGATATTAAAGACAACTTTTTTTCACTTAATATATTTCTTAAGTAAATTCAACCTGTTGTTAAAATCCATTGTTTGATAGATTTGTCAAGCACACCACAGAAATGATACGCAATTCGCCATTGTTGCTTTTATTCATAGAATATGTAACTGTGGAGATTAGGATGAATACCGTTTTCTCAAAAGCACTGGAAGAAATTTTTCTCATCAGTACACATAGTACATTAAGGCGAGGCAGTCTACTGACAAACAATTTGATAAAACAGGACTATCAACAGTCTCGTTTGAAGTCATCTTTTCGTAAGTTCTATGGTCGATACAACGACCTTGTCAGCAAATACAATCTTCCGTTGGGTCGCATGCTGACTGACGTTTTTCATACTAGTTGTTAGACCATTATTAATCACCTAATTGTTTACGGACTTTTTTTCCCGATTACGACAAAGAGCACACGGCGGGTGTGACCGGTCAGCGGAGAATGCTCACTCCTCCATGGCACCTGATCCTACCTCTATTTTTTTTTAAAGAGGTCCATGTTGGCTCTTCTCCTGTTTTGTAATTTTCATTAGGACTTTTGAATTTGAACACTGTTCGTTATCACCACATGTCATTTTTTTTTATATGTGAAAGTAAATCATCAAAAGTTGAAATACCATCAGAATTAAATCATTAAATTGAATTCATTATGTGCATTATATGATGAGCTACAAATTTCTTCTAGTATTCCAGTAATGCAAAACCTACCTTATTAAAGTTATTTTAATATCACACTTTAAAACAATGATACATGTACTTGAAAATATTGCAGTTGATCCGTTCTTGAGATTATCGTAAGTTATGTTTCGTTTCTCTCAGAAAAATAAAATTACAAATGTTAAGAATCATAGAGCAGACGTTTAAGAAATGTAATACCCTTTTTATAGACACAGTGGCCGTCTAACTCTAAGACTGTTACCATTACGTTGTACCACTGTTCAATAACTCTGAAATGTATATTTGAATGAGCACGCAAAGTTTTTTGTGTCTTAACGTAAGAAGTATTTTTTCACATAGCGTCTGAAGACCATGTCCGTTCTGAATCAATTATTTTGAGATCTAAGTTTGACTTTTCATGACAGTTACTACGTTGTAAATACACAGATTGAAGACTATATATATATATATATATATATATATATATATATATATATATATATATATATAAATTTAACGAATTTGAATTCCCACGATACTGGGAAAACAGTTTGCTCGAACTCTGTTTAAAATTTTAAAAATACATAGACAATGTCGATCTTACATTTTGTCATTTAGGTCAGAACTAACATATTAAATTATGCAACATCCTGCATTTTGGTGATATTAAATTTTTTCCCCTTGAAATGGTATTTTTGTAATCCGATTATAAAAGCAGGATGTTTTGTTGCTACGAAGCTAGTAGCGTTTGAAACATGACGTACACACGAAACATGCACAGTTCATCAAAATACCGTATCTTTCACACTAAACAGGTCTCTTGCGCCTTTTCCCATTGTATTTTAAAAAGATTCTAAATCACTATAGTCTGTCCAAGTTATTGCTTCCGTCACTTTTTGATGTTTTTTTTATTAAAATAAACAGATCTGTCAATGAAGTACTATTCAAATCGACAAAAGGGGAAAAATCCAATACTTCTTCATAAATACATAGTTTGTTTATCCTTGTAGAATTTCACATGAACAAAAACAAACATCCTAAAAAAAAATTCAAAATGGGAAATGTTTACATCTTTTCTCCATTCGGAAATACTCGGGACACATCACACAATATTTTAACGTTATCATCCGGGGAACTTGATTTTGTTTACAATGCAAAATACCCGTAGAATTTCTATTTTGGGTTGTGTATTGAAACCTGACAAGTTAGAGTGGTTTTTCAAAGGGTAAATCTTGGGATTTTTTGATTGTATTTTATGAACATATTTCAAATCCAGAGGTATTTATAAATATAGAAAAAAAAATTATGAAAATGTGCGGCAAAAATATCTTGGGACAAAGTATAGACATCTTTTGTGCTTTCTATTTACATATCATAACTTTATTCTTTGGGGGAATTTTTACCGTGTAACTGTTTTCTTTGTTTACAGTAGGATAGATGTCCAAAGTTAGATGACGTTCCTAAGTCTTACGACCAAATAGTTCCTTATCATCTATTTTCTTTCGGATTGTTTGATGTCCAAATCACAGTTTTGCCACACCAAAAATGAATAAGATCTAGATGTAAGCACAAATGTGCGAGTAACTTTTTACATATTATTTGTATCATCGGGCAGTGTTTTCCCAAGTTAAATTTTTACTGTTATCATCCCTCGCTACTTTGTGACTTCATCTTACTGAGTCAATTTCCATTAGGACTATGTCTGTCTTAAACAACGGCTTTCTGTTCAACGAATCAATATATCCCGTTATAATTCTGTACGTAGATTGTCACCACAATATTCATTTGAGGCTTAAATATCATTTGGCTTTTACGTTCAATTTGAAGAAATATAAGATTCGGCATTACATGTATTACTCTTTGCATAGCACAGAATATTGTGATGCTCCGTGACCTCAGGTTTGCAGTTATAAATTATATATAATTCTTAAATATTAAAGAATACACTGAATTTTTAAAAATCCAAATTATTTGAAATTATTGCTTAATTAATTATGTCTACCTTTGGTGATAATAGGAAGTTCAGTAAAATGGCTATGGCAAAGGTATCCGGTTTTTATTATTGATCGTCATAATTATATATTAGAACAAGATTTGTTTTAGATTGGACTGAAACACGTACGCATAACTGACTTTGTTTCCACAGTTCTCTGTGTAATCTCTGTGTAATGTTTATATACATGTACATTCATTCAATTGATTATTTTATAAAATGTTTCATTAATTGTCGGTTATAAGAATGTATGCGCTCCATTACTAAACAAATGATATGACTGCCTAACCAGTTCCTGATATAAGTGATAATATACACGATTAATGGAAGCAAGTAAAAATAACGAATAAACATCATGAATCATTATCAATAAATGCATACAAAAAAATTAAAATCAATGATAATCTGTAAGATACGTTTAACTACATGATAATTGGAAATCAGTAATTGTGTCCACACCATTTATAGTGGTTTTCTTTCAAACCGCAAAAAAATTCAGTTACCTATTCTTTCATTCAAAAATTCAACTAAGACCATCGGAAAATATATTTTTCATTGCAGATGAATAGAAAACATTTTAACTAAAACTTTAACATAACATTCCTGTAAAGATTTACATAATTAAAATTACATCACAGACATGTCTTTTCTGTTTTCGTATTCAGGATATCGGAAATGCTTTTTAGATTATAATCCCATTAATTAGTGGAAAATAGTGATGGACACGGAAGATTGATACACGATTTGAAACTGATTTTGACACAGGACACATTGACGTGAGACTGTTGTAGTTGTATGATACAAGGAGTATCATTTGATATCATGTACCAAATCGGATGCAAACTCCATATTCTCTATTTGATAATAATTTGTTCAAAACGTAAGTATAATTATTACTAATTAAATAAAATTTCATAAACAATTCCATGAAATGTTAATAAAAGGATTCTGAAAAAAATTAAGCTTTGTATTTGCTATTTTACTCCTACCATATTCATATATCTATAATCCTGAAGTAATTATTAGGAAATCTGTAACTGACATTTAAATTTGATTTTATATATTGCAGAAATGTTATGCGTAAACTACAAAAATGTAACGCATCTCTCAGTCGCTGATGGAATATCCTTTTCCAAAGGATTAAGACAGATCCTTCTAAGAGGTGAAGTCGTCATCATCATCGGTGCCGTCATTTGGTTACTATTGTTGGGCACGATGGCTGTTGGGGTCAAACGAACACACTGCATACAAGGATTATTCTCATCCAGGAAAAGCAAACGCGACCTGTATCAAGTCATAGAGCTACAAGAATCCCAAGAAAATTTTGGAAATGAAATAAATGATATTTATGAACAAATTTTGCCACATGTGAATACTATCAAAGGGAGTGTCCCTGTCGATGCTTTCGTTAAAATGGTAAAGAAAACGACAAGCAGCGTTTTGAAAAGCGAATTTAAGGTAATGTACATGCAGATGAATTGTGCCGAATTCTTGAACATTTATAACGCATGCGCAACATCCAACTATGTATTCAGCTTAGAAGAGAATCAAAAATCATTTAATAAATAATCAAAGTAAATGGTTTATGTGATTAGAATTAGACTGTGTGAATAGTATTTTAAAAAAGGCTTGAATTTTCCCCCTTTCTTTATCCAGTCGCAGAAAAAAGAAAAGTTTTGTCGAAATATGTTACATTGTTTTAATTTAATATTATTATAATATATCATATAAATCATCGTCGGAAACCCATGGTTGATTACGCGTCGTTCCTCTCTCCATCACTCGTGGGTCAGTTTAAACTTCAACGCTCGTTTTAGTGAGCAAATTTTTATAATAAATATCATCCAATTAAATAAGTCGTTACAGAAGAGGAACTCTTCTGTTTAGGGTACACTACCTTATATGGATAGCATTATTTAACATGTAACAATATTTCCGTCAAACAGAATCTCTAATCCGGTGAATGAGTCGCAAAGCATGATGGTCTACTACGTCTTCACGATTTAAAAGACACACGTGGTTTTTGTCGGTTTTATACAAATTTAATTATTTGCCGGAAAATTTACAAGTAAACTTGTTTTTTTTTACTTTAAAAGGGATAAACTAAAAAAGGAAAATATTATGTACCATATCCTTTGTTCCATACTCACATTGAAACATACTGTTGTTTTAATACAAAAACCCTATCAGTGTCGAAAGTCTGGCATACATACGCATACAAGTACAAACAGATTGTTTTAGAAGTTTTAGCAATTTCTTTTTCTTGTCTTTAAAATATTGAAGTAATTCCTCGGGTAAATTTGAAATATTTTCATCTATTAGAGCCAGTTGTTGAGATTTTGGTTGATTTTCGTCTTTATTTAGCTCAATTTCTTCCTCTTTTGAAACTGGTATTTTATTGAATTTTAGTGGACTGGGGTATTAATTTAATGTTTTTTTTTAAAATCATTAATTATTGTCCGCATAACACTTTGCGGGATATGAACATCGCTTTTGAAGTGGCAATGGAAATATAACGAACACTAGCGCCAAAAACAAACGTACGCTAAGCATTCTGATTAGTGTCCCTGAATAAAATTTGAAAGCGCATTCTACTAATGTTGTCCCAAACCAGTGGTATCACGTGAAAAAACGTACTGCCTGCTTTTAATTCAATAAGACATACCTGTCTTTTGAACTTTGACAAAGGGGTATTTAAATAGGTTGATATAAGTTCTCGTTTAAGCAATATCTTTTTTAAATGTGAGCATAAAAATGAAAGATCAGACATAATTTTCCATTTATCTGAAAAAATTGAAAATGAGTTTCCAAAGGGCAAATCAAAATGGTACATGTATATACCTTCAATACGCTTTGTATTCACTGAAACTTGTAATAGCCCACAATGCCTTGGAACTCGTTCACCTGATTGGTCTGTCAATAAAAGTAAACAGATAGCTAATTTAGTACGCAAAGTTATGCCGACTTCACAAAATCCAGTGGTTTCAATGAATACTATAACGAACGAGCGTTTAAAAGCGAATTGTTCATTGGACCAATTTACTCGGGGTGTTTTTTGAGCCACCAATCAACTTCCGTGCTTCAATACGAGCGTCAACGTTTAAACGGACCCACGGGTGATGGAGAGAGGAACGACGCGTAATAACCGCGGGTTTGCGACGATTCATATCAATATTACATATTGATTATATTTTTTCTGATAAATATACCGTTGGAATTAAGGAATGAATTCAATATTTATTAGTTTTATAGGATATAAAATGGTTTGAGACAGTTTACGCTTTTTTATAAACCGCGAAGAGCGGTTTATAAAAAAGCGTAAACTGTCTCAAACCATTTTATATCGTATAAAACTAATGAATATCATCGCGGTTTATAAAAAAGCGTAAACTGTCTCAAACCATTTATATCGTATAAAACTAATAAATATTGAATTCATTGCTTATAATTTAATTTTTTTTTGCTATTAATTGTAGATAAAAACAGTCATTTAACCTTTAAAATGACATCAAATTGTACAAAATTCAAACGTAACGTCAGGCGGATTGATACGTTTTTTGACGTTAGTCTGACTATGACGTAGGCAACATTCTTTATACGATATAAAATAATTATTTAGCCAATCAGAAAGCCCGCCACATCCAGAATTAAATTATTGTGAAATACTGACTAGATAGACTGTGACCAGTGCTTAAAAGTGTTAATTGTTAATTAATAAGAAATAAAGATGCCAATAATAAGGAATTATTTTTAAAGAAACATTTGTTAATTTCAGGACATTTCAAGTGCAGTAACAAATGCTTGTCAGCATGCCTTCCTAGAAGAAAATCGTCGGAAAAATCGGTACAAACGGATCTACCCATGTACGACAATTTTATTCTTTCAAATTGAACTCATACATACATGCATCTAACGATGAACGCTTAAAGAGTTGTTTTTTCCATTCTGAATGTAGATACTTTAGCATTATTATCGGTATTAGATAAGACATGTAATCTTTCGAAACCAGAAAGCGGTTTTTATCTTATATCAAGGTATATGCACTGAATTAAAAAGAACAGGTAAGGATGATTATAATTTCGTCTCAGTCTCACTTTTTGTAAATATGAGATTTATATACAGAAATTTTACAAATCATTTCGCAGCTCGTTTTCTTTTTGCCCGTGAAATTACGACATCCAAAACAGGTGAATATGTCATTTATTATCATATAAACAAATGACGTTATCGATATCAAAACATAATTATGTGCATTTAATTGGCTGGGATAAAATAAAATGCCCGTATGCATAGCTGAATAGACCTGCTGTTTTAGCAAATTTTCTGTGTCGATCGGCGAAAGTCTGGTGTTTTCAGAAATCGCGTAAACCGTAGTGATTAAGAAAAGGTTCAATACAATTCATGATATACCCCATACTTCACTACGATCATAACATTTTTAACAATAAAAATGTGATGAACTCACAATAATTGTGACACTGCTCAATTTTGTCATTGCAAACTTGATTTATAAATCGTGTTATTTTACTTACGTCAAATTTCACTAAACTATATCAGCTTGCCTTCTAAAAGGAGTGTAACTGCAGCGACAAAATCATGGATTGACACATGTATATTCCGACTTCATACAGTATTGTCTTTGTGAAGCTCTCAGACTGGTGAGATATGGATATTCATCATATGCATTGGTATATTAACTTACAAGTAAAATGTGTATAGACATAGCGATTTAAGAATATAATAACTAAAAATGTTTACTAAAATTAATCGAATTCTAACTTATTGTATAAAATAGAGATTCCTTTAAACGAACTACAGCTTTAACCTCTACGCACGGTTAATTTCTGTGTATTGAATGAAATGTGGTGATAACTAACATTGTTAAAAATCAAAAGTCCAAAGGGAAAATAAAAATCAGGAGCAGGACAAACACGGACCTCTACAAAAATTAGAGGTAGGATCAGGTGCCATGGGGGAGTGAGCATCCTCTTGCTGACCAGTTACACCCGCCGTGTAATACTATACGAAAGTGATCGCAGAAAAAGCGAAAACTAGATATCGCGAAGGTTACCGGATAAAAGATATTTGCATTCAACGGAAATTAAAAAAAAACCTTTTATAATGTTCATTGTCTTTTTTGAAATTAGACACATTCGTAATGTGGATTTGTTTATCTTCATGTCGTTTTAGATGATTATAACAGAGTGAAACTGAACGTGGCCGATATGCCAGATTATACAGATTACATCAATGCTTCCTACATCCATGTAACGTATATTTTATAGTTCTTTGAGATAAAACATGCAGATATACTAAAATTTTATTACCTTGAAAAGGAATACAGATAAAGAAAAAAAGTAAATGACGTTAATTTAAATTTTAGACCCCAAAAGAAGTGTAAAAATATGAATATACATCAAGTAATGAGAATCTTCTGTTTTATCCCAGGGTTTCAAGCATGAAAACAAATTCATTGCAGCCCAAGGTGCGTGTTCCTTATTGAATATTATTTTGATATTGATCAAATCTATGAAATATATTAACAATACATTCAAATCCAATTCAAAAAGGATGTTTCATTCATTAGGTCCATTTAATCATGAAACGACTCTATTATTCTGGGAGATGGTTTGGCAGTCTGGTTGTAGTAAAATCTTTATGTTAACCAACACGAGGGAGCAACACAGAGTGAGTAGTTCCTCAATCGCGACCTGAAAATAAAAATTGGTATTTTTCGTTCATGAAATAACTAAAGCTAATCAAAAGAAAGGAATCTAATTTCCTTTATAAGTCAGATCTCAGAGATGAATTTCTTACGTAAGTGTAATACTGTATATTTCTTATTTTATGCGAGTACTTAATTCCGCATTTCCGCCGTTGTGTATCAAAACGCAATGAATTTCTTACGTAATAGTTACTCAAAAACATTGTTATAAAAATGTAAATGTCTCGGTAAAATCTAAATAATAAAAAATACAAAGATGGGAAAAGTATGGCTCAATTAAGGAATTATATAGAATATCAAAACCCATATGAAATGTTTATTTTTCATTAAAACAGAAACAGAACACAATTTTCGGCGAAGTATTTCTATGGTCAGATTCTTTATCTAAAAAACCATTCATTTCATTTACACATGAAATTATATATTAGTTTTCTTTTTTCGTACACACTAGACAATATGTGAAGAATACTGGCCGGAAAACGAAGAAAGAATTGGGAGGATTAAAATAAAATTAATTAATTGTAGCAGATCTCCGCTTATCATTTCGAGAACATTTGTTCTTGAAAAGGTAAATCCATTTTTTACCATTCAGCCATAGCGCTTCAGTTATACAAGCTTTATAAGCTATCTCTGATTTCGTTTGTAATGAATGATTCCTTTTTCTAAAAGTAGTTTACTGCATTACCAGAGTATCATATGGTGGTATTCATTTCAGAGGGACGAAACTCATATTGTCAAACACTACCAGTTTACTGGGTGGTTACAGAAGGAGCTCCAGAGCGGCGCCAATGCTTTTTTACAGTTTTACAACTTGACACACAGTATAGAAGATTCAGCTCCCATCATAGTCCATTGCAGGTAAATATAATTAGATAAAAAAGACGGCAGTTTATTTATGCATATTTAAAATGAACCACGCAACGACTTTGCAGTTTCTAAATGAATACTGTGATTTCATTAGAATTCAAGGGTATCAATGTTCGTGGATAAATTGAAAATCACAGGTTCAAGAAAACGTAATTTGTGGCCAATGACCCTATAAATACAAAACATTAATAGAAATGGCACTTAAATGAACATTTAATTTCCTGGATCAACTTAACAACGAAATCCACGAAAATTGATATTCAACAAATATTGATGAAACCACAGTCTGTTTGTGAGGTCAAACAACAGCAACTAAGTGTGATACAGTAGTCTCCTAAATCAGCTACATGTATTTCAACATCAGATTTTTATAGAAATGACTTTTGGGATGTACCGATTGCCATATAATTGAGAACATGTTTCCTTCTCTCAGTTCTGGAATTGGTAGAACAGGTACATACATTGCCTTTGATTATCTAATGGATGAAGCAAACGAAACAGCGCAGCTCGGCGTCCAAGACTGTATCATGGAATTGCGAAATCAAAGACCATTGATGGTGCAGACCTCTGTAAGTTAATGTCCAGCGCAAAGAAATGAATTAAATGAATTATAAAAGTATTTGCCTACAATTGAGTTTATTTCTCAGCTAAACAAATACTAATACATGTATTGATATTACATACAATATACTACTTTAGCTTATTATTGCATTTTTTATACTTGTTGTCATAAAAATTTTCAACATATTAAGAATTTTAATGTATAATATGATATTTCAGAGAAGGTTCTTAATTATTTATTTTAGGATGAATACCAATTTCTGCATAGAATGTTGGCGGGAAACATCACGTATGTGTATGATAAGGCTGTAACATTAGACCTGTAACTGGAAAATGTATGTGGAGGTCTTGCAATTCAGCCTGCAAATGGAAATGTTTAATCATACTATCAAAACTTATGACCAAAGTGATATTTTTGGAAAATCAATTAAGTAAAATATATAATTTTGTATTAGAGGGTATATTTTGAGTTTTTAATAATTGGAATATTTGTTTCCTATTGAAAAACATGTAGGTATAATATCAATTATAATAAAAACATTTTAATATATACATTGTTTTATATAAACTCTACTCAATACGTATAGAAAAAGATAATTACAAAGGATGATTGATTAGGAATGTTTTATCTTTCAAACATTTATTTTTGTTTTTGGGCGTAGTTTTGTCTCATTTTGTTTCAAAAAGTCCCATCTGACATGATGATAATAACGAAATACAAACTGTTTCAGAATTAAACCTTCTGAACAATTAGTTGATGTGTTGAAATCGAAAAAAGAAACAAAGACTGTCTGCTATTGATGTAACTGTATTTTTTCGCTAATGCTCAATCTCTCTGAATTTATTTTGCTAAGTAACAACCCCAAGTTCAAACATTTTAACCTTGATCGCTGGTTTAGATAGGTCCAGATCCGTCTAATTATATAATCATTCAAGCTTTGACATCGGCTTTTATCTCGAAGTATAATTTGTAAAAGAAGATATGTAGATATGATTTTGAAAAACAAATTTTACAAATTACACTTTACATTGAATACGTTAATAGCGCTACATTTATAAATTTAAACTTTATTATTTTTTCCAAGAATTGCGGAATTATCTACATATATAATCCTAGTAATTGTTAATTGAATCCCCAGGTTAAGGCAATTAGAATAGCTAAGAACTAGGGAAATAAGTCTATAAGAAAAGTGTATCGCATGGACAGTATAGGCAAATTGTTCGACTTTTCTCTCCCAAATTCAACTGTACATCATGACGATACCGAGATTTTGAACTGTAAATTTATGTTTTTGTTACATTGTGCTTATTTGTTTTTAGAAGATTTTTTAAATTTTGATTTGAAAATAATGGTATAACATCGTTCTCAAACCGACCAAAGGTTAATCATATCCCATTGTTGACTGTTTATTTCTATGAAATGCATATCTGAAACGTCATGACAACTTGGTTGAATCATATAAACTTTTAAGACACTGTCTTTGCCAAAGCCAGCAAATATTTCAAAGTTTTAAAATGCTTGTTATGTTTATTTTCCCCAGCATATATTCCGCAAATAATAATCAGTGTTGTTTGTATGAATTTCAATAGATACTGAACATGATATTGTTTGTGTGCAAAGATTGATGGTCAAAGGACCAGTAAGGGATGAGGAAACCTTTCACCACTAGTCATTTTCTGTTGTATATATGAAATGTATAATTAGAAAGTATTCAATTAGACTAAAAATATCCAATAGAGGAAGAGTGTAGAAATAAATATAAGGAATAAATTATACAACATGCAGTAAAGGCTCCATTATTTTTTTTAATTTCTATGGTTGATAGTTAAGCAATATTCTAGTCAATGGCCATTTTGTGGCTCTTTAAACTTTTCCGCTAGCAAAGTGCTAAATATTTGGGCCAACCCTATTATAAACCACATCAAATACGCAATTTAGCGGCTGAAAGTGTAGTATAGATGTTACATTTAGCGTTAAGGCTGCTGTGCATATTTGACGCTTAATGATATAATTCTTATATGAAGCAGCGATTTAGTATTAGCGGTTGGAATGTCACCTTTTTTTTTAAATGCAACAATATATAGCATTTGTGATAGCAAAGCAATTATTTATCTCATTAAGCAGCGCTGTACCAATAGCGGCTGTTACATTGCTTGCATTATAGATTGGTCATTATGTGAAAGGTGAAAGTGATTTACCTTAGCGTCTTATGTGGTATTGGAACTGCGAGCAGATTCAAATTTCATCGTAATTAACGATTATATCTTTCTATGGAACATACGTTTAGCTTTGTCTAACCACACTTAAACAAATAAAAATAAGAGTTAAACATTAGGAAAATCGCACGATACTATTATCAGTAAAATCGGATATGCCGAATTTCTTTAACAAACATAGGGTCGGTCTCTTGAATACTTTTTATATTTTTGTAATTCAAGAGAAATCAAATTCATATGCCGTTGAAATAGCTTAAGTACATATTCTGTGAGTGAAATAAAGGTCATTTCCCACGTGAGTGGAATTTCCGCTCTTTCAGGAATGCATCCTCCAATTGGTGTTAAAAATAAACTTAATTATCCATACTTAACGACTAAACAATAGAAATTTATTAATCGGATTTCCATTGTCCGTATTGTGGCGTCAATTGGTTAACAATAACAGTATATGCATTTGTCTAGCTAGACGAAATTTCGAAAAAGAGAAAAATTCGGAAAAATTATAATAAGACAAATTGTGCACTTTAATTATATACATGGGTGTTTTCGTCGTTGACATTGTTCAAGAAAGCAACACTTAGAATTGTAGGGGGAGAAAGTTGTTTTTACAGGTACAGGGCAAAGGAAAAGTTCAAAAGCTTTGGTGTAATTTCTAACTGCACCACCTTATATTTGATGTAAATCTCAACTACATTTAAATTACATTCGTTTAAATTGTATATAGAAATGTTCATAAAGCTTTAAAAGAAATTTTAAGTTTACTTAAAATGCTTTATATATATTGATTTTACAATTTTCCGGCTTACGAGTTATAGCACTTTTTCATGTGTATTATCAATACGTAGAGAGTGCTATATTTGGTCACGTAATGTTGGTGTCATCATTTGACCAATGAAATTAAACGAGGGAATTTTGGCGACTATCTTTGTTTAGAAAGACGCACTGATTCACTTTCTTTCAGGACGCCTCACGTGAAACACTTTTGAATACTGATTCTGTTCCTTCGGACCATTTCTTTAAAAATCCACCACCTCCCCTCAACCTTTCATGTATTTTATTTTATTTTATTTTGTTTCATTTTTCTTTTCTCTCTTCTTTTTTTCATTTAATATTTTAACGTAAATGCCATCTATTTTATATATTGGCACGTTTTTAGATCACAAGGAATTTGTTTGACGATATTACGTAACCAATTTTCGATTTCAGTTTCTCAATACAACCAATTATAAAATTCATATTTGTATATTATTAGTAATTACTATTCAAAAATTATTTTAATTATATCATATTAATATCAAATGCATAATTGTGACATAATTCAATTATATTTCAATTGTAGTATTACGTAATATCATTTTACATAATTTTACGCAGTGTTACAATGTTATGTAACAATCAAAGTCACGCTTGTGGCAAAGAGCAACATATACCATGTCTTGTTTTTTGTTGATTTATTATGCATCGAAAGATGGAGGCGATGGCCATACGTCAAGCAAAATGCATAAGTTATAGTCCCTTAATACGGAAATCAATTATGGATAAAGGCATTCATTGATTGATGAAAAGGTTGTTTTCTTTCCACACCAATGTCTTTTTATGTATATATTTCAATAAGTAATTTTGCATTAAACAGCTTATTATTTAATCATTGGTTTAAAAATCATTTATAAGGTGCTTTTGAAGCCAATGCTTATATGGAATGCCTTGCTTACATTAATGAAAAATAACAAATAATGATATAATATTAATATCAAAATTGTTGTTCTTCGTTTTAGTCAGCAACCAAGCAGAACATATGTATATGTTAGATGAACTTTACACATTACATCAACGTTCACAATAAAACTGTTTATTTTCTCCTTTCATAAATAACACATGTTTAAGAGTATTTACTATATGAATAGCGACAACGAAAAGTCTTAACAAGGCAAATTCTGACTTAAACACCCTAAACAAAAGAATTGTTGTAAAAAATGTTTACAATTTTCGTTCGTCAACTGCTCAGTAAAGTTTGAGAAAATTATCTCTTATTGTCCTGATGGCAACTTGGATTTCGAGGAATCTTATATCTAATTTCAAAGTGGACAAGGTTATTTAGCTCAGATTTCACACTTAGTAAAGAAAGATTTTGGATGTTTTAATTATAAATAAACAACCGCTTTTGGCTGCAAAAGTTGAAAAAGATCCATTTTTTTTTAAAAATTCTAACTGTGTATAGTGCAACCTTTAAATTTCTGACAAAGATCAATAGTTTCACAAAGCTTTAATATACGTATAGTATCTATTAACAATCTTTTATTAAAAACAATTGATGAACACAGCCATGATTGTGTTAAAGTTGAAAATAAATGTTCAAGATTAAAAAGGCAATAAAACAAAGACTCTGGTCTTTTTTTTAAAAACCAGAATAATACAAGAAATACAAATCTGCCTCGGCTTATTATTCCTACCTCTTCATCCATATAATGATGTGAAGATAGGTACCAGCAATTGACAAGTTGAAAAATATCTAATATATCCCAAATTGGAAATTAATTTTCAGAGACGAAATGTAAAATACATGTATATCAAGACTTTATCTGAAACAACAGAAGAAAATAGCTACATATTTAACACGTAAACCTGCAAGAAGGATTTCGAAACTATTAACAATTTTTTGTTGTATGTCTATGAAACTGGGCAAGTGTCGAGAAACAATCGATTCTCTGCAAAATTTATTAATACAAATAAACAACAAATGGAAAATTTAATAGTAAAGCAACACATCTATTTAAGTTATCAAATAAACTTAAATAAATTATGCACTAAGAATTAAAAGGCATCAACAGAAGAATGGCAGGTGAATATTAATCGGTGTTCAAAATCTGCAGGTATGTAGAGTCTGAAGAAAACAACACAGGTTAAAATCACTTTTCATGCATAATTCAGGAAATCTGTCATTTAATATACAATATTTTTTCACTTTCCCCTTTCCTTTTTTCTTTGAATATTATTAATATTTCCTTTCACGTGGAAAACATTGATTTTAAGGAAAACGTTAGATTGAACCATTCATTTAAAAAATGTTAATGTGAAAGTATAACAAAATATATAGTCATTAAATATACCTAAGGTTATATCGAGAACTTTCATTGATATTTTTATACCAATATTATTGTTCTTTTTTTTTTCTTAATACCAGGCCAGGCCATAGCATGTCACAAATCAGAGTGATTTTATTTACTTTGAAAACTGCATATGTGTCTCAGTGAGTCTATAAATGATCAATATCATTTGCTTTTTGTCTAAATTTAATATTTTATAATTTATAAAAATCAGCAAGCCATTTTTCAGTTTCTATAGCTGTTAACTTTGTTTAAGGTCAAGATCTAGTAAATGGAAGGAACCTACAGATTTTTGAATTTTGAGAGTGATGCTTCATAACAATAGCTTAGTTTAATGAAGTGTACCGGGTCTTATTTCTAAGGTAAACACAATGAAAAGTGGTGTTTTTAACTGTCATTTGCATTGAAATATGAAGGAAACCAGCCATAAATCTCGGACCTTTTCCCGTTTTTGACAAATGAAATATATCCATAATGCCTACAATCTCTTTAATAACGGAATATAAGATGGTCTTGACCTCTTTTTTAAAATGACATTAAATTGAACATAGGTATCGGGATGACTTTTTATAGGATTTCCTATGGATGTTAAGAAAATGCTTTATTTTCTATATATTTTTTTTCTTGTCATAAAGTACGGGTAAAAGAAATATCAAATTCTTTGTGACGTCATAATGTTTCTAGCAACAAAAAGTCACTCTGGAATCATTTACTAGACCTTAAACGGTTTGAAATATTGCTACACAAAACACATCAATCACATCAACCATGTATTACTTTAAACGATGTGCAGTTCTTAGTATTTTTTGAAAAAATGCGTAGCTATATAAATAAATGCATAAATTTATATTTTAATAACTTCCTGATAACTTCAATTTTTGTCAAGTACATGATTTCTTAGTATGTCCAAAAAAAGATTGAAGTTTTTCACTCTTTCTTAATTAGTTTTATCGCATCCTCTTTTACAGACACTTAATATTAAACGAACAGGGAAGTTATTAACATTACGAAAAACCTATTATCAAGTGATTTTTTAAAAAATGATCACAAAATCCCCTTGTCACCGTTCTAAATGAACTGGATTTCCTTGACACATGAATAAGCACATAAAATGCATGTACATGTGTCTTTTTATACACTAAGGGAAAAGTCTAATATTCAGTCAGTTTACTTTATTTTGTCATCAATTAGATTTACCCGAGAACGGATACTGTAAATTAGCAAATTTTTTTTTTTTTAATTTTAATTTTCTAATTTCATTTTGTTCGCGATTTATTATTATCCTGCGAATTAAAACCAATTGTGTACGGATACTGTAAATTAGCAAATTTTTTTTTTCAATTTTAATTTTCTAATTTCATTTTGTTCGCGATTTATTATTATCCCGCGAATTAAAACCAATTGTGTATACACAGTTTCAAATATATCTATTCCATTTCAAATAAACTGTTTTAATTTTGATTTTCTTACAGTGTGAAATTTAAACCTTAGCATAACGTACTTTTTTAGAAATCGTAAAATTTGAACACAAACTTATTTGTCAAAGGCGTGCACTAACTTAAATGTCAGGTGTGCTACACATATTACATCTCACTAATTATTCAATAATTTTTGTCTCTTTGCATTGTCTGTAAAATTTTTAAATATGCCAAAAATACCCCACCCCCTGAAAAAATTCCAAACAGTAAAACATTTATGTATAATTTGACAAATAATAAACATTGTTAGTAATTGTTTGAAAATAAAATCTTAGATGGTGATATTCTAAAGCTAAAGAGTTTATAATGATTAAGACAATGGATTTTTATTTATCTCGTATTTTTGAACTAGAGTTTTCTGGAGAATCAGTACATGTAAGTTTGTTCAATTTGACCATACTTTGTATCATTTATTTCTACTCCTCCATTGAGCTTAGTGGTTTGCCGGAGAACCGACTAAAATCAATAGCTTTGGGTTTTAAGTTCAAATGCCTTAGGAGGCTTGAATAAATTTATTGTTTTTGTATCTCAGTTAATTCGATGCGCAAGGGCATGCTCTTCGTATGAACAGTTTCTTGGGCGAGGCAAGCTACTGATAAACAAGTTGATAAAACAGGACTATCAACAGTCTCGTTTGAAGTCATTTTTTCGTAAGTTCTAAGGTCGATACAACGACCTTGGCAGCAAATACAATCTTAATTTCAGTGGGTCACATGCTGACTGACGTTTTTCATACTATTTGTTAGACCATAATTAATCACCTAATTGTCTACGAACTTTTCCGGGTTTTTTTCCCGATCACGACAAAGAGCACAAGGCTGGTGAGACCGGTCAGCAGAGGATGCCCACTCCTCCTAGGCACCTGATCCTACCTCCCATCTTTTTAGATGTCCGTGTTGCTCTACTTTGAATTTGTATTTCGTTTTATGGATTTTTGAAATGGTTGACAGTTTGTTATTGTCAGTTTTCATATAAAATCATTGTAAAAATTACTTCATATTATCAATATATCGTATTCCGTGACTGTTAAACCTGAGACATGAAAGGTAAAGATTTTAAAACAAGACAACCGTGGAATACTTATTTCCTTTTTCTAAAGAGAGAGTGATTCTGAAATATCAAAACCTGTTCTACTTCTTATTACAAGTGTTTGGCTCTTTCTGTTAGTCATTTTATTTCTTTGGCTATTGTCAAGATACAACTAAATATCTATGCAAGTGAATGCTTGCATATCATTTTTTTTATGAAGTTTTAGATAAATAATATATCATGTCGATTTTTTTTTAAATAATACATAAGCTAAGCACCAACGAATATGTTTTTACATTGTTACCCATGATATATGAGAAATACCGGTAGTATGGTTTATGATCATTAAATGTGTTCAACGATCATAAAATGTATCGTATTAAACATATAGATAAGAGATGATACAGCTTGATATTGGGTTAATTTTCCCGTGTCCGATGAACAGGTTGTAAATCCAGAATAAAGATAGAAGAAGGTCTGTTATATGATGTTTATATTGGGTCCATTGCTTTAATGGCAGGTGTATAAAAAAAAAATCATGCAAAGTATGGTCAGATTTTCTTACAAACTTTACGTATGCTGATTCTCCAGAAAACTCCAGTTCAAAAATAACAGAGGAAATGATATATTTCTCACGCTTATTAAGAATTATGAATTTTCAAAAATACATGCGTTTCTAGTAGATGCTATTATATATTATGCAAGCATCTATTCTTTTTTAGTGTTCAAATACTAATAAATAGTATGATATTAGCAAAACTCACTAAGTTACATTAATTCCATAACAGTGTGTTTTATGTATTTAACATATCAATTTAGAACCTATACGTGTTTTTGATTATAGATTTCCATGTTTGATTTATCAGGCTCTAATACTTAATTCAACTCTTATATCTCTAGCATTAAGCAACAAATATTTGGCACAATGAGTGTGTTAATTTGTACATCTACATTTAAAGTACTCCTTCTGAAATGTGTATAAAAACATATATGCACGTTTGATGTTGCACAAAATATGAAGAATACTTTAAACTGTCGAATTCTGCTGTCTTTCGATTATCAAAGCAATTGTACTGATGAAAAAAACATACACATTAATATTCTAAATGCAAATGAATTAATCTTTGATAAAAGATATCGATTATATTAAATAAATCACATTATTTGTTTGAACCTATTGAATAATTTTATGCATTTATGGTTTGCATCATAAAATGGGATCATTCAAACTTGAGAGAATAGTGAAATCTAAAATGACAATTTCTGTCGCCTATACAAGAAAATTTCTGAGATTCATAATCGGTTTTGAAGAGTCCTTGAAATTATTTACTGTTGATTATTCCCTAATTTATAATTGTCATAACTTTCATTTTTTTAAAACAGTTACTCAGATTTCAGAGTAATGTTAGGAAATTGCTTTACAATTTTATGGTTTATTTCCATAACCATCAAAGGTAATTGACTTTTTGTCCAATTAATATTGTGAACAACGGCAGGGATAAATATAAAATTCTTAATTATGCATGGATGCACAACTGTAGGGGAAAATTATATAACGTAAGAAATGATGACTTTAAAAATGTTCAATAGGTCAGAATGTGGAAGTAACTTAGCGTTTCAATCAGTCAAACATCAACCTACTGTATGCTATTTGATATTATTTACATTTTTAGTGTATTTGCCTATGATAACACTACGATTCGATTTTGTACTATACAGTCCAATTAATATAAATGACGTATAATTGGAGCCCAAGCGGGATTTGCTTATTAATATTAAAATATTGAATCGTACAATTGCTGATTTATTTTTTATAATTGTTTGTTTTGTGTTACTAGAGATAATCATATGTCTAGATATAGATGTGTGTCACAAGCATAATTATATGCTATAATTAAGCAACAGTCGCTAAGTATTCAGTTACACCTCTTTCATAACAGTGGGTTTTTAAGAAATGAACTCAATGTCTACCCAAGTTATACGAGTATAACCAAGGTTGGGGCAGTTTACGCTTTATAATCCGCGAAGCAGATTGGTTAGATTTCAGAGAAATGTTTGGAAATTGCTTACAAAACTTATGGTTTCTTTTCATAACTATCAAAGGTAATTGACTTTTTTCTTATGAATATTTTAATCATACGCAGCAGTATAAATATAAAATTCACAGTTATTCAAGTATGCACATCTTGTAGGGGAAGATGATATCATGTAAGAAATGACGCCTTCGAGAACGTTATATGGGTCAATAAGTCAAAAATCAACATAATATATGTTGTATGATAAATAAATAGCGATTTGTGTCTTACGATATGAACAGAATTAATATATGGACATATTTAAGTAAACCTAAGCATATTATGAGCATGTAAATCAATAGTTTGTTATTTGATATCTGCTTTGGGAAGAAAATAATGTCATTAAATTCCATGATGAATCAGTGTAGTTCACGTCCTGCCACAACATTTGTTTAAGCATAATTTTGTGTTGTTATATTTTGAAGAGTTTTATTTTCGCTAGGTTATTAACTGTAAGATATTTTACAATTTTTTATTTATTGTATTTTATTTTAAGGATTTAACAGTTTGGAATTTAAGTTCGTTTCTCAGTCATCGGTTTATGATAAAAAACAAGTATCCATCGAAGATTACGCGGCAAGAGCCATTGACGGGGACCCATTTACATTTACACTAACAGGAGATGGGAGTCATAATTACTGGGAGGTTGTGTTTCATAAAAAAAGGAACATATCTTGCTTTACAATAATTGCCATAGAGGGTGCGTCTTTGTAAAGAAATGTTTTATTGTTTCTTTAGTATGGTGGCATTTTTCTGCCTCATGTGTGCAAGTTATTTTTCTGTGAAATATGTCGACATGCAAGATAAATATGTCGACATGCAAAATAGTTATGTCAACATGCAGCATAGCTTGCAAGAAAATTGCAATTATATAAGAATTATTAAAATCTCAAAAAATCTCGAATATTACCCAAATGTGACTTCCAACATGTTAGATGCTACTTATTTATGTCGACATGACACTTTTTAATTTATGTTAACATACGAGATAGATATATTGACATGCAACTTATTTATGTCTACATGCAACTTAGTTATGTTGACATGCGAGGTAAATATGTTGACAAACTGAACAGTTCTCTATTAAAGATAATTATCTGATTAACTTCACTCAATATCAGAATCCGAGGAGTCTAAACAAAGGCATGTCAATTGGTTGAGCATATTTATGCATAATTATTTGTTGCAACAATCACAGAATGTTGGAAGTAAAACTGATTTCAAAAAACAACATTTATTAAGATGAAAAAAAAATGTTGCATCTCAACATCATAAGTAGCATTTAGCATTTTGGAAGACACATCTGACATTTGATGATTTTTGATATTTTTTATAATGCTTTTATTTTTATGTCTATTCTGAATATTCAATCCGTGATACTTCGACAAACAGTGGGGTCCTGCGATGAATTTAAAGTTACATTTCTATCCAAGCATCCTCATACAGTGAAAAATCTTGCTTAAGTTGCTCAAACTCTAAGCCAGAATGAATACTTTAGCTCCATGAAGGAGGGGTTTAAATTTCAAAATATAAATAAAATAGGGGATTATTCTGAAATGTCATTTTTATGAATTACGGTTTACATTTTGTTTTATTACTATAAGTGTGCAAAAAATAGTAACAAAAGGTACAATTTTAATTGTTAAACCATGATCGTCAAACCAAAATTAACAACTTAAGAGAATAGCAATTTTCAATAGAATATATTTAAACAATAAAATGCGCTCTTTGCTGAATTATGCGGAATATGTAGGTAGCGACATTGCAGAAAAAATACATGGCCTGCGATAGCGGATTTTGTGATTTTTTTCTGCAATGATCGTTACCTTCATAATTCGCATGAATCATCAAAGAAAGCCTTTTATTGTTTACATGTATACCTTTCTATTAACTTATAAATAATATGATCGTTAAAAGTAAGGAAACTTAATGTTAAGGTACATCAGTACGTCAGATTAAGAAACGGCAAAATCGTCTAGTATAGGAATTTGAGTCTGAAATCAGCATGCTAATTTCGCCCAGTCGGGGATTTCTCTTAGTTAATGAAGGTTTAAACAAATTGATAAAATGGGCGTGTGGATATCAGTCCTGTCAGTTTCTACAGAACTATGAATGTACTATCAATTTACGTGAGAAATAGAGGGAATCATACTAGGTGGATATATATATATATATATATATATATATATATATATATATATATATATATATATATATATATATTCTCAATTTTTTTAAAGATCTAAACATTCTACCCCAGCATCCAAACATGTGTTGAAGACTTTTTCGTAGAAACATTGCAGTTGAACCCTTTTTCTTTCTTTTTCTTTTTTTTTTTTTAAATTTATATAATATTTATAATAATAAAACATCCTTATTTAGCTAAAAAAAAGAAGTAGTGGACCAATAATTGGGTAACAGAAGGGAAACCATATTCAGCATATCGAAATATAGGATATATGTTTGTCACACAATGTTACCCATATAAATAGGATGGGTTTGTCGTTTTCAATTTTATACCAACCCCTCACTCATTCCTTTTTTGCTCTCCCTGGGTTCAAAGTCTGGTAAATCAAATCTAGAACAGGAACTATTTCTCTTACTATAAACGCTGTGTTTTATTGACTCCTTCAAAATTTTATCATATGTATTCCTATGTTTAAAAAAGTTGACTTAAAATGACGTTTTTATTAAATTTTAGATTTAAAAATTTAACATGTGGGATAATTCATCACTTTAAAAAGAACCAATGGTACCCTGCTGTTAGAAGTATAATCAATGTTAGTAATATACATGTACGCTGAAAATTTATAGTTTTTGAAAGAATTCTCTCAAGTGTTAGATGACAATTTGATGCAGTAAAGACATCTCTGAATTACCTTTAAAACTTCAGAATTTAATTTAGATTCAAAATCTCTTTTTAACCAGAAAGGTACATGTATCAGTCTGATCTGTGCGGATTGAAAACTGTTTTTTGGGATTTGAATAGAATTGATAAAAAGAGAAATCCTTATGGAGATCGAACTCTGTGTACGTTGTCAAAAACTACCATAATGTGCGTGTATCAAAAAAGTGCACTTGATTTGGATGATAATAAATCAAAGCAATATAAAATATCTTTATATAGTTAAAACAAGATGAAATATTAAATAAATGCCTAGTTGTGGTAATTTATATACTATATTACTCTTTTTTAGAAGATGACCATCATAATTAAATAAAGGATAAAACTTGTGGAATTTTTCAAAACTTAATAATAATTTATAGATTACCAAATTATTTATAAAAATTTCCCTTAGATCTGATGCTTATTGTGTTGACCACTCAGCATCCGTAACTCAAATGGATGGAAGCCTGTGATAGGTTTTAATCATATAGTCAAAATGAACTAAACAGTGAGCTATGTGAGGTGTTTGTTTACTATGTGTTTAATAAACTTCACTTTGTGCAGATTCATTTTTAGTTAGAGCTTGGTGACCACGAAAATGCCTTTTATCGCATCCTTATTTTTTTTAGGTAGATATAAAATCCTTGTTAATTCAACCGAGGACGCCTTCGATGAATTTTGCGACGAATTTAACGTTAGTGGTCTTGTGCCGAAAAACATCAGCAGATGTTGTGGCAGACCACTAACAGGAGATTCGTTTATCATAATCCGTCAAGCCAGTGGGCCATTACGTTTATACGAAGTATTCCTATCAGGTATGATAACAGGGATTGTTACATTTTCATCTTAATTTTTTTTTAACTTTATCTGTATCCTATATTCTACACCATTTGATGTACAGCAAACTATGCTTTTCGAAATATAGTCATGTTGCAAGTATTTCACTGTTCCATTAATACTTACTTTGCTTTTAATCGACGTTTTTAATATTTTTGCAGTAAAATGAAAGAAACTGTGAAAGATTTTTCTCAATTGATGTTTAAAAGTGATATCAATGTAAATAATTTATATTCAATCTCAATAACATCGCTTTATTAACCTTGACTTCAACTTCATACCTGAATAACTAATTAAAAAAATTGTTTAGTCGTATAAACATCAAAATTGTCTCATGCAGACATTTGTACCTTTTTCTTTCTTGGAATAAAAGAATTATATTTAATTGATATACATTTGCATTTTTTTGGCATTTTTTGGACAAAAACAAACAAAATCTAGCACTACAACTAACACTACTTAAGAAACTATAAACATAACAACAACTACATTTTAAATAGTTTTGATTTAAGCTACATTGTCAACACCTTTTCCAGCACTGTGAATCAAAACTGTTTAAAATGAAGTTGTTGTTCTGGTTATATTTTCTTTAGTAGAGTAAGTTGTTGAGCTAGATTTCGTTTTCTTTGTTTTTACCCATGTAATTTATTTCTTGTGTCCTGTAGAAGGGACTGGTTGTTCCGAAAATATATTGCAGACTATTGCGTTTAAACAAAGTATTCCTATCAGACACAGTTACATGAATTTATTGTTCACAGGATTGATACTTTGCTATCTTAATTTAAATAGTGGTTTTTTTTACTTTGTCTGTGTCCTATTTTCTACATCATTTGGTGAAAACAAACAATGCAAAGCATATTAACATGACGTCTTTTCGAAATATATCCATGTTGTAAGTGCCTTACTGCTTGACCTTTACTTACCTTGTTTATAGTCAATGGTATTATTATAATTGTTAGTATCATAAAAAGAACATCTAAATATCTTTAGTAAACAAATGTTGAAAGTGATATTTTTGCAAATAATATCAATGTAATCTCCATAACCTTGCTAATTGATCTTGGTAGTTGTTGATTAGCGTGAACTCAAGATTTAAACATATTTATAATGTACGATGTGTGTTCAATTTAAAGATAAAATGCCATATTACGAAATCATTTCTAATTTTTTAACAACATTACTCTACAAGCGTTAATTGAATATCAGTATGGTGCAAGGAGATTTAATAAACACTAGTAACATGTATCAATGATCTCAAAATATGAATATATGCGATATGGAACTTTATTTTCTAAAAAAAATGTTTTAAATATCTTTGTATATGATATAAATATATCAAATAAATAAGCTAAAAAAACCCCGGATATATTCATCGATAAATAGGATAAAATGAATTTATACTTACAGACAAAATTGTGATTTATAATTTTGCAGATTACCCTGTAGACTATTATGGTTACAACTTTTCTAAATGCAGTAACTCTTGTCAGACCTGTGGTTCTAAAAACGGCAAATGTTTAAGCTGTGTCGATCCTTTCAAATGTGGGGACTATTGCAACAAGCTATGCCAGTCTAATTTTTCCGATGCCAAATATCCTACTGATGAAACACAAGGTAATGAAGAAAATAACATTTCTAATTTGAGATAAACTATTTTCAGTCTTTAAGACGTGGTTTTCCAGGGGCTATGGGCTAGAAAGTAATGCTTGCAATTCTAAAATTGATATACTTAGTCTGGTCATAATGCGTACTACACTGATTTTAAGTTGTAAACCTAAAGTATGCTGACTTGTTGTATTAGAAAAACATAATTTGCATCGACATTGAGCAGCCACAGGATTCCGAGGAGTTTCTTGGTTTAACGAAATAACATTGATGTATTTTATCGTATGGTTTATTCAAAATAGCGTTTTTTGTCGCTGACTTTTATGAAGTGGTGCAGGAGACGGCAATCAATGTTTGGAGAGTAAAATGCAAGGTAATGTACATGAAGTGAAATGGAATTCGCCAAAAACTGTGTGAATGACAATCAAGAAGTCATATGTTTTCTTTTAGAACTTGAAGCACAGTAAACAACATGTGTGAGCTGAACTTTCTGTATTAGAATCAACAGGGATATTTTAACAAATACGTCGATGCAGATCTGAGTCTCTGATTATAGCTGGAAACATGTAATAGAATTCTAAGAAAAGATTAGTTAACTCATCCCTTATCAAAACGTTTTAAGTCCATAAGTCAGATTAACTTTTAAAAAATCATAATAAAATGTTTCTTCTTTGAGATTAAAATATGAAAACCATTCCCTCCTCAATGAATAATTTGATTTCAATTCATTCACACATTTGGTAAACTTGTTCTCTTATATATGCATTTATGTTGAAAAAAATTGCTAAACAAGTTATTTTGTCAATTTTAAGTTTGGAAATTAAAGCAAACATTTTGGGTCTTATATTGAAATTTTATACATGTAAAAATAAATTTATTAATAAGAGATGAGTGTGAACAGAGAGAGAGAGAGAGAGAGAGAGAGAGAGAGAGAGAGAGAGAGAGAGAGAGAATATCACTCTCTTCCTGACAATCTGATAAATATGATTACGCAATTTCTAGAAAAAAGCTGAAAAGAGTTTGTGCTGTGTAATTTTTAATTATGATGATCACACAAGTGTGGTACGACTACGCTTTCAAAATGTAATGTGTATGAAGTATAAAAGCAAATTTAAGATTAGATAATTCATTATTAGATATTTCAAATTATTTCAAGTGAACGGAAAAACTTGTGAACGAAGACTGTTGGAAAAGGCAATGTAGATGGCGGTTATTCGGAAAAGTGAAAACGAAAGTAAAAATCCAGTGACAACCATTGTTGTGTTGGATGACTTTTTGAGCATTACATATCTTCTTGCAAACTATATTGGTGGGAAATAATGTTGAAAAGTGCCTTTTTGCATCCCTATAAAATGAGATAAATCCTGCGTGAGGTGTACTTGACTTGTCTCTTCTTAAAAAGTTATAAGTTCTGTCTGATTTGCCTCTAAATGATGGATGTCTCATATCAATTGTTCTGTCAAATATGATCCAACAAAATAATCAAGCATGACTCGAACTGTTTAATTCAAAACATTAACAGCTACATCATCTTCGCTAGGCAAGCGTTTTCGGTCCACTCCACTTCCCATAAACCCTTGGCAGAAACTCGGTGACAAGCTCTGTTTTATGATTAGCTGCAGCTGCGAGTAACTGATCCAATCGCAATGTTTAACACACGTGCTTTGTAAATACTGTCTTTGTAGATATGTCGAGTCTCTATAAATCGCTTATATGTTTTGCTTTATTAAGACGTTTAACAAAATGTGCACTTTTTAATGTCTTCTTCCCACATTTTCACGACGACAATACCTGGTTTTCTGACATGAATGCTTTATATATATAAGGGGCATTTTACTCCCGGTACAAGTCCAAACAAACGTTACGATTGCATTAATATCTTATTTCTTAATTCGTATTAAATAATACGTAATTTCCTTTCCGAGACTTGCCAGCCGATATGGTTTTAAGGTATTATTTATTCCGTAGAGTGAAAATAACCCTTTATTCCATTGGATTACAATGTGAAGTTGCAAGGGGTGCAGCTCTAGTTATTTGCGAGAGAGCGCCACTGCATCACCGAGTTTCGTAATGAGATCTGCCGAGGGTTGATGGGGAGCGGAGGGACCGAAAACCCTTGAATTGGCTAGCTAAAATCCAGCTGCATATGCAATCGTCATTTAAACTATGTAGATTAAGTGCTGTTCGTGTGCCTTAGATAGCATAGCAGGGAACCTAAATATTAAAATCAGAATAGCAATATTAAGTTAAATGACGTCTTTTGTTTTTCAAGTGTTAAAAAGAGTTTTAATGCCAAATTGGCATTGCACCCAGATTTACACCTACGTTTGGTTCCTCTCCACATTTCTGACAATCAACAGATTTAATATTTAAGATTTTAAGATTTCATTTAGGAACTTGATCATTTAATAACATCAAATGAAACATCCCCACCCAAGGTTTACACCATGGTTTTGAGGAAGGCAACAGTAAGTCACCTTCTGGGCTCAGTCCAAATGAAACCTTCTCCAATTTTTTTTTCAAACCATACAATCATTAATTATTCTTGATGTGTTAAGGGTACATATTTCATGCCTTGATCTTCTATTATTCACATTTTTTTGGGATATCATTAAATACGCTTCTTACTTACATATTCATTTTTTTTTTAGATAAGTCAGAGAAACTTGGACAAAAAAGGAATCTTTGATTTTCTTTGTTGTCCATAGCTGTTCTTAGTTCTTCTTCCACAATACAAACAAGTCTGCTAAACTCTATTTTCCCCGATCTTTAATTACGTAGTACCCCACTACTCTAAATAGTTTTATGTCTGCAAGAACTAGTTCATCATAGTACTGATCCCAGGTGAAGGTGAACGAGTCTCCCAGTAAAGTACTTAGTTGGATTTGTAGCCAAGAATTATTCTCATCCAGGAAAGGGAAACGCGACCTGTATCAAGTCATACAGCTAAAAGAATCCTGTGAACATTTTGAGAATGAGATAAATAAACAACCAAAGGGATTGTCCCGTCAATAATTTCATCAAAAGTTTCAGATAATAGAAAATTATAAAACGTGTTATTTTATTTACGTCATATTTCACTAAACTATAGCAGCTTGCCCTGCAGCAGAGCATCACCGCAGTGACAAAATCATGGTTTTCTCTTTGTTAAGCTCTAGTGAGATATTGATATTCATAACGTGCATTTGTATATTATCTTATAAGTAAAAATTTTATAGACATAGCGATTTAAGAATATCATAGCTAAAAATGTTTACTAAAATATGTTTAATTCTAACTTATTAAATAAATGGAGATTCCCTCGAACGAACTGAAATTTCAGCGCACAGATATAATTTAGGAAGATGACCTTTTCTGGCCAAGAATTTGCTTTAAAAAAGTATACAATTGACAGGGTTCAAAAGCTTAAGATAATCGGGGTTGATTTATTGATTGCTTAACTAGAATTAAAACAAAAGGGCTTAATATCGATCAAGTATATTTTACGCAAAAAACTGACTTCAACACGTCTGATATATATACAGACTAAATATGAGACGTTCCACAGTAAGTTGACTTTTGGGAAAAAATAACTCGATTTTTTTCACAAAAAATCAAGAATTGAGAGAATGTGTAACTGTTGCAATTTTGAAATAAAAAGAAAAGATGAAGAATGAAGAATAGTTTATGTTTTTAGTTCGTATGTAAGGTGTTTAAAACATAGAAACAAGGAGAAACGGTAAAAGGACATTGCAATGAGTTTGTGGTTTCTCTCTTTGATGATAATCACAAAATTCAAACTGTTGCAATATTAAAACTTCTGAACAATGAGTTGATGTGTTAAAATTGATTATAGAAACAAACACTGTCTGGTTTTGATGTTACTGCATTTTTTCGATAATGCTAAAATCTCAAAACTTATTTTGTTTAGTAAATAACCCCAAATTCCTTCAAACATTTAAATCTTGATCGCTGATTTAGATAGGTCCAGATCCGTCTCATTATATAATCATTCAAGCTTTGACATCGTGTTTTATCTCGAAGTATAATTTGTAAAAGAAGATATGTAGATATGATTTTGAAACAAATTTTACAAATTACACTTTACATTGAATACGATAATATCGCTACATTTATATTTAAACTTTATTATTTTTTCCTAGAATTGCGGAATTATCTATTTATATAATCCTAGTAATTGTTAATTGAATTCGCTGGTTAAGGCAATTAGAATAGCTAAGAACTAGGGAAATAAGTCTATAAGAAAAGTGTATCGCATCGACAGTATAGGCGATATGTTTGACTTTTCTCTCCCAAATTCAACTGTACATCATGACAATACCGAGATTTTGAACTGTAAAATTATGTTTTTGTTACATTGTGCTTATTTGTTTTTAGAAGATTTTTAAATTTTGTTTTAAAAATAATGGTATAACATCGTTCTTAACCCGACCAAAGGTTATTCATATCCCATTGTTGACTGTTTATTTCTATGAAATGCATATCTGAAACGTCATGACAACTTGGTTGAATCATATAAACTTTTAAGACACTGTCTTTGCCAAAGACAGCAAATATTTCAAAGTCTTAAAATGCTTGTCATATTTATTTTCCCCAGCATATATTCCACAAATAATAATCAGTGTTGTGTGTATGAATTTCAATAGATACTAATCATGATATTGTTTGTGTGCAAAGATCGATGGTCAAAGGACCAGTAAAGGATGAGGAAACCTTTCACCACTAGTCACTTTCTGTTGTATATATGAAATTTATAATTAGAAAGTATTCAACTAGACTAAAAGAATCGTACAGAAGAAGAGTGTAGAAATAAATATAAGGAATAAATTATACAACATGCAGTAAAGGCTCCATTATTTTTTTTTAATTCCTTGGGTTGTTAAATAAGCAATATTCTAGTCAATGGCCATTTTGTGGCTCTTTACGACTTTTCGGCTAGCAAAGTGCTAAATAGTTGGGCCAACTCCTATTATAAACCACATCAAATACGAATTTAGCGGCTGAAAGTGTAGTGTAGATGTTACATTTAGCGTTAAGGCTGCTGTGCATATTTGACTCTTAATGATATAATTCTTATATGAAGCAGCGATTTAGTATTAGCGGTTGGAATGTCAACTTTTTTTTAAATGCAACAATATATAGTATTTGTGATAGCAAAGCAATTATTTATCTCATTAAGCAGCGTTGTACCAATAGCGGCTGTTACAGTGCTTGCATTATAGAGTGGTCATTATGTGAAAGGTGAAAGTGATCTACCTCAGCATCTTATGTGATATCGGAACTGCGAGCAGATTCAAATTTCATCGTAATTAACGATTATATCTTTGTATGGAACATACGTTTAGCTTTGTTGCATATCACTATATGAAACTAGTGAGTACTTCTTATACCCTTCGCACATAACTACACTTAAACAAATAAAAATAAGAGTTAAACAATAGGAAAATCGCACGATACTATTATCAGTAAAATTGGATGTGCCGTGGGGTCGGTCTCTTGAATACTTTTTATATTTTTGTTATTCAAGAGAAATCAAATTCATATACCGTTGAAATAGCTTAAGTACATAATCTGTGAGTGAAAGAAAGGTCATTTCCCACGTGAGTGGAATTTCCGCTCTTTCAGGAATGCATCCTCCTATTGATGTTAAAAATAAACTTAATTATCCATACTTAACGACTTAACAATTGAAAGCTATTAATTGGATTTCCATTGTCCGGATTGTGGCGTCAGTTGGTTAATAATAAAGGCATATGCTTTTGTAAAGCTAGACGAAATTTCGAGAAAATTCGGAAAAATATAATAATAAGACAAATTGTGCACTTTTATTATATACATGGGTGTTTTCGTCGTTGACTTTGTTCAAGAAAGCGACACTTAGCATTTTAGGGGGAGGAAGTTTTTTTTTACAGGTACAGGGCAAAGGAAAAGTTCAAAGGCTTTGGTGTAATTTCTTACTACAACATCTTATATATGATGTAAAGCTCAACTACATTTTTAAATTACAAAAATAATCAGAAAGATCTAGAATCAGGAAAAAATACATGAATTGTGACATACTTGTACATCCTTTGTTTATAAAATTATGGTTGACTATGACATAGCAATAGCTATATTTATTAATTTATTCTGGTTTTTATAACTGTAGAACTAGAACATATATCGCGTTTGGGTGACTCAGAGGCAAAACTAAACTAGACGGATGAACTCCCTCTTTTGTACTGTACTCCTAAGATATGATTTCGTCCTTTTCCCGATGTATCTATCTTATACGGTCTTCGTTGTCGTAATCTTAGTATAAGCAATGAGTTTATCCGTTTAGCTGCATGAATATTTAGGTAAACTATTCGGTGCTCAATTCCCGTTTAATAACTTTCAATTCAATTATTCTCAAACACTTTGTGATTAAATTTGTGTAATCGTGAATGTCTTATTTTAGATAAATACCATTCCTGCTAGAAAGCTTTGGAAGAATATCATTCGTACAAGCGACGAGTTGTAATCTATTTCTAAAGTACATCCAAGAAAAAATAGAGATTTACCAGTTTTATATTCGTTGAAATTGTATATAAAAATGTTCATAAAGCTTTAAAAGAAATTTTAAGTTTAATTAAAATGCTTTATATATATTTATTTTACAATTTTCCGGCTTACGAGTTATAGGACTTTTTAAGGTGTATTATCAATACGTAGAGAGTGCTATATTTGGTCACGTAATGTTGGTGTCATCATTTGACCAATAAAATTAAACGAGGGGATTTTAGCGACTCTCTTTGTTTAGAAAGACGCACTGATTCACTTTCTTTTAGGAAGCCTCACGTGTAACACTTTTGAATACCGATTCTGTTCCTTCGGACAATTTCTTTAAAAATCCACCACTTCCCCTCAACCTTTCATGTATTTTATTTTATTTTATTTTGTTTCATTTGTCTTTTCTTCCTTCTTTTTTCATGTGTATATTTTAACGTAAGTGTACATCTATTTTATATCTTGGCACGTTTTCAGATCACAAGGAATTTGTTTGACGATATTACGTAACCAATTTTCGATTTCATTTTCTCAATACAGCCAATTAATAAAATTCATATTTGTATATTATTAGTAATTACTCTTTAAAAAATTATAATAATTATATCATATTAACATCAAATGCATAATTGTGACATAATTTGATTACATTTCAATTGTTGTATTACGTAATATCATTTTACATAATTTTACGCAATGTTACAATGTTATGTAACAATCAAAGTCACGCTTGTGGCAAAGAGCAACATATACCGTGTCTTGTTTTTTGCTTATTTATTATGTATCGAAAGATGGAGGTGATGGTCGTACGTCAAGCAAAATGCATAAGTTATAGTCCCTTAATACGGAAATCAATTATGGATAAAGGCATTCATTGATTGAGGAACGGTTGATTTCTTTCCACACCAATGTCTTTTTATGTATATATTTCAATAAGTAATTTTGCATTCAACAGCTTATTATTTAATCATTGTTTTAAGAATCATTTATAAGGTGCTTTTGAAGCCAATGATGAAATGGGATGCCTTGTTGATATATGAAAAATAAAAAAATAATGATATATAATTAATATCAAAATTGTTGTTCTTCGTTTAAGTCAGCAACCAAGCAGAACTTATGTATATGTTAGATGAACTTTACACATTACATCAAAGTTCACAACAAAAACTGTTTATTTTCTACTTTCATAAATAAGACTTGTTTAAGAGTATTTGCTATATGAATAGGGACAACGAAAAGTCTTAACAAGGCAAATTCTGACTTAAACGCCCTAAACAAAAGAATTGTTGTAAAAAATGTTTACAATTTTCGTTCGTCAACTGCTCAATAAAGTTTGAGAAAATTATCTCTTATTGTCCTGAATGCAACTTGGATTTTGAGGAATCTTATATCTAAATGCAAAGTGAACAAGGTTATTTAGCTCAGATTTCACACTTAGTATAGACAGACTTTGGATGTTTTAATTATAAATAAACAACCGCTTTTGGCTGCAAAAGTTGAAAAAGATCCATATTTTAAAAATTTTAACTGTGTATAGTGCAACCTTTAAATTTCTGACAAAGATCAATAGTTTCACAAAGCTTTAATATACGTATAGTATCTATTAACAATCTTTTATTAAAAACAATTGATGAACACAGCCATGATTGTGTTAAAGTTGAAAATAAATGTTGTAGAATATTCAAGATTAAAAAGGCAATAAAACAAAGACCCTGGTTTTTTTTTTAAACCAGAATAATACAAGAAATACAAATCTGCCTCGGCTTATTATTCCTACCTCTTCATCCATATAATTATGTAAAGATAGGTACCAGCAATTGACAAGTTGAAAAATATCTAATATATCCCAAATTGGAAATTAATTTTCAGAGACGAAATGTAAAATACATGTATATCAAGACTTTATCTGAAACAACAGAAGAAAATAGCTACATATTTAACACTTAAACCTGCAAGAAGGATTTCGAAACTATTAACAATTTTTTGTTGTATGTCTATTAAACTGGGCAAGTGTCGACAATCAATCGATTCTCTGCAAAATTTATTAATACAAATAAACAACAAATGGAAATTTAATAGTAAAGCAATACATCTATTTAAGTTATCAAATAAACTGAAATAAATTAGGCCCTAAGCATTAAAAGGCATCAACGGAAGAATGGCAGGAGAATATTCATCGGTGTTCAAAATCTGCAGGTATGTAGAGTCTGAAGAAAACAACACAGGCATTAAAAACACTTTTCATGCATAATTCAGGAAATCTGTCATTTAATATACAATATTTTTTCACTTTCCCCTTTCCTTTTTTCTTTGAATATTATTAATATTTCCTTTCACATGGAAAACATTGAATTTAAGGAAAACGTTAGATTGAACCATTCATTTAAAAAATGTTAATGTGAAAGTATAACAAAATATATAGTCATTAAATACACATTAGGTTATATCGAGAACTAACCGACACTCGTTTATGATGAATTATTGATTAAAGAGTTTTTCATTGATATTTTTATACCAATATTATTGTTCGTTTTTTTTTGTTTTCTTAATACCAGGCCATAGCACGTAACAAATCAGAGTGATTTTATTTACTTTGAAAACTGCATATGTGTCTCAGTGAGTCTATAAATGATCTATATCATTTGCTTTTTGTCTAAATTTAATATTTCTGCAATTTATAAAAATCAGCAAGCCATTTTACAGTTTCTATAGCTGTTAACTTTGTTTAAGGTCAAGATCTAGTAACTGGAAGGAACCTACAGATTTTTGAATTTTGAGAGTGATGCTTCATAACAATAGCTTAGTTAAATGAAGTGTACCGGGTCCTAATTTTAAGATAACCACAATGAAAAGTGGTGTCATTTGCATTGAAATATGAAGGAAACCAGCTATAAATCTCGGTTTTTTTTCCCGTTTTTGACAAATGAAATATATCCATAATGCCTACAGTCTCTTCAATAACGGAATATGAGATGGTCTTGACCTCTTTTTTAAAATGACATTAAATTGAACATAGGTATAGGGATGACTTTTTATAGGATTTCCTATGGATGTTAAGAAAATGCTTTATTTTCTATATATTTCTTTTATTGTCATAAAGTACGGGTAAAAGAAATATCAAATTCTTTGTGACGTCATAATGGTTCTAGCACCAAAAAAGTCACTCTGGAATCATTTACTAGACCTTAAATGGTTTGAAATATTGCTACACAAAACACGTTAATCATATCAACCACGTATTACTTTAAACGATGTGCAGTTCTTAGTATTTTTTGAAAAAATGCGCAGCTATATAAATAAATGGATAAATTTATATTTTGATAACTTCCTGATAACTTCAATTTTTGTCAAGTACATGATTTCTTAGTATGTCCAAAAAAAAGATTGAAGTTTTTCACTCTTTCTTAATTAGTTTTATCGCATCCTCTTTTACAGACACTTAATATTAAACGAACAGGGAATTTATTAACATTACGAAAAACCTAGAATTATCAAGTGATTTTTTAAAAAATGAGCACAAAATCCCCTTGTCACCGTTCTAAATGAACTGGATTTCCTTGACACATGAATAAGCACATAAAAGGCTTGTACATGTGTCTTTTTATACACTAAGGGAAAAGTCTAATGTTCAGTCAGTTTACTTTATTTTGTCATCAATTAGATTTACCCGAGAACGGATACTGTAAATTAGCACATTTTCTTTTTTTAATTTTAATTTTCTAATTTCATTTTGTTCGCGATTTATTATTATCCCGCGAATTAAAACCAATTGTGTATACACAGTTTTAAATATATCTATTCCATTTCAAATAAACTGTTTTAATTTTGATTTTCTTACAGTGTGAAATTTAAACCTTAGCATAACGTACTTTTTTAGAAATCGTAAAATTTGAACACAAACTTATTTGTCAAAGGCGTGCACTAACTTAAATGTCAGGTGTGCTACACATATTACATCTCACTAATTATTCAATAATTTTTGTCTCTTTGCATTGTCTGTAAAATTTTTAAATATGCCAAAAATACCCCACCCCCTGAAAAAATTCCAAACAGTAAAACATTCATGTATAATTTGACAAATAATAAACATTGTTAGTAATTGTTTGAAAATAAAATCTTAGATGGTGATATTCTAAAGCTAAAGAGTTTATAATGATTAAGACAATGGATTTTTATTTATCTCGTATTTTTGAACTAGAGTTTTCTGGAGAATCAGTACATGTAAGTTTTTTCAATTTGACCATACTTTGTATGATTTATTTCAACTCCTCCATTGAGCTTAGTGGTTTGCCGGAGAACCGACTAAAATCATTAGCTTTGGGTTTTATGTTCAAATGCCTTAGGAGGCTTGAATAAATTTATTGTTTTTGTATCTCAGTTAATTCGATGCGCAAGGGCATGCTCTTCGTATGAACAGTTTCTTGGGCGAGGCTAGCTACTGATAAACAAGTTGATAAAACAGGACTATCAACAGTCTCGTTTGAAGTCATTTTTTCGTAAGTTCTAAGGTCGATACAACGACCTTGGCAGCAAATACAATCTTAATTTCAGTGGGTCACATGCTGACTGACGTTTTTCATACTATTTGTTAGAACATGATTAATCACCTAATTGTCTACGGACTTTTCCGGTTTTTTTCCCGATTACGACAAAGAGCAGAAGGCTGGTGAGACCGGTCAGCAGAGGATGCCCACTCCTCCTAGGCACCTGATCCTACCTCCCATCTTTTTAGAGATCCGTGTTGCTCTGCTTTGAATTTGTATTTCGTTTTATGGATTTTTGAGATGGTTGACAGTTTGTTATTGTCAGTTTTCATATAAAAGCATTGTAAAAATTACTTCATATTATCAATATATCGTATTCCGTGACTGTTAAACCTGAGACATGAAAGGTTAAAGATGTTAAAACAAGACAACCGTGGAATACTTATTTCCTTTTTCTAAAGAGAGAGTGATTCTGAAATATCAAAATATGTTCTACTTCTTATTACAAGTGTTTGGCTCTTTCTGTCAGTCATTTTATTTCTTTGGCTATTGTCAATATACAACTAAATATCTATGCAAGTGAATCCTTGCATATCATTTTTTTTCAGGAATATTTAGATAAATAATATATCATGTCGATTTTGTTTTAAATAATACAAAAGCTAAGCACCAACGAATATGTTTTTACATTGTTACCCATGATATATTAGAAACACCGGTAGTATGGTTTATGATCATTAAATGTGTTCAACGATAATAAAATGTATCGTATTAAACATATAGATAAGAGATGATACAGCTTGATATTGGGTTAATTTTCCCGTGTGCGATGAACAGGTTGTAAATCCAGAATAAAGCTAGAAGAAGGTCTGTTATATTATGTTTATATTGGGTCTATTGCTTTAATGGCAGGTGTATAAATAAATCATGCAAAGTATGGTCAAATTGTCACAAACTTTACGTATGCTGATTCTCCAGAAAACTCCAGTTCAAATATAACAGAGGAAATGATATATTTCTCACGCTTATTAAGAATTATGAATTTTCAAAAATACATAAGTAACATCTAAGTATTGGAAGTTTTTCCTGTAAACACAAATTTTGACAATTGAGGATCCTTACATAATTTGAGTATAACAAACTTTTCTCGCTTAATATAATGAGCATAAATCTAATCATTGTAATACCATTGGGTGTGTTTCGATTAATCTATCGACACACCAATAAAATTAGGATCGCATTTTGCTATACCAAAATAAACTCACAGTTATCATGATTTATAGTTTTGCCAAATAACTTTTACATTTGAGTGCAAAGTATGTAAATAACAAGTTTATAATTCCTTGTGTTGTGTAACCAGAGATAATTGTAAGCCATGATAAAGATTTGTGTTACAGGTATCATAGTATGATATAAGCAAAACTCACTAAATTACATTAATTCCATAACAGTGTGTTTTATGTATTTAACATATGAATTTAGAACATATACGTGTTTTTGTTTATAGATTTCCATGTTTGATTTATCAGGTTCTAATACTTAATTCAACTCTAATATCTCTAGCATTAAGCAACAAATATTTGGCACAATGAGTGTGTTAATTTGTACATCTACATTTAAAATACTCCTTCTGAAATGTGTATAAAAACATATATACACGTTTAATGTTGCACAAAATATGAAGAATACTTTAAACTGGCGAATTCTGCTGTCTTTCGATTATCAAAGCAATTGTACTGATAAAAAAAATATACACATTGAATATTCTACATGCAAATGAATTAATCTTTGATAAAGATATCGATTATATTAAATAAATCACATTATTTGTTTGAACCTATTGAATAATTTTATGCATTTATGGTTTGCACAATAAAATGGGATCATTTAAACTTCAGAAAATAGTGAAATCTAAAATGACAATTTCTGTCGCGCATACAAGGAAATTTCTGTGATTCATAATCGGTTTTTGAAGAGCCCTTGAAATTATTTACTGTTGATTATTCCCAAATTTATGTTTGTCACTACTTTCATTTTTTTAAAACAGTTACTCAGATTTCAGAGTAATGTTTGGAAATTGCTTTACAATTTTATGGTTTCTTTCCTTAACCATCAAAGGTAATTGACTATTTGTCCTATTAATATTGTGTACAACGGCAGGGACAAATATAAAATTCTTAATTATTCATGGATGCACAAGTATAGGGGAAAATTATATAATGTAAGAAATGATGACTTCGAAAATGTTCAATACGTCTGAATGTGGAGTAACTTAGCGTTTCAATCAGTCAAACATCAACCTACTGTATGCTATTTAATATTATTTACATTTTTAGTGTATTTGCCTATGATAACACTACGTATCGATTTTGTACTATACAGTCCACTTAATTCAAATGACGTATAATTGGAGCCCAAGCGGGATTTGCTTATTAATATTAAAATATTGAATCGTACAATTGCTGATTTATTTTCTATAATTGTTTGTTTTGTGTTACTAGAGATAATCATATGTCTGGATAGAGATGTGTGTCACAAGCATAATTATATGCTATAAGCAACAATCGCTAAGTATTCAGTTACACCTATTTCATAACAGTGGGGTTTTAAGAAATGAACTCAATGTCTACCCAAGTAATACGAGTATAACCAAGGTTGGGGCAGTTTACGCTTTATAATCCGCGAAGCAGATTGGTTAGATTTCAGAGAAATGTTTGGAAATTGCTTACAAAATTAATGGTTTATTTTCATAACCATCAAAGGTAATTGACTTTTTTCTTATTAATATTTTAAACATACGCAGCAGTGATAAATATAAAATTCACAGATATTCAAGTATGCACATCTTGTAGGGGAAGATGATATCATGTAAGAAATGACGGCTTCGAGAACGTTATATAGGTCAATAAGTCAAAAATCAACATAATATATGTTGTATAATAAATAAATAGCGATTTGTGTCTAACGATATGAACAGAATTCAATATATTGACATATTTAAGTAAACCTAAGAATATTATGAGCATGTAAATCAAGAGTTTGTAATTTGATATCTGCTTTGGGAAGAAAATAATGTCATTAAATTCCATAATGAATCAGTGTAGTTCACGTCCTGCCACTACATTTGTTTAAGCATAATTTTGTGTTGTTATATTTTGAAGATTTTTATTTTTGCTAGGTTATTAACTGTAAGATATTTTACAATTTTTTATTTATTGTATTTTATTTTAAGGATTTAACAGTTTGGAATTTAAGTTCGTTTCTCAGTCATCGGTTTATGATGAAAGACAAGTATCCAAGGAAGTTTACGCGGCAAGAGCCATTGACGGGGACCCATTTACATTTACACGAACAGGAGATGGGAGTCATAATTACTGGGAGGTTGTGTTTCATAAAAAAAGGAACATATCTTGCTTTACAATAATTGCCACAGAGGGTGCGTCTTTGTAAAGAAATGTTTTATTGTTTCTTTAGTATGGTGGCATTTTTCTGCCTCATGTGTGCAAGTTATTTTTCTGTGAAATATGTCGACATGCAAGATAAATATGTCGACATGCAAAATAGTGATGTCAACATGCAGCATAGCTTGCAAGAAAATTGCAATTATATAAGAATTATTAAAATCTTTAAAAATCTCGAATATTACCCAAATGTGACTTCCAACATGTTAGATGCTACTTATTTATGTCGACATGACACTTTTTAATTTATGTTAACATACGAGATAGATATATTGACATGCAACTTATTTATGTCTACATGCAACTTAGTTATGTTGACATGCGAGGTAAATATGTTGACAAACTGAACAGTTCTCTATTAAAGATAATTATCTGATTAACTTCACTCAATATCAGAATCCGAGGAGTCTAAACAAAGGCATGTCAATTGGTTGAGCATATTTATGCATAATTATTTGTTGCAACAATCACAGAATGTTGGAAGTAAAACTGATTTCAAAAATCAACATTTATTAAGATAAAAAAAAAATGTTGCATCTCAACATCGTAAGTAGCGTTTAGCATTTTGGAAGACACATCTGACATTTGATGATTTTTGATATTTTTTATAATGCTTTTATTTTTATGTCTATTCTGAATATTCAATCCGTGATACTTCGACAAACAGTGGGGTCCTGCGATGAATTTAAAGTTACATTTCTATCCAAGCATCCTCATACAGTGAAAAATCTTGCTTAAGTTGCTCAAACTCTAAGCCAGAATGAATACTTTAGCTCCATGAGGGAGGGGTTTAAATTTCAAAATATAAATAAAATAGGGGATTATTCTGAAATGTCATTTTTATGAATTACGGTTTACATTTTGTTTTATTACTATAAGTGTGCAAAAAATAGTAACAAAAGGTACAATTTTAATTGTTAAACCATGATCGTCAAACCAAAATTAACAACTTAAGAGAATAGCAATTTTCAATAGAATATATTTAAACAATAAAATGCGCTCTTTGCTGAATTATGCGGAATATGTAGGTAGCGACATTGCAGAAAAAAATACATGGCCTGCGATAGCGGATTTTGTGATTTTTTTCTGCAATGATCGTTACCTTCATAATTCGCATGAATCATCAAAGAAAGCCTTTTATTGTTTACATGTATACCTTTCTATTAACTTATAAATAATATGATCGTTAAAAGTAAGGAAACTTAATGTTAAGGTACATCAGTACGTCGGATTAAGAAACGGCAAAATCGTCTAGTATAGGAATTTGAGTCTGAAATCAGCATGCTAATTTCGCCCAGTCGGGGATTTCTCTTAAGTTAATGAAGGTTTAAACAGATTGATAAAATGGGCGTGTGGATATCAGTCCTGTCAGTTTCTACAGAGCTATGAATGTACTATCAATTTACGTGAGAAATAGAGGGAATCATACTAGGTGGATATATATATATATATATATATATATATATATATATATATATATATATATATATATATATATATATATATATTCTCAATTTTTTTAAAGATCTAAACATTCTACCCCAGCATCCAAACATGTGTTGAAGACTTTTTCGTAGAAACATTGCAGTTGAACCCTTTTTCTTTCTTTTTCTTTTTTTTTTTAAATTTATATAATATTTATAATTATAAAACATCCTTATTTAGCTAAAAAAAAAGAAGTAGTGGACCAATAATTGGGTAACAGAAGGGAAGCCATATTCAGCATATCGAAATATAGGATATATGTTTGTTACACAATGTTACCCATATAAATAGGATGGGTTTGTCGTTTTCAAATTTATACCAACCCCTCACTCATTCCTTTTTTGCTCTCCCTGGGTTCAAAGTCTGGTAAATCAAATCTAGAACAGGAACTATTTCTCTTACTATAAATGCTGTGTTTTATTTACTCCTTCAAAATTTTATCATATGTATTCCTATGTTTAAAAAAGTTGAATTAAAATGACGTTTTTATTAAATTTTAGATTTAAAAATTTAACATGTGGGATAATTCATCACTTTAAAAAGAACCAATGGTACCCTGCTGTTAGAAGTATAATCAATGTTAGTAATATACATGTACGCTGAAAATTTATAGTTTTTGAAAGAATTCTCTCAAGTGTTAGATGACAATTTGATGCACTAAAGACATCTCTGAATTACCTTTAAAACTTCGGAATTTAATTTAGATTCAAAATCTCTTTTTAACCAGAAAGGTACATGTATCAGTCTGATCTGTGCGGATTGAAAACTGTTTTTTTGGATTTGAATAGAATTGATAAAAAGAGAAATCCTTATGGAGATCGAACTCTGTGTACGTTGTCAAAAACTACCATAATGTGCGTGTATCAGAAACGTGCACTTGATTTGGATGATAATAAATCAAAGCAATATAAAATATCTTTATATAGTTAAAACATGATGAAATATTAAATAAATGCCTAGTTGTGGTAATTTATATACTATATTACTCTTTTTTAGAAGATGACCATCATAATTAAATAAAGGATAAAACTTTTCAAAACTTAATAATAATTTATAGATCACCAAATTATTTATAAAAATTTCCCTTAGATCTGATGCTTATTGTGTTGAACACTCAGCATCTGTAACTCAAATAGATGGAAGCCTGTGATGGGTTTTAATCATATAGTCAAAATGAACTAAACAGTGAGCTATGTGAGGTGTTTGTTTACTATGTGTCTAATAAACTTCACTTTGTGCGGATTCATTTTTAGTTAGAGCTTGGTGACCACGAATATGCCTTTTATCGCATCCTAATTTTTTAGGTAGATATAAAATCCTTGTTAATTCAACCGAGGACGCCTTCGATGAATTTTGCGACGAATTTAACGTTAGTGGTCTTGTGCAGAAAAACATCAGCAGATGTTGTGGCAGACCACTAACAGGAGATTCGTTTATCATAATCCGTCAAGCCAGTGGGCCATTACGTTTATACGAAGTATTCTTATCAGGTATGATAACAGGGATTGTTACATTTTTATCTTAATTTTTTTAACTTTATCTGTATCCTATATTCTACACCATTTGATGTACAGCAAACTATGCTTTTCGAAATATAGTCATGTTGCAAGTATTTCACTGTTCCATTAATACTTACTTTGCTTTTGAGCGACGTTTTTAATATTTTTGCAGTAAAATGAAAGAAACTGTGAAAGATTTTTCTCAATTGATGTTTAAAAGTGATATCAATGTAAATAATTTATATTCAATCTCAATAACATCGCTTTATTAACCTTGACTTCAACTTCATACCTGAATAACTAATTTTGAAAAATTGTTTAGTCGTATAAACATCAAAATTGTCTCATGCAGACATTTGTACCTTTTCCTTTCTTGGAATAAAAGAATTATATTTAATTGATATACATTTGCATTTTTGTGGGCATTTTTTGGACAAAAACAAACAAAATCTAGCACTACAACTAACACTACTTAAGAAACTATAAACATAACAACAACTACATTTTAAATAGTTTTGATTTAGGCTACATTGTCAACACCTTTTCCAGCACTGTGAATCAAAACTGTTTAAAATGAAGTTGTTGTTCTGTTTATATTTTCTTTAGTAGAGTAAGTTGTTGAGCTAGATTTCGTTTTCTTTGTTTTTACCCATGTAATTTATTTCTTGTGTCCTGTAGAAGGGACTGGTTGTTCCGAAAATATATTGCAGACTATTGCGTTTAAACAAAGTATTCCTATCAGACACAGTTACATGAATTTATTGTTCACAGGATTGATACTTTGCTATCTTAATTTAGATAGTGGTTTTTTTTACTTTGTCTGTGTCCTATTTTCTACATCATTTGGTGAAAACAAACAATGCAAAGCATATTAACATGACGTCTTTTCGAAATATATCCATGTTGTAAGTGCCTTACTGCTTGACCTTTACTTACCTTGTTTATAGTCAATGGTATTATTATAATTGTTAGTATCATAAAAAGAACATCTAAATATCTTTAGTAAACAAATGTTGAAAGTGATATTTTTGCAAATAATATCAATGTAATCTCCATAACCTTGCTAATTGATCTTGGTAGTTGTTGATTAGCGCGAACTCAAGATTTAAACATATTTATAATGTACGATGTATGTTCAATTTAAAGATAAAATGCCATATTACGAAATCATTTCTAATTTTTTAACAACATTACTCTGCAAGCGTTAATTGAATATCAGTATGGTGCAAGGAGATTGAATAAACACTAGCAACATGTATCAATGATCTATATGAATATATGCGATATGGAACTTTATTTTCAAAAAAAATGTTTTAAATATCTTTGTATATGATATAAATATATCAAATAAATAAGCTAAAAAAAACTGCGGATATATTCATCGATTAAGGATAAAATGAATTTATACTTACAGACAAAATTGTTATTTATAATTTTGCAGATTGCTCTGTAGGCTATTATGGTTACAACTGTTCTAAATGCAGTAACTCTTGTCAGACCTGTGGTTCTACAAACGGCAAATGTTTAAGCTGTGTCGATCCTTTCAAATGTGGGGACTATTGCAACAAGCTATGCCAGTCTAATTTTTCCGATGCCAAATATCCTACTGATGAAACACAAGGTAATGAAGAAAATAACATTTCTAATTTGAGATAAACTATTTTCGGTCTTTAAGACGTGGTTTGCCAGGGGCTATGGGCTAGAAAGTAATGTTTGCAATTCTAAATTTGATATACTTAGTCTGGTCATAACGCGTACTACACTGATTTTAAGTTGTAAACCTAAAGTATGCTGACTTGTTGTATTAGAAAAACATAATTTGCATCGACATTGAGCAGCCACAGGATTCCGAGGAGTTTCTTGGTTTAACGAATTAACATTGATGTATTTTATCGTATGGTTTATTCGTTTTTTGTCGCTGACTTTGATGAAGTGGTGCAGGAGACGGCAATCAATGTTTGGAGAGTAAAATGCAAGGTAATGTACATGAAGTGAAATGGAATTCGCCAAAAACTGTGTGAATAACAATCAAGAAGTCATATGTTTTCTTTTAGAACTTGAAGCACAGTAAACAACATGTGTGAGCTGAACTTTCTGTATTAGGATCAACAGGGATGTTTTAACAAATACGTCGATGCAGATCTGAGTCTCTGATTATAGCTGCAAACATGTAATAGAATTCTAAGAAAAGATTAGTTAACTCATCCCTTATCAAAACGTTTTAAGTCCATAAGTCAGATTAACTTTTAAAAAATCATAATAAAATGTTTCTTCTTTGAGATTAAAATATGAAAACCATTCCCTCCTCAATGAATAATTTGATTTCAATTCATTCACATATTTGGTAAACTTGTTCTCTTATATATGCATTTATGTTGAAAAAAATTGCTAAACAAGTTATTTTGTCAATTTTAAGTTTGGAAATTAAAGCAAACATTTTGGGTCTTATATTGAAATTTTATACATGTAAAAATAAATTTATTAATAAGAGATGAGTGTGAACAGAGAGAGAGAGAGAGAGAGAGAGAGAGAGAGAGAGAGAGAGAGAGAGAGAGAGAGAGAGAGAGGGAGAGAGAGAATATCACTCTCTTCCTGACAATCTGATAAATATGATTACGCAATTTCTAGAAAAAAGCTGAAAAGAGTTTGTGCTGTGTAATTTTTAATTATGATGATCACACAAGTGTGGTACGACTACGCTTTCAAAATGTAATGTGTATGAAGTATAAAAGCAAATTTAAGATTAGATAATTCATTATTAGATATTTCAAATTATTTCAAGTGAACGGAAAAACTTGTGAACGAAGACTGTTGGAAAAGGCAATGTAGATGGCGGTTATTCGGAAAAGTGAAAACGAAAGTAAAAATCCAGTGACAACCATTGTTGTGTTGGATGACTTTTTGAGCATTACATATCTTCTTGCAAACTATATTGGTGGGAAATAATGTTGAAAAGTGCCTTTTTGCATCCATATAAAATGAGATAAATCCTGCGTGAGGTGTACTTGACTTGTCTCTTCTTAAAAAGTTATGTTCTGTCTGATTTGCCTCTAAATGATGGATGTCTCATATCAATTGTTCTGTCAAATATGATCCCACAAAATAATCAAGCATGACTCGAACTGTTTAATTCAAAACATTAACAGCTACATCATCTTCGCTAGGCAAGCGTTTTCGGTCCACTCCACTCCCCCTAAACCATTGGCAGAAACTCGGTGACAAGCTCTGTTTTATGATTAGCTGCAGCTGCGAGTAACTGATCCAATCGCAATGTTTAACACACGTGCTTTGTAAATACTGTCTTTGTAGATATGTCGAGTCTCTATAAATCGCATATATGTTTTGCTTTATTAAGACGTTTAACAAAATGTGCACTTTTTAATGTCTTCTTCCCACATTTTCACGACGACAATACCTGGTTTTCTGACATGAATGCTTTATATATATAAGGGGCATTTTACTCCCGGTACAAGTCCAAACAAACGTTACGATTGCATTAATATCTTATTTCTTAATTCGTATTAAATAATACGTAATTTCCTTTCTGAGACTTGCCAGCCGATATGGTTTTAAGGTGTTATTTATTCCGTAGAGTGAAAATAACCCTTTATTTCATTGGATTACAATGTGAAGTTGCAAGTGGTGCAGCTCTAGTTATTTGCGAGAGAGCGCCACTGCATCACCGAGTAATGAGATCTGCCGAGGGTTGATGGGGAGCGGAGGGACCGAAAACCCTTGAATTGGCTAGCTAAAATCCAGCTGCATATGCAATCGTCATTTAAACTATGTAGATTAAGTGCTGTTCGTGTGCCTTAGATAGCATAGCAGGGAACCTAAATATTAAAATCAGAATAGCAATATTAAGTTAAATGACGTCTTTTGTTTTTCAAGTGTTAAAAAGAGTTTTAATGCCAAATTGGCATTGCACCCAGATTTACACCTACGTTTGGTTCCACATTTCTGACAATCAACAGATTTAATATTTAAGATTTTAAGATTTCATTTAGGAACTTGATCATTTAATAACATCAAATGAAACATCCCCACCCAAGGTTTACACCATGGTTTTGAGGAAGGCAACAGTAAGTCACCTTCTGGGCTCAGTCCAAATGAAACCTTCTCCAATTTTTTTTTCAAACCATACAATCATTAATTATTCTTGATGTGTTAAGGGTACATATTTCATGCCTTGATCTTCTATTATTCACATTTTTGGGGATATCATTAAATACGCTTCTTACTTACATATTCATTTTTTTTTTAGATAAGTCAGAGAAACTTGGACAAAAAAGGAATCTTTGGTTTTCTTTGTTGTCCATAGCTGTTCTTAGTTTTTCTTCCACAATACAAACAAGTCTGCTAAACTCTATTTTCCCCGATCTTTAATTACGTAGTACCCCACTACTCTAAATAGTTTTATGTCTGCAAGAACTAGTTCATCATAGTACTGATCCCAGGTGTGAACGAGTCTCCCAGTAAAGTACTTAGTTGGATTTGTAGCCAAGAATTATTCTCATCCAGGAAAGGGAAACGTGACCTGTATCAAGTCATACAGCTACAAGAATCCTGTGAACATTTTGAGAATGAGATAAATAAACAACCAAAGGGATTGTCCCGTCGATAATTTCATCAAAAGTTTCAGATAATAGAAAATTATAAAACGTGTTATTTTATTTACGTCATATTTCACTAAACTATAGCAGCTTACCCTGCAGCAGAGCATCACCGCAGTGACAAAATCATGGTTTTCTCTTTGTTAAGCTCTGGTGAGATATTGATATTCATAACGTGCATTTGTATATTATCTTATAAGTAAAAATTTTATAGACATAGCGATTTAAGAATATCATAGCTAAAAATGTTTACTAAAATATGTTTAATTCTAACTTATTAAATAAATGGAGATTCCCTCGAACGAACTGAAATTTCAGCGCACAGATATAATTTTAAAGATGACCTTTTCTGGCCAAGAATTTGCTTTAAAAAAGTATACAATTGACAGGGTTCAAAAGCTTAAGATAATCGGGGTTGATTTATTGATTGCTTAACTAGAATTAAAACAAAAGGGCTTAATATCGATCAAGTATATTTTACGCAAAAAACTGACTTCAACACGTCTGATATATATACAGACTAAATATGAGACGTTCCACAGTAAGTTGACTTTTGGGAAAAAATAACTCGATTTTTTTCACAAAAAATCAAACATTAAGAGAATGTGTAACTGTTGCAATTTTGAAATAAAAAGAAAAGATGAAGAATGAAGAATAGTTTATGTTTTTAGTTCGTATGTAAGGTGTTTAAAACATAGAAACAAGGAGAAACGGTAAAAGGACATTGCAATGAGTTTGTGGTTTCTCTCTTTGATGATAATCACAAAATTCAAACTGTTGCAATATTAAAACTTCTGAACAATGAGTTGATGTGTTAAAATTGATTATAGAAACAAACACTGTCTGGTTTTGATGTTACTGCATTTTTTCGATAATGCTAAAATCTCAAAACTTATTTTGTTTAGTAAATAACCCCAAATTCCTTCAAACATTTAAATCTTGATCGCTGATTTAGATAGGTCCAGATCCGTCTCATTATATAATCATTCAAGCTTTGACATCGTGTTTTATCTCGAAGTATAATTTGTAAAAGAAGATATGTAGATATGATTTTGAAACAAATTTTATAAATTACACTTTACATTGAATACGATAATATCGCTACATATATATTTAAACTTTATTATTTTTTCCAAGAATTGCGGAATTATCTATTTATATAATCCTAGTAATTGTTAATTGAATCCGCTGGTTAAGGCAATTAGAATAGCTAAGAACTAGGGAAATAAGTCTATAAGAAAAGTGTATCGCATGGACAGTATAGGCGATATGTTTGACTTTTCTCTCCCAAATTCAACTGTACATCATGACAATACCGAGATTTTGAACTGTAAAATTATGTTTTTGTTACATTGTGCTTATTTGTTTTTAGAAGATTTTTAAATTTTGTTTTAAAGATAATGGTATAACATCGTTCTTAACCCGACCAAAGGTTAATCATATCCCATTGTTGACTGTTTATTTCTATGAAATGCATATCTGAAACGTCATGATAACTTGGTTGAATCATATAAACTTTTAAGACACTGTCTTTGCCAAAGACAGCAAATATTTAAAAGTCTTAAAATGCTTGTCATATTTATTTTCCCCAGCATATATTCCACAAATAATAATCAGTGTTGTGTGTATGAATTTCAATAGATACTAATCCTGATATTGTTTGTGTGCAAAGATCGATGGTCAAAGGACCAGTAAAGGACGAGGAAACCTTTCACCACTAGTCACTTTCTGTTGTATATATGAAATTTATAATTAGAAAGTATTCAACTAGACTAAAAGAATCGTACAGAAGAAGAGTGTAGAAATAAATATAAGGAATAAATTATACAACATGCAGTAAAGGCTCCATTATTTTTTTTTAATTCCTAGGGTTGTTAAATAAGCAATATTCTAGTCAATGGCCATTTTGTGGCTCTTTACGACTTTTCGGCTAGCAAAGTGCTAAATAGTTGGGCCAACTCCTATTATAAACCACATCAAATACGAATTTAGCGGCTGAAAGTGTAGTGTAGATGTTACATTTAGCGTTAAGGCTGCTGTGCATATTTGACTCTTAATGATATAATTCTTATATGAAGCAGCGATTTAGTATTAGCGGTTGGAATGTCAACTTTTTTATAAATGCAACAATATATAGTATTTGTGATAGCAAAGCAATTATTTATCTCATTAAGCAGCGTTGTACCAATAGCGGCTGTTACAGTGCTTGCATTATAGAGTGGTCATTATGTGAAAGGTGAAAGTGATCTACCTCAGCATCTTATGTGATATCGGAACTGCGAGCAGATTCAAATTTCATCGTAATTAACGATTATATCTTTGTATGGAACATACGTTTAGCTTTGTTGCATATCACTATATGAAACTAGTGAGTACTTCTAATACCCTTCGCACATAACCACACTTAAACAAATAAAAATAAGAGTTAAACAATAGGAAAATCGCACGATACTATTATCAGTAAAATTGGATATGCCGTGGGGTCGGTCTCTTGAATACTTTTTATATTTTTGTTATTCAAGAGAAATCAAATTCATATACCGTTGAAATAGCTTAAGTACATATTCTGTGAGTGAAAGAAAGGTCATTTCCCACGTGAGTGGAATTTCCGCTCTTTCAGGAATGCATCCTCGTATTGATGTTAAAAATAAACTTAATTATCCATACTTAACGACTTAACAATTGAAAGCTATTAATTGGATTTCCATTGTCCGGATTGTGGCGTCAGTTGGTTAATAATAAAGGCATATGCTTTTGTAAAGCTAGACGAAATTTCGAGAAAATTCGGAAAAATATAATAATAAGACAAATTGTGCACTTTTATTATATACATGGGTGTTTTCGTCGTTGACTTTGTTCAAGAAAGCGACACTTAGCATTTTAGGGGGAGGAAGTTTTTTTCTACAGGTACAGGGCAAAGGAAAAGTTCAAAGGCTTTGGTGTAATTTCTTACTACAACATCTTATATATGATGTAAAGCTCAACTACATTTTTAAATTACAAAAATAATCAGAAAGATCTAGAATCAGGAAAAAATACATGAATTGTGACATACTTGTACATCCTTTGTTTATAAAATTATGGTTGACTATGACATAGCAATAGCTATATTTATTAATTTATTCTGGTTTTTATAACTGTAGAACTAGAACATATATCGCGTTTGGGTGACTCAGAGGCAAAACTAAACTAGACGGATGAACTCCCTCTTTTGTACTGTACTCCTAAGATATGATTTCGTCCTTTTCCCGATGTATCTATCTTATACGGTCTTCGTTGTCGTAATCTTAGTATAAGCAATGAGTTTATCCGTTTAGCTTCATGAATATTTAGGTAAACTATTCGGTGCTCAATTCCCGTTTAATAACTTTCAATTCAATTATTCTCAAACACTTTGTGATTAAATTTGTGTAATCGTGAATGGCTTATTTTAGATAAATACCATTCCTACTAGAAAGCTTTGGAAGAATATCATTCGTGCAAGCGACGAGTTGGAATCTATTTCTAAAGTACATCCAAGAAAAAATAGAGATTTACCAGTTCTATATTCGTTGAAATTGTATATAAAAATGTTCATAAAGCTTTAAAAGAAATTTTAAGTTTAATTAAAATGCTTTATATATATTTATTTTACAATTTTCCGGCTTACGAGTTATAGCACTTTTTAAGGTGTATTATCAATACATAGAGAGTGCTATATTTGGTCACGTAATGTTGGTGTCATCATTTGACCAATGAAATTAAACGAGGGGATTTTAGCGACTCTCTTTGTTTAGAAAGACGCACTGATTCACTTTCTTTTAGGAAGCCTCACGTGTAACACTTTTGAATACCGATTCTGTTCCTTCGGACAATTTCTTTAAAAATCCACCACTTCCCCTCAACTTTTCATGTATTTTATTTTATTTTATTTTGTTTCATTTGTCTTTTCTTCCTTCTTTTTTCATGTGTATATTTTAACGTAAGTGTACATCTATTTTATATCTTGGCACGTTTTCAGATCACAAGGAATTTGTTTGACGATATTACGTAACCAATTTTCGATTTCATTTTCTCAATACAGCCAATTAATAAAATTCATATTTGTATATTATTAGTAATTATTCTTTAAAAAATTATAATAATTATATCATATTAACATCAAATGCATAATTGTGACATAATTTGATTACATTTCAATTGTTGTATTACGTAATATCATTTTACATAATTTTACGCAATGTTACAATGTTATGTAACAATCAAAGTCACGCTTGTGGCAAAGAGCAACATATACCATGTCTTGTTTTTTGCTTATTTATTATGTATCGAAAGATGGAGGTGATGGTCGTACGTCAAGCAAAATGCATAAGTTATAGTCCCTTAATACGGAAATCAATTATGGATAAAGGCTTTCATTGATTGAGGAACGGTTGATTTCTTTCCACACCAATGTCTTTTTATGTATATATTTCAATAAGTAATTTTGCATTCAACAGCTTATTATTTAATCATTGTTTTAAGAATCATTTATAAGGTGCTTTTGAAGCCAATGATTAAATGGGATGCCTTGCTAGATATAAGAAAAATAAAAAAAATAATGATATATAATTAATATCAAAATTGTTGTTCTTCGTTTAAGTCAGCAACCAAGCAGAACTTATGTATATGTTAGATGAACTTTACACATTACATCAAAGTTCACAACAAAAACTGTTTATTTTCTACTTTCATAAATAAGACTTGTTTAAGAGTATTTGCTATATGAATAGCGACAACGAAAAGTCTTAACAAGGCAAATTCTGACTTAAACGCCCTAAACAAAAGAATTGTTGTAAAAAATGTTTACAATTTTCGTTCGTCAACTGCTCAATAAAGTTTGAGAAAATTATCTGTTATTGTCCTGAATGCAACTTGGATTTTGAGGAATCTTATACCTAAATGCAAAGTGAACAAGGTTATTTAGCTCAGATTTCACACTTAGTATAGACAGACTTTGGATGTTTTAATTATAAATAAACAACCGCTTTTGGCTGCAAAAGTTGAAAAAGATCCATATTTTAAAAATTTTAACTGTGTATAGTGCAACCTTTAAATTTCTGACAAAGATCAATAGTTTCACAAAGCTTTAATATACGTATAGTATCTATTAATAATCTTTTATTAAAAACAATTGATGAACACAGCCATGATTGTGTTAAAGTTGAAAATAAATGTTGTAGAATATTCAAGATTAAAAAGGCAATAAAACAAAGACCCTGGTTTTTTTTTAAACCAGAATAATACAAGAAATACAAATCTGCCTCGGCTTATTATTCCTACCTCTTCATCCATATAATTATGTAAAGATAGGTACCAGCAATTGACAAGTTGAAAAATATCTAATATATCCCAAATTGGAAATTAATTTTCAGAGACGAAATGTAAAATACATGTATATCAAGACTTTATCTGAAACAACAGAAGAAAATAGCTACATATTTAACACTTAAACCTGCAAGAAGGATTTCGAAACTTTTAACAATTTTTTGTTGTATGTCTATTAAACTGGGCAAGTGTCGACAATCAATCGATTCTCTGCAAAATTTATTAATACAAATAAACAACAAATGGAAATTTAATAGTAAAGCAATACATCTATTTAAGTTATCAAATAAACTGAAATAAATTAGGCCCTAAGCATTAAAAGGCATCAACGGAAGAATGGCAGGAGAATATTCATCAGTGTTCAAAATCTGCAGGTATGTAGAGTCTGAAGAAAACAACACAGGCATTAAAAACACTTTTCATGCATAATTCAGGAAATCTGTCATTTAATATACAATATTTTTTCACTTTCCCCTTTCCTTTTTTCTTTGAATATTATTAATATTTCCTTTCACATGGAAAACATTGAATTTAAGGAAAACGTTAGATTGAACCATTCATTTTAAAAATGTTAATGTGAAAGTATAACAAAATATATAGTCATTAAATACACATTAGGTTATATCGAGAACTAACCGACACTCGTTTATGATGAATTATTGATTAAAGAGTTTTTCATTGATATTTTTATACCAATATTATTGTTAGTTTTTTTTTTGTTTTCTTAATACCAGGCCATAGCACGTAACAAATCAGAGTGATTTTATTTACTTTGAAAACTGCATATGTGTCTCAGTGAGTCTATAAATGATCTATATCATTTGCTTTTTGTCTAAATTTAATATTTCTGCAATTTATAAAAATCAGCAAGCCATTTTACAGTTTCTATAGCTGTTAACTTTGTTTAAGGTCAAGATCTAGTAACTGGAAGGAACCTACAGATTTTTGAATTTTGAGAGTGATGCTTCATAACAATAGCTTAGTTTAATGAAGTGTACCGGGTCCTAATTTTAAGATAACCACAATGAAAAGTGGTGTTTTAAACTGTCATTTGCATTGAAATATGAAGGAAACCAGCTATAAATCTCGGACCTTTTCCCGTTTTTGATAAATGAAATATATCCATAATGCCTACAGTCTCTTCAATAACGGAATATGAGATGGTCTTGACCTCTTTTTTAAAATGACATTAAATTGAACATAGGTATCGGGATGACTTTTTATAGGATTTCCTATGGATGTTAAGAAAATGCTTTATTTTCTATATATTTCTTTTATTGTCATAAAGTACGGGTAAAAGAAATATCAAATTCTTTGTGACGTCATAATGGTTCTAGCACCAAAAAAGTCACTCTGGAATCATTTACTAGACCTTAAATGGTTTGAAATATTGCTACACAAAACACGTTAATCATATCAACCACGTATTACTTTAAACGATATGCAGTTCTTAGTTTTTTTTTAAAAAATGCGTAGCTATATAAATAAATGGATAAATTTATATTTTGATAACTTCCTGATAACTTCAATTTTTGTCAAGTACGTGATTTCTTAGTATGTCCAAAAAAAAGATTGAAGTTTTTCCCTCTTTCTTAATTAGTTTTATCGCATCCTCTTTTACAGACACTTAATATTAAACGAACAGGGAATTTATTAACATTACGAAAAACCTAGAATTGTCAAGTGATTTTTTAAAAAATGAGCACAAAATCCCCTTGTCACCGTTCTAAATGAACTGGATTTCCTTGACACATGAATAAGCACATAAAAGGCTTGTACATGTGTCTTTTTATACACTAAGGGAAAAGTCTAATGTTCAGTCAGTTTACTTTATTTTGTCATCAATTAGATTTACCCGAGAACGGATACTGTAAATTAGCACATTTTCTTTTTTTAATTTTAATTTTCTAATTTCATTTTGTTCGCGATTTATTATTATCCCGCGAATTAAAACCAATTGTGTATACACAGTTTTAAATATATCTATTCCATTTCAAATAAACTGTTTTAATTTTGATTTTCTTACAGTGTGAAATTTAAACCTTAGCATAACGTACTTTTTTAGAAATCGTAAAATTTTAACACAAACTTATTTGTCAAAGGCGTGCACTAACTTAAATGTCAGGTGTGCTACACATATTACATCTCACTAATTATTCAATAATTTTTGTCTCTTTGCATTGTCTGTAAAATTTTTAAATATGCCAAAAATACCCCACCCCCTGAAAAAATTCCAAACAGTAAAACATTCATGTATAATTTGACAAATAATAAACATTGTTAGTAATTGTTTGAAAATAAAATCTTAGATGGTGATATTCTAAAGCTAAAGAGTTTATAATGATTAAGACAATGGATTTTTATTTATCTCGTATTTTTGAACTAGAGTTTTCTGGAGAATCAGTACATGTAAGTTTTTTCAATTTGACCATACTTTGTATGATTTATTTCAACTCCTCCATTGAGCTTAGTGGTTTGCCGGAGAACCGACTAAAATCAATAGCTTTGGGTTTTAAGTTCAAATGCCTTAGGAGGCTTGAATAAATTTATTGTTTTTGTATCTCAGTTGATTCGATGCGCAAGGGCATGCTCTTCGTATGAACAGTTTCTTGGGCGAGGCAAGCTACTGATAAACAAGTTGATAAAACAGGACTATCAACAGTCTCGTTTGAAGTCATTTTTTCGTAAGTTCTAAGGTCGATACAACGACCTTGGCAGCAAATACAATCTTAATTTCAGTGGGTCACATGCTGACTGACGTTTTTCATACTATTTGTTAGAACATGATTAATCACCTAATTGTCTACGGACTTTTCCGGTTTTTTTCCCGATTACGACAAAGAGCACAAGGCTGGTGAGACCGGTCAGCAGAGGATGCCCACTCCTCCTAGGCACCTGATCCTACCTCCCATCTTTTTAGAGGTCCGTGTTGCTCTGCTTTGAATTTGTATTTCGTTTTATGGATTTTTGAGATGGTTGACAGTTTGTTATTGTCAGTTTTCATATAAAATCATTGTAAAAATTACTTCATATTATCAATATATCGTATTCCGTGACTGTTAAACCTGAGACATGAAAGGTTAAAGATGTTAAAACAAGACAACCGTGGAATACTTATTTCCTTTTTCTAAAGAGAGAGTGATTCTGAAATATCAAAATATGTTCTACTTCTTATTACAAGTGTTTGGCTCTTTCTGTCAGTCATTTTATTTCTTTGGCTATTGTCAATATACAACTAAATATCTATGCAAGTGAATCCTTGCATATCATTTTTTTTCATGAATATTTAGATAAATAATATATCATGTCGATTTTGTTTTAAATAATACAAAAGCTAAGCACCAACGAATATGTTTTTACATTGTTACCCATGATATATTAGAAATACCGGTAGTATGGTTTATGATCATTAAATGTGTTCAACGATAATAAAATGCATCGTATTAAACATGTAGATAAGAGATGATACAGCTTGATATTGGGTTAATTTTCCCGTGTGCGATGAACAGGTTGTAAATCCAGATTAAAGCTAGAAGAAGGTCTGTTATATTATGTTTATATTGGGTCTATTGCTTTAATGGCAGGTGTATAAATAAATCATGCAAAGTATGGTCAAATTGTCACAAACTTTACGTATGCTGATTCTCCAGAAAACTCCAGTTCAAAAATAACAGAGGAAATGATATATTTCTCACGCTTATTAAGAATTATGAATTTTCAAAAATACATAAGTAACATCTAAGTATTGGAAGTTTTTCCTGTAAACACAAATTTTGACAATTGAGGATCCTTACATAATTTGAGTATAACAAACTTTTCTCGCTTAATATAATGAGCATAAATCTAATCATTGTAATACCATTGGGTGTGTTTCGATTAATCTATCGACACACCAATAAAATTAGGATCGCATTTTGCGATACCAAAATAAACTCACAGTTATCATGATTTATAGTTTTGCCAAATAACTTTTACATTTGAGTGCAAAATATGTAAATAACAAGTTTATAATTCTTTGTGTTGTGTAACCAGAGATAATTGTAAGCCATGATAAAGATTTGTGTTACAGGTATCATAGTATGATATAAGCAAAACTCACTAAGTTACATTAATTCCATAACAGTGTGTTTTATGTATTTAACATATGAATTTAGAACATATACGTGTTTTTGTTTATAGATTTCCATGTTTGATTTATCAGGCTCTAATACTTAATTCAGCTCTTATATCTCTAGCATTAAGCAACAAATATTTGGCGCAATGAGTGTGTTAATTTGTACATCTACATTTAAAATACTCCTTCTGAAATGTGTATAAAAACATATATACACGTTTAATGTTGCACAAAATATGAAGAATACTTTAAACTGTCGAATTCTGCTGTCTTTCGATTATCAAAGCAATTGTACTGATGAAAAAAATATTCACATTAATATTCTAAATGCAAATAAATTAATCTTTGATAAAAGATATCGATTATATTAAATAAATCACATTATTTGCTTGAACCTATTGAATAATTTTATGCATTATGGTTTTCACAATAAAATGGGATCATTCAAACTTCAGAAAATAGTGAAATCTAAAATGACAATTTCAGTCGCCCATACAAGGAAATTTCTGAGATTCATAACCGGTTTTGAAGAGCCCTTGAAATTATTTACTGTTGATTATTCCCAAATTTATATTTGTCACTACATTCATGTTTTTAAAACAGTTACTCAGATTTCAGAGTAATGTTAGGAAATTCCTTTACAATTTTATGGTTTCTTTCCATAACCATCAAAGGTAATTGACTTTTTGTCCTATTGATATTGTGAACAACGGCAGGGATAAATATAAAATTCTTAATTATTCATGAATGCACAACTGTAGGGGAAAATTATATAATGTAAGAAATGATGACTTCGAAAATGTTCAATAGGTCAGAATGTGGAAGTAACTTAGCGTTTCAATCAGTCAAACATCAACCTACTGTATGCTATTTTATATTATTTACATTTTTAGTGTATTTGCCTATGATAACACTACGTATCGATTTTGTACTATACAGTCCAATTAATTCAAATGACGTATAATTGGAGCCCAGGCGTGATTTGCTTATTAATATCAAAATATTGAATCGTACAATTGCTGATTTATTTTTTTATAATTGTTTGTTTTGTGTTACTAGAGATAATCATATGTCTTGATATAGATGTGTGTCACAAGCATAATTATATGCTATAATTAAGCAACAGTCGCTAAGTATTCAGTTACACCTATTTCATAACAGTGAGTTTTTAAGAAATGAACTCAATGTCTACCCAAGTAATACGAGTATAACCAAGGTTGGGGCAGTTTACGCTTTATAATCCGCGAAGCAGATCGGTTAGATTTCAGAGAAATATTTGGAAATTGCTTACAAAATTAATGGTTTATTTTCATAACCATCAAAGGTAATTGACTTTTTTCTTATTAATATTTTAAACATACGCAGCAGTGATAAATATAAAATTCACAGATATTCAAGTATGCACATCTTGTAGGGGAAGATGATATCATGTAAGAAATGACGGCTTCGAGAACGTTATATAGGTCAATAAGTCAAAAATCAACATAATATATGTTGTATAATAAATAAATAGCGATTTGTGTCTAACGATATGAACAGAATTCAATATATTGACATATTTAAGTAAACCTAAGCATATTATGAGCATGTAAATCAAGAGTTTGTAATTTGATATCTGCTTTGGGAAGAAAATAATGTCATTAAATTCCATAATGAATCAGTGTAGTTCACGTCCTGCCACAACATTTGTTTAAGCATAATTTTGTGTTGTTATATTTTGAAGAGTTTTATTTTCGCTAGGTTATTAACTGTAAGATATTTTACATTTTTTTATTGATTGTATTTCATTTTAAGGATTTAACAGTTTGGAATTTAAGTTCCTTTCTCAGTCATCGGTTTATGATAAAACACAAGTATCCAAGGAAGATTACGCGGCAAGAGCCATTGACGGGGACCCATTTACATTTACACGAACAGGAGATGGGAGTCATAATTACTGGGAGGTTGTGTTTCATACAAAAAGGAACATATCTTGCTTTACAATAATTGCCACAGAGGGTGCGTCTTTATAAAGAAATGTTTTATTGTTTCTTTAGTATGGTGGCATTTTTCTGCCTCATGTGTGCAAGTCATTTTTCTGTCAAATATGTCGACGTGCAAGATAAATATGTTGACATGCAAGATAGTTATGTCAACATGCAGCATAGCTTGCAAGAAAATTGCAATTATATAAGAATTATTAAAATCTCAAAAAATCTCGAATATTGTTCAAATGAGACTTCCAACATGTTAGATGCTACTTATTTATGTCGACATGCCACTTATTAATTTATGTTAACATGCGAGATAGATATATTGACATGCAACTTATTTATGTTAACATGCAACTTAGTTATGTTGACATGCGAGATAGGTATGTTGACAAGCGAGATAAATATGGTGATATGCAACTTTATTTATGTCTACATGCAACTTAGTTATGTTGACATGCGAGGTAAATATGTTGACAAACTGAACAATTCTCTATTAAAAATAATTATCTGATTAACTTCACTCAATATCAGAATCCGAGGAGTCTAAACAAAGGCATGTCAATTGGTTGAGCATATTTATGCATCATAATTTGTTGCAACAATCACTGAATTTTGGAAGTAAAACTGATTTTAAAAAAAACTGTTTATTAAAATTTAAAAAAAAATAAATGTTGCTTAACTTTGACGTATCACAAGACTAATTGAAATACAATTTACTATTTTGTGTGTTTTTTTTACATTTATATTTTCATTAGACTATTGCAACTAAATAAAATATGAGGCAATATGAAAAAAAAATGATTGCAAAATATTAAAATCAATGACAATAAATCATACAAGATCACTTAAATAAAATATCAAAAACTAACGTAAAGAGTCTAAATAAAGTCCCAAATATTTGTTTTCAATTTAAAATTAGCAAATAACCGCAAATGAGTCATTTGGTATATTACACACCCTGCTATTTTTCTTTGATAAAGGAAGTTGGGTTTTTAATATCTTTTTACATTGAACTCAATAGGATTTAATTAAGATATTAATATATGAAACAGTTTATGTTAAAATTTATGTCATATGTCAACATAGCTAAATTGCACGTCGACATGAATAAGTTGCATGTCAACATATTCATTTCGTATATCAACATAACTAAGTTGCATGTCAAAATTATAAATAGCATCTAGCATTTTGGAAGACACATCTGGGCAATATTTCATATTTTTTGATATTTTTTATAATTCTGATTCAATTACAATATTTTTGCATGTCAACATAATTATGTTGCATGTTGATATAACTATCTTGCCTGTCAACATATTTATCTTGCATGTTGACACATTTGACAGAAAAATAACTTGAATACATGGGGCAGAAATATGCCACCATACTTTAGCCTATCTGAACCGAAGGTTCAAGTAAGCTTTTATTCCTCGTACATCGTCCATCCGTCTCTATGTTAGTTTTAATTTTGTCAGTTTATCTGAAAATGTAAACTGTTAACATCTCTTTACTACTCCAAAACTGCTCGCCAAACAATGATGACAAAAAGCAAATTCTTATTGGAAAGGAAATAAAAATAATAAGAATAAAGGACCACATCCTTTTGAGAGAGGAGCAATAATGAAGCTGTGGTGTATTAAAAATTTTCCGTATTAACAACTGAACTAGGAATGCTTATACTTTATACGTGTATTAACTGTTAGTTCTTCTCTAAACCTGATTGGCCGAATTCAACAAAAAATGTCGCAAATCATAAAATAAGGACCATCCTCTTTTCAGAAGGGAAATATAATGATTAAAAAATCTTTTTAAGAACAACTGCACCGGAAATGCTGATACATGTATAAACAACAGGATTTCTAAAAAAAAGTATAAATTCTTAATTGTTAAAACCGTGACCCTGAGTCAATACTTGGGGTTCATAAGGTGTTGAAAGTTAAGTTTGACATTGGAATGTAAATATGAAAATCTATAAAGATTTTCTTCTTCAAAACTACAATACTTCTGTTTGTGATGTTTTTAGCATCCTTATAAAGTGAAAATTCTTTTACATTTAAAAAAATGTCCTCTTAAGAACCAAAGCTCAAAAAGTGCTTATTTTAACGACAATGCTTTTATTTTTGTGTCTATTCTGAATATTCAATCCGTGATACTTCGACAAACAGTGGGGTCCTGCGATGAATTTAAAGTTCAACATTGAGAAAAAAAATATAATGATATTCTTCTAGAAAATTACAATACTTCAATATGAGACATTTCTATCCAAGCATCCTCATACAGTGAAAAATCTTGCTTAAGTTGCTCAAACTCTAAGCCAAAATGAATACTTTAGCTCCATGAGGGAGGGGTTTAAATTTCAAAATATAAATAAAATGGGGGATTATACTGAAATATTATTTTCATGAATTACGGTATACATTTTCTTATATTACTTTTAGTGTGCAAAAAAAAGTAACAAAAGGTAGAATTTTAATTGTTAAACCATGGTCATCAAACCAAAATTAACAACTTAAGAGAATAGCAATTTTCAAATAGAATATATTTAAACAATGAAATGCGCTCTTTGCTGAATTATGCGGAATATGTAGGTGGCGACATTGCAGAAAATATACATTACCTGCGATAGCGGATTTTGTGATTTTTTTCTGCAATGATCGCTACCTTCATAATTCGCATAAATCATCAAAGAAAGCCTTTTATTGTTTACATATATACCTTTCTATTAACCTATAAATAATTTGATCGTTAAAAGTACGGAAACTTAATGTTAAGGTACATCAGTACCTTAGATTAAGAAACGGCAAAATTGTCTAGTATAGGAATTTGAGTCTGAAATCATCATGATAATTTCGCCCAGTCTATATATATATATATATATATATATATATATATATATATATATATATATATATATATATATATATATATATATATATATATATATATATATATATATATTCTCAATTTTTTTTTAGACATCCAAACATTCTACACCAGCATCCAAACATGTGTTGAAGACATTTCGTAAAAACATTGCAGTTGACCCCCTTTTTTTTTTTTTTTTTTTTTAGAAATTTATATAATCTTTATAATTATAAAACATCCTTATATAGCTAAAAAAAAAAAGCAGTGGACCAATAATTGGGTAACAGAAGGGAAGCCATATTCAGCATATCGAAATATAGGATATATGTTTGTCACACAATGTTACCCCTATAATTAGGAGGGGTTTGTCGTTTTTAATTTTATACCAACCTCTCACTCATTCCTTTTTTGCTCTCCCTGGGTTCAAAGTCTGGTAAATCAAATCTAGAAGAGGAACTATTTCTCTTACCATAAACGCTATGTTTTATTGACTCCTTCAAAATTTTATCATATGCATTCCTATGTTTAAAAAAGTCGAATTAAAATGACTTTTTTTGTTAAATTTTAGATTTAAAAATTTAACATGTGGGATAATTCATCACTTTAGAAAGAACCAATGGTACCCCGCTGTTAGAAGTATAATCAATGTTAGTAATATACATGTACGCTGAAAATTTATAGTTTTTGAAAGAATTCTCTCAAGTGTTAGATGACAATTTGATGCACTAAAGACATCCCTGAATTACCTTTAAAACTTTAGAATTTAATTTAGATTCAAAATCTCTTTTTAACCAGAAAGGTACATGTATCAGTCTGATCTGTGCGGATTGAAAACTGTTTTGGGTATTGAATAGAGTTGATTAAAAGGGAAATCCTTATGGAGATCGAACTCTGTGTACGTTGTCAAAAACTACCATAATGTGCGTGTATCAAAAAAGCGCACTTGATTTGGATAATAATTAATCAAAACTATCTAAAATATCTTTTTATAGTTAAAACAAGATGAAATATTAACTAAATGCCTAGTTGTTGTAATTTATATACACAGGCAACTTCGCCACATATGATTCACATATGATTCACATATGTGGATCATATGATTTTATTCATATGAGATCATAAAAAAGGGCATCATATGTGAATCATATGTGACAAATCATATGATCCACATATGATCCACATATGATTCACATATGATTTACATATGATACCCCTTTCATATGATTAACATATGAAAATCTTATGTGTGTTTGAAGTTATTTTCATGTGAGAATCATATGAAAGGGGCATCATATGTAAATCATATGAAACATACATATGTGTTTTTTCATATTTATCAAAAGCAAAATATGCACTTGTCACACAGAAAATAAGGTATTTGTGCTTAAGATAAAATTTATCAATATATTTCGAAAGTTTGTAGATACATGCATATTGATCTACAGATCCATCCCCAAAATGTATTGTTGTCCATACAAATAGCTTATTTTACACAGTGCACATAATCTAATTATTCAAAGAATATAGAAAAACAAGTTATTAGCATTTGTCGATACATATATTCTACTTAAGAATACAAATTATTGGACATTTGATTTCATAAATGTATAAGTGCAGTCATGTATACCAATGAAAGTCATATAATGAGTAAATATACCAAAAAAAAAAACATTAAAGTGTATATTACAAAACTGAAAATTGAGTAAATGCAATGTCCAGCGCTTGTTTTGAATCTCTGAATTAAACTGGAGAATTTCATGTTTTTAGTCCTGTTCTCTTGTTTTTCTGCTTTCTGTCCATGGTCATGAAATGGAATAATAGCCAGAATCTTCTTAGAATAAATATCTCATTAATTCTTCAGTATCTCCTTGGTTGAAGACTACATTTTCTTTGGAAATATATGCTCCCTTCAAAATGAGGAAAAAAATTATTTCAAAAAAAAGTGTAATTTATAATGTACAATATTCACATCTTTAAATCAACTTCATTATAAATGAGAATAAAGTAATTCGCCTGAAAGATAGTAGACTTCATTAGTTTCTTTTTAATGACCTTTGCATGTGCTCATGATCTTGAATCTCTCAATAACTCTTGAATGTATTTGGAACTGAATGAAAAAAAAAATTAAATTTTTGATAGCAGCCATATAATACTTACCTTAAGCAAAAGTCTGGACCAATGAATTCCTCAGAATAAGTCGCTTTTAGGCTTAGGAATGTAGTGCATATGATCCTTTTTGGTAATTTACTAAAATAAATAATTGAACAATTACTCAAAATAGTGGTACATATAGGCATAACTATTCTTCAGTTAAAAGTAAATTTAAAAAATCAGCACACATAATATTTTCAAAACATCTCAAAGTATTCTCTTTAAAAATAATACAATGTGACTGGTTCTTTAAAATACAAGTAGTGATTTAAATTACCATGAATGAAATGTTATGAACTAATGCAATTTACAGTTATCATAAAGTTGACAAATATGATACCTTTGAAATCCTTTGATACCCAGAATTTGTGTATATATCTTTGTGTGCAGTTTTACTCAGTTAAAACATGCTTTCTGGTGAGCACTCGGCAATCAAAAACCCTAAAAAGTAAACTTTCAATAAGCCAAACAATAAGTATATCTCACAGAGTGACCATTTTCATAACAAAAAATAGTAAAATCGTTGTCAATTTTAACTATATATATATATATATATATATATATATATATATATATATATATATATATATATAAATGCGGATGCACTACTGAATATTTTTACTGACACCGTTTGAATGTTTTGCATTACTCAGAAATGCAAGTTATAAATAAGATGTATAAATTCATAACGGAAAGGAAAGATATCAGTCTATAAATATACTTGCAATACATATCATATTTACATAACAGAATATTTACCTGACTATACAATATCTGTATGAGTTAGGATAATTTCTGTTGATCAATCATTTCATCCTACACGTACATTATCATTTAATCCTGCGAGGTTTGCTTTTTTTCCTGTCCATAACAATCGTCTTTTGTGTGTGTGCGTCTTCAAATGGGCTTTGTTACTGCCGATTTTCTCTGCTTTGTTTTCTTTTAAAACAAACATAAAATGTTAAGCACAAACAATTCTGTAATTGTCTGTAGCTAAACGGGAAAATTCGGACTGACATTTCGTTATTTAACATGCATCAATTACAGTATTTCAGAGAAGGTTTGAGGCAATTGAAGCGACGACATGAATAAACATTTTCTTGAAGAATGTTATGGTATTACATGTACATGTAGCGCTGCGTCATTTTAACCCGAATTTTCCCTTAGGTAGTTGATCGTTTTTTCTCTACTTTCACTTTTGATGTTTTGTTTATTTAACTAAGTTTAACAGATAAACTGATAAATGTAACATATATCTATCAAAGATATGAATTGCACATCAGATTAATCATCTAAATAATGTTTGTGCTACAATATTACGCTAGTGTGATATAGGCCTACTGGTATGGCCCAACGTGTGTACCGATATTCTCACATGTACAAATATAACTATCAGTACGGTGGGTGAATAGAAAATTTATGACAACCAGATTGAATAAATTTGTTGTGCAAAATAAACTTTAAGTTAATGAATTCGGATATGATAATGACAATTTTACCTACTTTAAAAATCGCCCTCGTCCCATCTTCTGCTTCTGGTGACGTAAAATGTGACGTATGTGATAAACGAATTTAAAACCGATTCCGGTTCAATTCCCGGAATGAGATTCTAATTTTTTTTTTTAGATAAATTAAATTTTTCTCATGGTTACTTATTCGTTTCAAAACGGATGAATGTGTATACCTAAACATATATTTTAAAATTAATTCTTCTAACAGGCATGTCTGCCAACACACATGTACTACATGCATTAGCTGTGCCATCATTGACCTAAATACGGCGTATACAACGTTACAGGATTTGTAAACATTAAATCATGTTCAAATTTGATTACATGTATATTAATAATATGCAAATTAAATATTTTTTTTTAAACACTAAAAAATTATTATGAAATTACTTACACAGATTTCTTTCATATGATTCTCATATGATTACGGTTGTGTTCTACATATGATCTTCATATGAAGGAATTTTCATATGTGAATCATATGTATATTGCTTCATATGATCCACATATGAGTGTTCATATGATTCTCATATGATCAGCCACATATGATACTCATATGATTTGATATGCATATGATACACATATGATTATCATATGATTCTCATATGAAAGGCAATACATATGAGAATCATATGTGGCGAAATTGCCTATGTACTATATTACTCTTTTTTAGAAGATGACCATCATAATTAGATAACGGATAAAACTTGTGGAATATTTCTAAACTTAAAAATAATTTATAGATTACCAAATTATTTATAAAAATTTCCCTTAGATCTGATGCTTATTGTGTTGACCACTCAGCATCCGTAACTCAAATGGATGGAAGCCTGTGATAAGTTATAATCATATAGTCAAAATGAACTAAACATTAAGCTATGTGAGGTGTTTGTTTACCTAATAAACTTCACTTTGTGCGGATTCATTTTTAGTTAGAGTTTGGTGACCACGAAAATACCTTTTATCGCATCCTTATTTTTTTAAGGTAGATATAAAATCCTTGTTAATTCAACCGAGGACGCCTCCGATGAATTTTGCGACGAATTTAACGTTAGTGGTCTTGTGCCGAAAAACATCAGCAGATGTTGTGGCAGACCACTAACAGGAGATTCGTTTATCATAATCCGTCAAGCCAGTGGGCCATTACGTTTATACGAAGTATTCCTATCAGGTATGTTTGCAAAAATACATTGTTCATGGGATCTGTACACTGTTATCCTAATTCGGATTTTTGTTACTTGATCTGTATTCTAAATACTTGATGAACAACAAATTATGCAAAGCATATTTACATGGCGTGTTTTTTTTAAAAATATAGTCATGTTGCAAGTATTCCAATGTTCAAGTTATACTTACTTTGCTTTTAATCGATGTTATTATTTTTTTCCAGTAAAATAAAATAAACCGTTAAAGATCTGTTGGATAAATGTTGAAAGTGATATCAATGTAAATTATTTCTATCTAACCTCAATAACCTCGCTTTTGAGCCTTACTTTAACTTCATCCTGGTAATGTCGTAAGGTTATTTTTGTTCTTTCTTAGAATAAAAGAATTATGTTTAATTGTTATTCAACTGCATTTTTGCGCATTTTGGAATTTATTTACATTACACCCTAACTGTTCATTTAACCTTCAGTATAGTGCAGAGAGACTGAATCGGCACCATTTACATGTATCCATATCCTTGAAATATGAATTTTCCGGCATGCGATATAGTTCTTTAGTTTTAAAAATAACATTTTTTTAATGAATATCATCATTTGTTATATAACTGTAGTGATATAATGTACAGAAATACTGCAAGGTAAGGACCGGGATATTCATCCTGAACATAGAACTATTTAGGGATAAAAAGACTATGTTCTATTAAAGACAAATGTAATATTGTACAATTTTGCAGATTGTCCTGAAGGCTATTATGGTAACAATTGTTCTAAATGCAGTGATTCTTGTCAGACCTGTGATTCTGTGAACAGCAAATGTTTAAGCTGTGTCGATCCTTCCAAATGTGGAGATTACTGTAACGAGCCGTGCCAGTCTACTAACTATTCAAATAACGAATGTGATATCAAAGCCGGAATCTGTCGCTGCTGTTTTCACGAAAGTATTAGCAGACAAACATGTGAAGATTATGGAACAAACTTAAGCGAGCAAAAATATAACTGGTCGTGTCGTCAGATATGTACGGAAATAAATAATTGTAATGAATTTCTAAACGTAGTGGAAAATTTTCAAGCACCTGGTTCTTTCTTATGCAATATTGAGTGTGAAGGACAGCATACAAGGTGTATCGTTTGTGCTACAAACAAAAGCGATAACACACATGGATGTTTAAAAAACTATTCTTTGCTTATCTCTAAAGATCGGAAAACGTTATCAGTGTGTGGGAAATGTTATGCTAAAAATGTGACCAAGTATTGTAAATACTGGACTTCCTTTGCAACAAAAGAAGATCGTGACAGAATAATGGTAACTACAGATATCAATCGTAGTCGTCCATCTACAGAAAGCAATTCTACGGATCCAAGTATAGTTCCAAGTGATGCTTGATATCATTTTTTTAATGTTATTGTTTATATTATTTGAAAGAACTACATATCTAAACCGTCAGTTTTATTTTAGCAGGTATGGATTTGCAAACGCTGGTACTTCTTTTTGCGATGATTATATTGGTTTTATCTCTCATTCTTTTATTGATAAAAAGGTATGCATTTTATCTTTCAAGGATATCATAAACGGTACGATCAGAAAAAATGAAATAGCCATGCAATGTTCTATAACGTTATTCCAAGCATAAAAAGCTAACTGAATGCACACAAACAATTGTTTCAGATTATTATTGATCCAATTCTTTAGATTAAAAATTATGAGGGAAACTAAGAGGTTTCATCTTGAGAATTTTCGACAAGTTGCCGAACCAGAAGTAGAGAACGATCACGAAGATCAACGACAACCACATCCAACCTTTGGAGACGGAGCCAACTCCATATTTTTAGTGGAAATTGAAGATGATGATGAGGTTGTTGAAGACGGTATAGAGAGGCTGAATGTGGAGTATACTAATACGATAGCATACAGAGTACCTGTCGATGATTTTGTTAAATATCACGGCATCCGACGTGAAAACCAAATCAATGAAGAAGATGAATTCTCGGTATTTAAAGTATTTGTTTTTATTTGTAAACAAACAAACATGTATTTTGAAAAAAATGGTATTGTACTTGTAAGTGAAATGACATATATTTCAAGAAAAAGCCAAAAAATGTCCGATTTTATGCAGAGAAACATGTTGTTTTCTTTATAGAAAATACCCACGGGGCTCATGGAAATGTACAAAGTTGCCGTCCAGAAAGATAATGTTTCAAAGAACCGCTATAGATATGTTTATCCTTGTAAGTAATAAATTGTTTATTGAAAATAGGATGAATGTCAACAAAATTATACTGACAATTTTTCTGCAAATATTATCCTTGTTTTTGACATCATATAATTTCTTCCTCTTAGAGTTTGAATTACTATACAATTTCACAAACGACAAGGAAGATTTAATTATGAATATACTAATCATAAAACTCCATTTTAGATGATTTTTGCCGAGTTGTCCTCAATACATCCGGAGAAGAAGGAAGCAATGACTATATCAATGCTTGTTATGTTGAGGTTAGACCAAGAGTTAAACTTTATTCACTCTCACAATGTCACGACTCGGAAACGCCAAATTTTTTAAAACAAAAGTGCAACAAACAGATATAGATTAATCTATTAATAAATTATGTTTATAATTATAATGGCGAATTGTGACATTGTGATATTGCTCAACATACAACTTGACCATTGTACACTACAAAATTGTTCAATCGAGTTCAAATTGAAAATATGTCAGTAAAAAAAGTTACTTGTTAAAAAATAGCCAAGTTTCATTATATTTTTTTTTCTTCAAGGAAAACAGTAAAAGTCGTTATTGTTTGCCAATAAATCATAAAACTCGTTATTTCACTTTTGATATAGCAATACAGTTTTCGTTAAGTTAATATTTTGAGATGCCTCCTTTAACAGCTAGACTACTACCGGTAGTATACAGTGCATGCAACTTATGAAATACAACAGATTACCTATTAATAGCTGCAATTTTTTTTTTAGCAAAAGTTCAATTGTGTTATACTAAAAATTTGTTTTGAAGTTCAGAAAGAAAACTATTATATGGTAAAGCCATACTTTTGAGAAGTGCATTCAACATAAACATTGTAGGATGATAGGTGTTCATTGCATTTTTGAATTTATTTGTTTAGATAACAATATGAAAGAAAAGTTAACTCTAAAATACTCTAACCCACAAAAAATGAGAAAAAAAATTGGTCTTCACAAAATCCATTCATTCAAGTGTAAAAACTTTTGTTCAAATTTTAAAAGAATTATGCATAGTCAAGTAATATTAAACTTTATTTAAAGAAGGGTCAAGATCATGCTTAGATGTCATATATCAATTGTGATTATGTAAATGTACCGATGAGTAAAAAGTTTGTCATCTTGTAAATATGGAAATGAGAAACAACAAAATCTTGTTGCATTGAAAAACATTTTTCTAATTTGAAAATACTTTATTCTTTATCCTATGTCATTCGGATTTGAAATTCACTGGCTGTATGCTTAATTTTCCTTTCTCTTTTTATTAATATCAATATGTCAGTACCCATAATAGTATACTTTACTATATATAAATATCTGCGTATCATTATAAATCATCTGTCATCCATTTTACAAATGATGTCTTTAATACTATTGATGTTATTACTAAATGGAACAGAGAATTAAGGAATGTATATTGGAAAACAAAACAGTAAACATTACAGCGCCTTGTTCTTTGTTTATAGGGTGTAGAAGTCGATCGTGCTTACATTGCTGCTCAAGGTATGCACGATCTTACATCACTGCTCAAGCATTGTATACTTGTTTGTAGAAAACTGAAAAAAGTTTACACGTTCTTTAATTGTTTTAAATAATGCTTTTTAAATTCTTTAAATTAGCACGTGCATCACTATGAATAGGATAAGAAACTTTTGATTTGATCAAAACCCAAACACGTTTTATCCTTTTATCCTCAGTATTCTTGTCGATGAAACAGAATATTGTAGACAACAATGTTTTTGTTAGTTTTTAAAATTACAGTGTTTTCTCTTTTAGGTCCATTTACTCCTGAAACACTAGATGATTTTTGGAAGATGACCTGGCAAGAAAATAGCTCACGAATTGTAATGCTGACGAACTTGTATGAAGGAGATACAGTAAGAGTAACTAAACACTGTATTTGAATTGGTAAAACCTAGTAAGTAGCTAGACATTAAAGTATATATAAGTATATTGTTCAAAGGCAATTCAATGCTTGTAACGTTAGGTGTCGTAATCATAAATATTGTGTAGATATTTAATAATAATAATAAATAATAAATATTAGTGTTTTAATAGAGAATACTAGTGACCCTGTATTTACGTCTTGAAGATCTGATGGGTTTTTTTTTCATCAAATACATTTAATAAACAAAACTAATTAATAAAATATTTATTTCACAGTAACCCAACCTATATTCTCAAAAGATATATCTATTTATAAGTCACATCCCACACTTTATTTGACAATGTTGTCTTGCTTCCAAGGGTTCCGCCATGGTAGCATTTGAAACTTTTTCAAGTTACAGATGGAAAAACTGTGATCATATTAGGAAGATCATTCAGTAGCGTGTATGTATTGTCGCAAAACGCAATACAAGTTAATCATTTCAGCTTTCGAAATTAAATAGAGCGCAGCTTGCCGAGACATATATAGTGCATGCATAATAAACCATGGCGAGACACCGTGGTAAACCCTGTTGTAGAAAATCTACAAATACACTGAAAAAAATCATATTCAAAACAAAAGATGCAAGCACCACTAGCAATATAAGACAAAATTTATTTTTTGATTTAATATACAATCTTTTTAAAAAAAAAAAGATATGTTTGATCTGCTACGCCTTTTCCTTCTGATCATTTTCAGATGAAATGCTTGAAGTACTGGCCGGAAAACGTAATGGAGTTTGGGGATATTGTAGTTAGTTTGGAATCACAAGAAGAATATGAAATGTACACAATCAGGCACTTAACCATGCATCAGGTAAAAATCATCTTAAACTATGATATAAAAGAAAATATTTTTTTTATCCTTTAAATCTATATATATTTGATAACAATTATTTTCATACTATATTCATACTTCTTTTTACCCGGATAAATTGGAGCTCATCCTGCCGACTATATTGACATGCATTTTGGCATTCTTAAATGCTGAGATGAAAAATGCAACACAAGTTCAAAGCAAAACAGGTTTTGAAATAAGCATGACGTTTAAACTAACTTTTATAAAGGTACTAAACAACCATCTTTGCTACTACAGGATGATGTCGTTAAGGCGGTGACCCACTTCCACTTTACAGGCTGGCCTGACCGTGGGGTTCCGGACACTGTTGAAAGTCTCTTGCGTTTCCGAAACTTGGTCAAGAATGACCGACCTGAGCAAGACGGACCAATCATTGTTCATTGCAGGTAAGCTTAAGCTCTATGGGAAAATGTAATACTGTATCGCGCTGAATTTTAAACATTTAAAATGAATATAAATGAGTTCAATGATACTTTTTTCAACATAATTGAGATTCTTTTTTTGCTTTAAATAAATAATGGATAATCTGTTTATATTTATGAATTATAACTTTTTTTAAAGGAAAAACTGCCATTAATTTTCATTTTAAATAAACTATGAGACAAATTTATTGGGTATATACTAGTGCTGGGATTGGTCGAACCGGTACCTTTATAGCCCTGGATTTTTTATTGGACGAAGGGACAGTAAAGGAAAGTGTGGATGTCATTAACTGTGTTTCTAAACTCAGACAACAGAGGGCTCATTCCATTCAAACCAAAGTAAGTCAAAAGTCAAAACCTCAACTCCAAAACATAATGTAAAAGAAACAAGTTTCACTTAATGTTCACATATATTTTATCCTATTCTACAGGAGCAGTATATCTACCTATATGACGCACTTGCACAAGGATTGAAAAATATCCGACGAAAACCTTCATGCCGACTTATAGATGAAATATAAATCACCACATGTTTTTAAAAAAACTTTTCTTCATTTCTTACTGTGTCATTGACAGTTTTTTTTTAAAACCAGTATCCATTCATCAAATCAAGTTTGTATATGTTGTCCATAAAATATATAAATTTGTATTGCTAAGAAAAATATGAATAACATGTTTTAAGCCTATTGGAAAAAATACAATGTATTTTTAATTATCATCTGTAAAATACTCTCGACTTATTGTATTTTCACCAATCACCTTGAATCGCAATTTAGACATATTAAATCATGCATATTAAGACGTTGTTTGAACTTTATATGTAATACAAAAAGTGTTTTGGATATTTGATTTAAACATTGCTGAACTAACGTTATTGTTATTTCTCATGCTTTATAGAAATAAAGACTGTGTCATTTCTATAGCAAAAACGTTCCTGCACATTGTTGCAACTTGTATCATATAATGCATTACAGTAACGAGCTATATAAACAGAGATGTTTTAAAGCAGTATTTTCTGAGAGAAAATATAAATTTCCAATGAATTCAGATATATCAAGCCGACCTGCTAGGCAACAGATACCATCCAGCTTTAAATAATAGTAACCTAAGCAGCTTAGAAAGTTGATTTGCATATTTAAGAATACATCAAATTAACAGGCAGGACACAATCGATAAAGATAATTTGGTTTGATAATAAAAAAAAAAGTGAACACAAATGTAAACAATTTCTAAAAGTTTTTAATTGATTAGATTTTAATTTCAATTGATGCGTTTAAAGAAATTTCTTTGAGAATTTTTTTTTGGGATAAATGGTGTACATTACTTTTCAGAGGCTCGATTTGTTACCATTTTAATAATAGTTTAATTGTTAAATATATTCAAGACACTTTTCTTTCACAATTAAGTAAAAGTTAGGAAACTAAAGAGTTATTTACCTTTGTCACATTGACGAACATATCAAACTAGCTTTTTGATATTTAACAATATCGTTGATAAACAAAGAAAATTCATTTCAAAAGTAAATTTGATACTTGTATACTATATTTTGCTGTGTACATGTATATAAATATCTTCCAATGTTGTTTAAAAAATAACAGCTGAAATGTATTTAAACCTGAATATGAATTAATTGCCGTTTATGTATACGAAAAGTTATCTTTCTTTCAATGATAGCAAACTCCAGATGAACTAAAGAGTTAAGCTTTAAAGAAACAGATTCATTTTCCATTATGATCCGTTACGTACATGTTGGTATGGCGCAGATTAAACTTCTTTCTTCTATTACGTAACCTTTTGTATAACATAATTCACCACTGTAGGCTTATATCATTTGTTACATGTTGCCTAACAATTACTAAATCACTGAAAATGTAGTGTAAAAAAAAAAAAAAAAACATCGTTTATATACATCGTGATGTGATGAATCATCATAGGTGGGCGCATTATAATGACAAGATAACATTATTGAAATGCGAAATTTTGAAAGAAAATTTCTAATGGCTGCTTAGTAAACCGTACATCGTACAGGGTATGCATTATTGTCCGTATAAAGAAAACTTTCTTATAATTCTTAATGTCTTCTACACGCAATCAGAATCAATTTTCTGTATCTACGTAAATATATATATAACTGTTCTCGCTAACTTTGATTGCATTATTGTTCCTGACATACAAAGGCCTCTTGCATTTTGGAAATATATCTAGAGATTTTGATGAATCCACTTTTCAAAAGCACAAGATATCATTTTTATTCTAACTTTCTCACGCATATCGCTAACTGAGAAACATGAATTTATTATTTAGAACCCATCATTAAAAAGAGCACTGTTTTCATTAGACTCTCTTTTTGTGATACAGGTGGCAGTTTCCAATAACAATCGACTGTTACAACCCACTTACAGTTACTTTATTTTGTTAACGCCCTAACTAAATACACAAAATAAGGAAATACACAAAAATGCATAAATTTCTTCAACATGAATGAAAAAAGTTACTATTTTGCATAATTAATAAAAATATTTCATCAAATAGCACAAACAACAAAACACAATATAAATGAAAGATGTTTGGAAATATTTATTAATAAACATTTAGATTTGTCCATAATAACATTTGAAAATCTGACTTCATTTTTTTCCCTCGCTTTTTAATTGAAATCTGATGTGAATTCGACCGGGTCCCGGGATAATAGAACTTAGATGACTTTACTTTTGAACTATATCATACTTTTAAACTATACAAACTACATACTTAGTACCTTCCAAAGTGTCTAAGTGTTCACTCAAAAATGTTTGGCAGTTATGAAATAAGCATAATTGTTTGTCTTTCCGTTGGGGTGACTGATTTCACCTAAACACAATATTTATTACACAAAAATGCATAAATTTATTCAGCATGAATGAAGTAAACACAATATATATTACAAAAGCAATGAGATGCAAAAGAAATCTGCCCATTGGCTTTGTAATAATATGCTTGAAAATTGCACCACTAAGTTCTACAATCTAAGAATTAAACAGGTTAACAAAGTAATGTTTGTAAATTTTGTTATAAATACAGAGCATTTTTTATCTTTTTAATATTTGGCAAATAAAAAAGTTTTTTTTTTTTGCATAATTGATAAACAGACCATCAAATAGCACAAACAGCAAAACACAATAAACATGAAAGATGTTTGGAAATATTTATTAATAAACATTTAGGTCTGTCCATAATAATATTTGAACATCTGACTTCATTTTTTCCTCACTTTTTAATTGAAATCTGATTTGAATTCGACCGGGTCCCGGGATAATAGAACTTAGATGCCTTTACTTTTGAACTATTTCATACTTTTAAACTATACAAACTATATACTTTGTGCTTTCCAAAGTTCTAAGTGTTCACTTAAAAATGTTTGGCTTTTATGAAATAAGCATAATGGTTTGTCTTTCCGTTGGGGTGACTGATGTTCACCTAACTCAAGTGGTGAAAAACGATAAGGCGATCTTGACCTCTGTTTGCAACCCGATACCTGGGCTGCGTACAAGATCGTAGCTGCTACGTAGGGCTACGTAACAGCTATGCTGTTGAACGGTAAACTAACCTAGCCACTATATAGATATTTGTAGCCTAAATATTTTATGCTAAGCATCAAATTCAAGATAGCCAACTTACTTTCCACATTGTAACAAACATGAAATTTATTTATTCAATGCTATTTTGTTCATCCTATAACTTATAATGAATTTTAACATGTATATTTCCGCTTGAAATTTAACAAATTATGTTGATGTAATTAGTTTTTAGTTGAATATTTCCCACTTCAAATCAGAAATCTAGCGGTGGTACTGGTTGTCTAGATGACAGTATTGGATGTTATAACTGGCACCGACGGGAAACATTTTTATAACATTCAGTTTTCAATGCCACTTTTTTTTTTTATATTTGTTTTTATATAAAATTGTAAAATAATATACATGTGCCTTGTTGTCGTAGCAATTGTGTATGGAACTACCAAGTTATTTAAGTTTTCCAAAATAAAAATCAGAGACTTGAATCAATACTTAGCTCGTCTATATTTTATGGGCCTCGACCTCATACATGTAGAACATTTGTTGTTTCTTTTCAGAACTACATGTGTATTGCATTGCATTGTATTGCATTTTATAATTTAAATGCATGCTTAAAAGTCTTGATAACGATACATTTGCTTTTCCTTACTTAGAGTTCAAGGCAAAGTTAAAAATCTGAAGAGCAGATTAAAGATTAAGAGTTATTTTTGAAATAGATAATAAAACAAAAATATGTTTTGAGCTTTTTGTGTACAGTGTTATCTAAACACATTTGGGTGCAATAGCACAAACATAAACATGTTCTAAATTATGAACTTAAGACATAAATTATCTGTTATTTTTGTAATAAATATGTAATGCATATATAGACTCAAAACCATAATCCATCGAATTTATTGTTCTGAACCAATTTCCTGCTAGTATGCTAGCATTATAACAATATTTAGTTCGTGGAAAATATGTAAGAGAGATGTGAGATGTGGGTGTAAACGATGACATTTTGATTATTGATGAGAATTACATGTCAGGCAACGAATTTATTCTAACATCACTTCTCAAAAGTACAACTTTGCCAACATTATTCACCTGCTGCAACATTGATTTATGATTGACTTAATTAAGATAATTTTATTTTGTTCTTTTTCTTCCTTGATATTGTGAATCTATATCCGTATTGTTTAGCGTACAATTCCAATCAGAACGAACTAAAGTAAATGAATCTCAATTTGACAATGAACTCGACGCCTATTCCATTATGTTTTACAAACATTGGGGTGTATCTTGTTCATGAAATCTTTTGTGCAAGAACCTATTTTTCTTTATTTTAATGCCGTAAAGTAACAAACATGTCGTCTTACATCACGAATATCACCACGATGATTTTTCTCACATCTCCAAGCATTCTTTTTTTTAAATATCAATTTAAGTTACAGTTTTCTGATAACTGTCATACATAATTTGTTATGTTTGAATATTCTTAAAAGTTTCATCTAACAGACAATCATTCTGGGTTTTTTTTTGACAGATATTCGAAGTTTTAAAACAGTAAATAGAAGGTAAACATAATTAACGACATCTTAAAAAATATAAATACATGCAAGATGATAATAATTATCTCATTGGTGAATAATTCAATATAAAAGATGCATGCTGCATGCAGTTGACAATAGAAAACAGACATGCAAGCAAAAGCATTCATTCGTTATTACGTGTAATCATATAAATTAATAGCCTGTTTTTGAGATGCATTAATATGTTATGAATTTAGAGGTCAAACGTTTAAATTCAATAGTTGCACATTTACAAATGTGTAGACTGAATGTTAACTAAAAAGACAGCTCTGCCATTTAGCCACCTTTTCCAATCGTATGAAAAGGTAAAATAATCAATCCATTATGACAAACATAGACGGATGTGCTTTTAAAATCCTTTGATATGCAAGATAATTGCGACTTTTTCGTCAAAATGAGCATTTATTGTTTTATTATACACATGCACGTCATTGAAAATAGCAGAATCTGATTGCAGGTCCTAAAGTTGTTATAATAAATCTCCACAATAAACTCATGCAATTATATTTGAGTCGAGAAACAACGTTATAAACTGAGGGTTTTAACATAAAATATTTCATGCTATGTGTCTTGCTATATTTGTAACTATATATAGTTATGCATAATTTTATCTATGTGTTTCATATATTTATTTGTGTTAAACTACAACACTTTGTGTTCAACAAATAAATTATGCCTAACGTGTATTAAGAAATCATCTGTCTGTGCAGTCTAATTTTACATTTTTCTGAGTAACCACACGACATATTTAAAAGCAAAATTCGTTCACAGTTTTTGAATGTCACTAACTGCATATCATTTTGTCTTTTTGTTTTCATTTGTGATTAATTGAACTTTTGTGGTTAACTTGCACGAGGAAGTAAAAACTATACGGAAGTATAACTGCAAATCAATAAAGAACATATTTATTTCTATTTGCAAGCAATCATGGGGACTTTAATATGTCTTTTACTATGGTATGCATTTCTAGTAAATGGTAAGTAGCTCTAATTGTCCTCTCCCCCAATCGTCGTCATCATGAGACGAAAACTGATGAAATCAAATTCATTGCGACTTTTACTTATTTTTTGTTTTTCTTTTTTCATTCACAGATCTTAATAATTGAATGATATTGCATTTATATATATTAAAATGTTATGCGAACATTGCACAAATTGTTTTGAAAAATAAATGTTTAACAATTGATTTAGTTATAATGTGATAAATACTACTTCCTCTTTTCAACACGGGATCCAAATATTTAAAAAAGTCTTTTTCACGAAAGGTTACAGTGTACATCTTCAAAAAATAATGATATTAATATTTTTGTAAAAACTAAATAAATATTACTGTGGATAAACATTTCCTTCTATCTTTGTTATCTATATTTTTTAAAAGAATTTTTATGTGAAGGGAAAGTTCGAGTTGACCAAAGCTCAATGGAATCAATGAATGAAGCATCTGAAGCAATAGACGGGGACCCTACGACATATTCCAGGACAGGTGATCGCCCAGGACAAAACTGGACCATTACTTTTGACAACACCTTCACAATTTCCTGCATATTTATTCGAATCAGGGGTGGTAAGAATTGCAAGCTTTTATTAAGCCTTACTAAAAAAAAACCCAATTGCAATTGATTTCTCACCCATATGTTATGCGGTCCAATTTATATTTATATTTTAAATAATCATGGTTTGTTTTTAACTTGCAGCTGGCGTACATAAGATGTTTGAATTGTATGTCAGTGAGAATGACACGACCACCAATAGGAGATTTTGTAATGAATTTTCATTCAGCAATACAGTTATCAATGAAGAGTTCATTGAGTGTCGAACGCCAATGCGTGGAAATAAAATTATTCTTCAACGAGACGGCGAGATTCAACTGTTTGAGTTCAGAACATTTGGTAAAATGTTTTTTTTAAGCAGAAATTGAACAATGTTTATTATTTGTGTATTCGCAAAACGTTGTATGCAATAGTTGATACTGGTTTACTTCCTTTAGCTGTTGGTAATGGCGCAATTTACGATATCATATCGAACACACATGTAACCTGCTTTGAAACTCCACGTCTGAACAACACAACAATAAACAATATTTCAAAGATAGAAGAGAAATGTTCAATTTGCATTCAGTTAATACCAAAACTTTGTGAAGATTTATTGAAAAGTAAGTCGTTTATAAAAATATTGTGAAGGATCTTGTGTGTATAACTTTGCTTCAATTGATACGTATTTTTATTTGTTTTTGAAATTGAAATACCGATAGAGGACCTTATCTCCAATTTGGAAAAAAATTCGACATCTGCTGATGGAACAGAAATTGACACACGTGGTAATTATTCAAATTGTTTAATAAAGCATTAGAATCACAAGTCTACAAAAAATAAAAACAAGATTTTTCAAAATGTTTGCCAATTAAATCATATTTAATTGTATAATCTCCATTTAAATTGGCTCTGTACCATCGTGATCCATTTAAAAGATATCAGAGGAACGGATATTAAAGCAGTGTTTATGCTAATTATCATGATAGATTTGATATCCTGATTTATTGAATTTCCGTTATGTTTCTAACTGGTCTACATTGTAATTGTTTCAAAGAAATCTTAATTGTAAGATATAACATTAGAAAATCAATCAATTAATGATTTAGGTGTTGGTAATAAATAGAAACAACATAAAATTGAATAATAAAAAAGTGTAAGAATTGACGTTTTGCAAAAATCTCCAAACTGAATACACATATATATTAACAAGATGTTATAAAATTGAAATATATAAGCTATGAAAGGGTTAACAACAGATTAGTATTTGTGTTAAAATTCTAATTTTACAATGTAAAAAATCAAATTAAATAATTTGGTTCTTATCATAAATGCAAGTTATAAACAACAATTTAATTATGTAATGGTTAGATTATATGTGTAGTTAATGGTAATCTCAGTACAATTGATTTGTTTTGTATAGAATCAAACCACGAGGAACCTATCACTTTAATTTCGTTTGAATCTTATGGCTTATGAAAACAACCAACTTTTTATATAGACTATTGCCTGTTTTGTTGTTGTTTTGTCGATTTTAATGAATATTTGTTTCTATTTCTACTAGGCAGTGTATTCAGCGCTCTTTGGATTTCTTTGGTCTCTTTAGGTGGATTAGTGGTCCTCCTAGTTCCAGCAATTTTGATAAGAATAAAATCAAAGAAGCAGAAGGGACCGGAAAACTATGATATCATTGCACTTCAGGAAATAAACCAGAACCCCCATGACCTGGAAGGAATAGATTCTGTACTACAAGAAGAGGAAAGAGTCTATTCTAATATTACGTCTTATCGGATACCAATTGACACATTCATTCAACTGGTGGAACGGAAGAAAATTTGCAATCAGTTCTCTGATGAGTTTCAGGTTACATAACTGCTAAATAGCTATCTTTTTAATCAAAATTTTAAAACATTTCATCCACACAATGTTTTTAAACAATAAATATAATTTTCTTTTTCTTTCTCAGTTTTCTTCACAACTCATGAATTACTGCTTTCTGTTTTAGTCCCTATCTAATGATGCCTGCGATTTCAATACTACAGCTTCACTTACAGAAGGCATGTATTTGTACATATTTGTTCATATAGTGTTTGTATATTTCCTATAAAGAGTAATTGTGGTTTTGTCAATTAAATTTTTCTTTCATCTTTCAGATTATTACACAAGATTGGATTTAGACTACAAAGATTCATCAAACAGACTCGATCTCTTTAACGCCTCCTTTATTGATGCGAGTTCAATTTTGTTTTTCTTTATTTGCTATTGCTGTGTTTTTGTTTACCTATTTTGCTTTTGCTATTTTCGCGGCAGTCGTATAAAATTGAGAGCTTTATCGTTATCTTCATGTATTGAATTTTTCTTATTTAATTTTCTCTTAGGGTTTAAATAAAAGGAAAGCATATATTGCTGCACAAGGTATATGTTATTTTGTTTTAAGATCTGAATGTAATTTTGTTGGAATTAGAACGTAATGAAAAAAACCTGATGATTTTGTCTTGTAAGGTCCGTCCTCATCTTCGTCTATCAACGACTTCTGGGAAATGATTTGGCAAAACAATTGTACCAGAGTAGTGAATTTAACGAGTGACAGCTGCAGCGAAAAAGTTAGCCGTTTAACACTACTGTTGTAAACCTTTCTAATGAAATGTTCTAATTGTGAAGAATACTTTTGACCTCGTTATACTGTATACAGGGTTATTTCGCCCAGTGCTGTTTTCGCCCTTCTTCACTTACGAACGGGTTCGCCCAGTCTTGAATTCGCCCAGAATTCGCCAGAAGTTTTGTTTGAAGAGAGATAGTTTGAGACAGCGGAATTTGCCCAGTCTTAAATTCGCCCGCTGACAACGAGGGCGAAATGGGCAAAATGAAACGGGAGCGAATATTTCCCTGTATACAGTAGATGAAGCAAAATTCCTCTATTTATGAATAATCTCAAGATATATGTAGGTACTCGGAGATTGATCTAGGGGCTGAAATAAAGAGTTGACTGGTACCTTTAATTGATTCATAAATTTGTATTAGGTCTTTTCTCCTTTTGTATTTTTTTTTTAGAATACTAGTGTAGGATACTGGCCAAACACTGACAACCATATTGGTCATTTTTTCATTAAAATAGAGAGACATGATGTATACAAACACTACATTATCAGACAAATGCTAGTCAAGAAAGTAAGTTTCATTCATGCTGCAAATTAAGGTTTGGAATTTTTTTTTAAATTTAATACAACTGCTGTTTTTGACAGAGAATATTTCTTTTATCAGTAAATGCAAATAATATCACATTACATCTTTTAATTTAAGAGTTCATAAAATGTTTATAAATATTGTGAAGTTTTAAATACAATTTTATAAATTGTTTAGAGAATATTTACAACATAATGTGATAAATCTATAGGTTAACGATGAAAATGGCAAAGACATGCGTATTGAGCACTTTCACTTTACCTCTTGGCACCACCCAGCTATTCCTGAATGTACAGACTCTCTATTGTGTTTAAGAGAGCTTGTAAAAGGTAGCACTGCTGCATCAGATGGCCCAATATTAGTACACTGCAGGTGAAGTAAACTTCGTATTTAATATTTCTAGATATCATGTATTCTTTCTCAATTTCACAGTATATGTAGGTACCAATTTTAATATCTATTATTTGTACATTTCATAAAATATTCATTTATATGATCATTATGATTGCAGCACGGGAACTAGTCAAACAGGTATATTTATAGCCCTAGATTATCTCCTTGAGGAAAGCATTTACCGAGGAGACATTGACATTATAGCATGTATCTCAAAGCTTCGCAAACAAAGACCCTCTGCTGTTCAAACATGTGTAAGTCATTTTTAAAAGCAACCAGATCAGTAGTTAGTGTTGTTCATATTGTGTAATGAGTAAATATTAACATTTGTTTCCTTTTTTTAGGACCAATATATTTTTCTACATGATGCAGTTGTTCAATATTATTCTAAGCGTCGTCAGAATTCCACATCGTGATTGACTGTCAACAGAAGTTGCGTTGTTCATTTAAATCAACATAATATTATCATGTTTGGGAAACGATAAAATAATTCTTGCCATTAATGCTATTTGAGAGAATATTACTTTTTTGCAATTGTTTTTGATATTTACATTAATTTGTTGATATAAAGTTGAAGAAAGTTCATCTACATAAGTTATCTCTGTTATCAGGCAAGCGGAGATTTGATTATGCGTTTTACGAATCAAGATGTACTTGATTAAGCTAATGCTGAATATCGCAGACGCCCCCCCCCCCCCCCCCCCCCCAAATAGATTGCACAACCACATGTAATACTTTACAATATGCACGATAATCCCCAATGATTGATTTTTAACAGGAAACCGACTTTATAATAATAGTAGTTTTTAACCAAAAGCAGAAATGATTTTTAAAGGTTACGGATAGTGCATTTTGAACATGTAATCGTTTAATATCAGACTTATATGTTATATTTATGAATCACAGCAAAATAAATTAAATGCAACAGAATAGGATATAACACAGAATACCATATATTCAGATTTCCGTGGTTAAATGCGTGATCTAGAAATTCATAAACAACATGCATGTCATCGTTTGTCGTATTGGTCACTAATTATCATATATAGGTCTGATTTATGTAATTAAAATCTGTAATTTAAAAAAAACCAAAATGCTTAAAGCATGCAATTTTTATCAGGTTAATTAAATTTACAAAAAATTATAACATTAATTAACCCTTCCAAATCACGCTCTTACTCATTTTTGTTAAAATTGTCTTGTTTTTCCATATTTACAGAGGAATTCAAAAAATCAAAAGGCTAAAAATACTGGATCTATGCCCTATTTTGAATATCTAATTTTAAAAAATCACATTATCAACTCTTTTAAAATAAGTTTAAACCTATTTTTATGTAAAATTGTTTTATTATGTTATATTCATAGAGGAATTTAAAACAACAAAAGACTTAAAACATGAGGTTTCCTACGAAATTTTAATATCTAATGAAGCAAAATACAGTTACACTTCGGTATCTCGAACACCGATATCTCGAATACCAAGGATATCTCGAGGTACATCTGTGGTCCCGGTCATTTTTACTATATAATTGGCAAGTAACCTTTCACACCTTCAGTACACTGTCGCTCTATATGGCGATTTTCCGGTCTATTGAAAAGATCCGTTAGTATAGCACGGGCTATTACTGAGGTCACCTGTGATTTCCACCCCATAATAGCCCCAAGATGTTGAAACCCTTTCTCTGTAATTACGTGAGCCAGGTTTTCGTCGATGCCTATATAGTGGCATCGGATGCCACAATAATTAAACATAGCTTGGGATGATTATTGCGTAGGGGAAAAATGTATCAATGATAATTATAAACGCGTGTAAGCCCATTACTACAAATCAAAGTTAACACCCAACGCACTAAACACATCAAAGAGAAAAAGAATTCAAGAAATTAATTGATTAAATACTTATTTGGGTATATAAATCTGTACTCGAAACTCAATCATCAGTACTCATCATCTCTGATAAAATCAGATATAACCGGGGGATAGTTAGATTATCCGGCAATGGTGTAAAAAGAAAACTTATAGTGCATACCATTGAAACAAAATTCCAGGCTATGTCAGATGTCGAGAAAGGTATAGAGTCAAAGGCATCTAATATGTAAGATGGTGTTGTGATTTAATAAATTGAAATTGAAATGCTCAGTTTCGTTTTCCGTCTTTGTTCTTTTTACCGTTATCGGTTTTTCAATTCACATAGTGTTTAGAATGTATCCGGTTATCAGAATTGCTGACAAACAAAGAAAGAATGCAAGTCGTATTTTAAAAAGTATTGCTTTACAAGATAATTTAAGATAATTTGATGTTTTATATATTTATTTAAAATATGAAATAAAAAGAAGCATTAAATTGTTATTAATAAGTGTTTTATTATACACTATGAATTATGATAACAGAAAGGGTTATATGCATGTGTGTATACACGTGTAGAAACATGATAACAAACCATCAACTTCGATATCTCGAACCCTCGGATATCTTGAAGGTTTTACTTAGTCCCGCCAAATTCGAGATACCAAAGTTAAACTGTATAATCAAAGCATTCACTCCTTCAGTAAAATTTCTTGTTTGTGCCATATTTATAAAGGATTGGAATTCGGCATTATGACCAAGAGAGCAAAAGTTTTGAAATGTTTTGAATGACAATGCACTAGATACACGTTTTTAAAAATTTGAGTAATTCAAAATACGATCTATTTCATTGTTATTTCAAATAGTCCCAGTTTGATGGGAAAATCCGGCGACAAAACAGGAAATGCTAATCATATTGTAATTATAGCAGGAAATAAAACGTTCATTGATATCTAAAGTATAATGTTTTAAAATGGTGACTTAAGAGAAAACTATGAGGATTCTATTAGAAAAACTCATACTTCTGTTCCCTTATCTGATATTGATAGGTATGTACAAATTTATATGATTACAATTTGAATTAATCATAAAAAAATAACTAACTCATGCGTTTTTGTTAACCCTGAATTTGCAATTTGGTGTAAACGCTTGTTTTTTGAAAATTAATTAACAGAGAGCTTCAGAATGCAGGACATTGTTAAAAACGTAACACTCTTTAACGGAACAAGTTTCGACATAGTGAGGAAGGCGATTGATAGAGATCACTTCACCTTTGCCCAGGTTGACGAAGGGGTGCCCCTGAGTATCATCTTGAATCAGAGAGCCAATTTTTCTTGCTTTTACATGGAAGCTAGAGGAGGTATTATAAATAAACGATTTCGTATATTCTTACCATAGAACACTAGAACAGGTTTTTAGCCAATTTTAGAAAAACGGCACAATGCAAGAGTTAAAACACTTTTTTAAAAAGCTAGGACATGTGTGCTGAGATGGTCTGCGACACATTCAAGATACACATTATTCTCCTCAGGTTTTTAAAATCATATCATAATTAAACGTTTTAAAATGTCACCACAACAAGCAGTATGTGTAGACACTTAACGGAAATATTATTAAGACAAAAGCCCTATATTTCATATAGAAACTTAATTTGTCCGACAACGTTTAATGAATTTTTATGATCACAATAATGTCCCGCATTCAATAAGCTATCTATTTTCATTTTAGGTGATTATGACATTTACATCAGCAATGACGTAAAACGAAGAGGGAAACTTTGCAGATCTTTTAGTATAACTGAAGATATTGTGTCACCCCACACCTATAGATTTTGCTGTAACAATGATATGAATGGTGAGATGTTAACGGTTATGAAAAGAGACAAAGGATCTCTAAGGCTGTTTGAAATTGAAACACAAGGTATGGTTTACAAATCAAACGTATTAACTTATAACATGTAGAAAAAAACATTCAATCGATTCATTTCAGTATATTTGAAATAATCGCCACCATCTACTCATTGAATATTAATCTAAGTTCATACTTTTTCCGTATCCAAAACTTCTTGGATATGATGTATACAATTTTATTTTGCAACGCATTTCAATGCTTTTTTGAGCTCATCAGTCAATTGACAGAATGGCAGAGTTTCATTCTGTTCCAATTATATCAAATATTTCACTTTTCATACGTGTATGCTGTGATTTAAAGTTCGCTTTTGCTTTAAGTTAACAAAACCAAAAAAACAACGTGTTGAAAACGGTATGCGTTTTAAGCACATTTTCAGACCTAGTAACATTTGCAGAAGCTATTTCGTAAAAAAAAAAAATAGGTTAAAATATGTTCAAAATATGCGCCTCCCTCGGAGTGTTAAATAGGCTCGAAAGTTCATCATAGAAGTAGATAGGAACATGTCATATAATGCTTTAGCTTGTATCCAATTTTAAGATAATACATGCATACATATATTTTCCTTTGTATGACAAAACGACTGTATTCTTTTTATTCAAATGAGATCGAAATGAAAGTAGTGTATAAAGTTACCGTAATAAGACTGGGGATCAACGAGGAATACTACCCCAAAAAGATATGATTGTGTAAAGGGACCATAACTAGGGGTTGGGATATTGCTTATATGAAAGAAAGATAAGTATGAGCAAATATTTTTACATATCTATTCATAGGTATATATCTATACTTATAAATTAAGACATTTGCCAATAAACTAAGAACTGCCTGCACCAGAGTAACTGCTAACACCTTTTGTATTTCAACACGTGTGATTTGATGTCCGTAGCTATAATTGAATTTTGCTTGATATGTAATTATTGAGAAATAAATTTTAAAAACCTACTTTTATTTTCGATAAACCAACCTAGCAAAAATGAGAGTAAGGAAGTGGATAGGTTTTGGTGGATCCAAATATCTAGAAGACTTAAACTAAATATTGTATAACATTGGAAATGTCTGCTGTTGGCAAAAGCGGTATATTTTGGTCAAAATCGTATGATAAGTGCGCTATACCTCTTTGATTTAAGTAAGGCTGTTTCAGATTTGTGTTCGGCAATTCTGGTTCAGAATATAGGAATTTATAAGATTGTACAATTTTTACCTAATTACACTTAGGGATATAATGTAATATTGATAAAAACAAACAAACTAAAGACAATGAAACATATTTAACCTTATATCCTGTTTTAAAATAATCATTAAATTACTTTGAAATTAATGATCATGGAAACATTTCTTTGAATCGTATCATATTTGGCTTTTTTTTTTTTTTGCAATTTGGGTCAATTTTGCATACTTTTGATCAAAATATTAATTAGGACTATGACCAATGACCAAGATTTTTACTGACAAAATTTGTTTAGCGTAGTAAGATAAATCCACATATATAGTAGGTGATATTAATGCTACTGAGTGCCACTTTCAATTTCGTTTTTTGAAACATATGCAAACGATTCAAATTAGTAAGAAACGTTACTTAAAACAAAATAATTATTGTATTAATTTCTTCAACACATCAATATTTTTATATTCTTATGAAGCAAAATTCATTCAAAAGCTTTTGCAAGAAAAGAATATAGCTCTTTCTGTGGCCTTCAACTCGACATTTAGATATATTGATGATGTTTTATCCATTAACAACTGTTACTTTCACTCTTATGTTAACTCAATATATCCCAGTGAGCTTGAAATAAAAGATACCACAGATTCTGAAACAGATTAGAAAAAGACGTTAATGGTAACCTAACAACAAAACTATATGACAAACGTGATGATTTTAATTTTTCCATCGTCAACTTCCCTTACTTATGTAGCAACATACCATCATCACCTGCTTATGGGGTTTATGTCTCTCAGCTTATTCGTTGTGCAAGAGCATGCTCTACATACGAACAATTTATTAAACGAGGCAGGCTACTAACAAACAAGTTGTTAGAACAATAATATAGAGAACTTCGACTAAAATCATCTTTACGCAAGTTCTTTGGTCGATCGATACAATGACCTTGTCAGCAAGTACAATGTTTCTTTAAAACACATGCTGACTGACGTTTGTCATACTTGTTAGACCATTATTTATACACCAGACTGACTACGGTTTATTCAGTTTTTCATGATCTTGACAATGAGCACACGGCGAGTGCGACCGGTCGGAAGGGGATGCTTACTCCTCCTAGGCACCTGATCCCACCTCTATATTTTTAGAGGTCCGTGTTGCTCTGCTTTGAATTTGTATTTCGCTTTATGGATTTTTGAGATGGTTGACAGTTTGTTATTGTTATTTTTCATCAAAGAAAGTAATATTATAATTATCAACATGTTTATCTAATGTAAAGATCTTTATATTTACATGTGTTTAATACTTTTTTTACAGAATGCAACGAACATATGACTATTCTAAAGAATTGCAGCGGATGTAGTGGAGTTTGTAATGAGTGTTTACAAGTAGATGACAAGTGCATATCTTGCACAGAGAATCCTGATGCAGAAGGATGCAGTTACTTCTGTTCTAAGGAATGTGTTCCTGGGAAGTGCAGAGAAAATAAAACATGCTCAATGTGCAATCCCGGGTATTATGGTGCCACATGCCAAAAATGTAAAAATGAAACATCTTGTGGGGAAGACTGTTCTGAAAATGGTGAATGTCTAGGACACTGCACTGAAGGGTGGTTTGGCCCCGGATGTGATAAAAAATGTTCAAATCACTGTAAGAATTGTTTGCTGTCTGTCGACAACTGTACCGAATGCTACCTTGGGATTCCTCCTCAATGCTCCTGTACGTAAAGGATTCATTGTCTTTGTTCGTACAGTTACCAAACATACTATATTTAATGTGTACCTTTTCTCTTATACAGATGAAAATCAATTAACTTCTGAGGAAACAATGACAATGATGGTAGCAGGCGGAGGAGGACTACTGATACTGACATTTTTATTTATTTGCTTCCTTAACATAATCAGACGGTTGTGTGTCACACCGCCTATTCATTCCTATGGCTTTATCGAGACCCAGGACAATGAAATGTTGCCTCTACCACATTCTCACCAGTACACAGATCCAGAAGCACCAGACGATTACATAAATACTTCACACAGACTCTCTGTTGACGAATTCCTTCTCTGCGTTCCACATAAAAAGCGTAACCATGGACTCCAAAGGGAATTCAAGGCATACATATTTCTAGAAATTAATTTCATTAAGAACTATTTATTGTGATTAATATTCATTAGTGTTTTAATGATTGTAGAGAATACCTCACACTATGACGGATTCTTATGACACCGCGGTGGATCCTAAGAACAAATCAAGAAACCGCTACAAAAACGTGTATCCGTGTAAGTACCGAAGCAGGATATATTTGTCACAAGAATTAGGAGCATTTTATACAAGAATCACTAAACATTTTTATTTGTTTCTTGCCTAGTAGAATTCTTGCTAAGTAGATGTGTGAGAACTATTTACTTATTGCAAAATAGGCATGAGAGACAATGTAGATGCAAAGTACGATACGATAATTGTTTAACTTATGATGAATTGTTTACTTAGAAATTAATACAGTACTGTGCTTAATTCACAGTAATTTATCCATTGATAACAATCTAGTAACAGAAAAAATATTATGTATTATGCTAGATCTGTTATCTCATCCTATTTTACTTATTGTTAAATAATTTAATAGACAAAAAAAAAAATAAAGTACGTGCAATAGAACATGTTATATACATTTATATTTAAGTAACTTGATATTCAGAGACATTTTTATTAGATTTTAAATAAAAGTACTATTGCTTTTATATGATTGTTCTTGAGAAAGCCTTCAAGTTCTCAATAACCTTATTTTTACAAAATGACTTTTTAAAAATTATATTGTTTATGTGAAAGATTAAAACCAATATAATTTCAATATAAAATCACCATCGAACATTCAAAATCATTTGTATTTCACAGTCTGTATAATTTCTAGCATAGCAATAGATTAGATTCAGAAAAAAAAACCCTCAATATATTATTAACTTTTAGCACATTATGGAGCAATTTCCTGAGAATGAAATAAAACATTTCATTATCCGTTATTTTAATTTGCCCAAAACTCTATGATATGACGAGATCTTTAAAATGTAATTATCATAACGATATAAGTAACAAATATTCTCTTAAATAAATCTTTTCAACTGAGAAAATATGTTTATTTCATTAAGAAAAATAATTAAAGCAGAGTTGACTTTGAATCTTTAATTATTAGATCTAAAATTAGGGACATGCACTTAACTTTCAATGGTGTCTAATCATAAATTGATAATAAAGTTTGAATGAATATTAGAATGCGAAGAGTTTTGAACTGTGATACACTGATCTTTCTATATATCAATGTGACACATTTTTACAGGATTGACGGTTTTTTTTTTCAGATGATTTTAGTCGCGTAGTTCTGGATACTTCCGACATAGCAGGAAGTGGAGATTATATAAACGCCTGTTTCGTCCATGTATGTGTCTAGTGGTGGTAATGATTTATGTGAATATTTAATGAAACTACGTAGTAATTTAATATATCTCCACTGATGAACTTTGAATCCTCTTCTATTATTGAATCGATTCTGGTATTTCCTTGTTTCTTTATTTTCAAAAATTAGGGTTACATAATATCATTAACATAGATAAATTATCCGATGACTTTATTACTTACGTCTATCAGAATTTTAAAAAAAAGATGTCTTTTGTATAATGATTTAGAAAAAAAAATCCACTTTTACTTTTAATTTCACGTTTATTTTTAACATTAATATAGATATTTTATATTCATTCCAGGGTTTAGAAAAACGACGAGCTTATATAGCTGCACAAGGTATCAAAATGAATATTTTTTTTTTTTACATCAAAAGAATGTAGATCAGGATTATACTTCCTTATGTTTGTTCATGGTTTACTAATCTGTCCTCACATATTTTATTTAAATTTCATTCTGGGAAATCGCTTGATTACAAATTAATTATGTTCCATATTAGTGCAAAGATCAAAATCAAATCGATTGGCAATCTGCCATAGCACTTAATCTCAAAAACATATATATATTAAGTTCTTATCAATTTAACTTCGATCATCAGTATAAAGTTTCAGAATTTAAAAGTATTTGTGCATAATCATATAAAGACACAAGTACCATTTTTGTTTCAGACATCACACGTTAAAAAGACTTATTCTCTCTCTCTCTCTCTCTCTCTCTCTCTCTCTCTCTCTCTCTCTCTCTCTCTCTCTCTCTCTCTCTCCAAGCTGAATAATTGTCAATATTTCTTTTTTTTATATCACATATGTAATTTGCTCGTCTCAATGATTGTTAATGATGACTACTTTCATAAATATGAATGTTGCTTTCAATCAAATCTTTTTAATTATCGTTTATATGATGCAAAATCTCCAATACATCAAACATTGTGTTTTACCCAGAATAGTTTGTACTGAAAAATAAATTTTCATTCCAACATTGGACATGAAAATAGAATATATAACTTAGGGCTCTAAGCATTTGTTCATTAAGCCCAACTTCTTGTAATCGACCATATCACTTCAACCATTTGCAGGTCCTTTTACAGAGGAAACAGTTTTGGATTTTTGGCGTATGGTCTGGCAAATGAGAAGTGTGAAAATAGTTATGTTGACAAATCTTTTAGAGGATGGGAAGGTATATATAACTTACAAACATTAATGTATTTTTAATTCGTCGAATGAATTTCACTTATTAACCACATACGCTACAAACCTAATTTGTATAACGATGGTAGGAAACAAACAGGTTGTTTACGAATTAGTTGCTTGGATGATATCAATATGTTATTCATATCAACGCAGGCGTAATAAATATCATGCAAATTAAGTACAGTGACATATAAATGAAATTTTCTTTATCTAAAAATATTACTTCAAAGATTGCTCTTTCGTTTATCTTCTTATCAACGACTTTTCTAGAATTGGGTCCTGTGAACACAATACGAGGTCGTAGGACACTTTTTGTTTCTTGATAAATATACGAGTTTCCAACCGCTTATCTAATTTCAATAGATTTCATTCTACAAGCATCAGGGAGGAATTAAAGTAATGGTTTTTGAAATGCATTTCACATATCAAATCCCTTGTAAGGGTGTTGGCACAAATAAGAAGAACCACTATTACTGCCCCGTGTGATGGATTTAAAGTTACAAAATAGCCATTTCATTTACTATAACATAAGATATGATATGAAATTGCCAGTTTATAACTTTAAATCCATCACACGGGGCAGTGGTAGTAGTTCTTATTTTCATAGCATGCCATGTCACGTCATGTCAGACAGAAAATTGGTTTTATGTATGCGCTTTTTTCTCATCGTACATTCGTTGTGTTTTCGCTAATTAATTTTTATTTAAAAAGATTTTTATGTTTAGATGAAATGTATTAGATACTGGCCAAATACGGAAACACGAATAGGACCGTTTTTTATAAGAACAGAAAGCTACAACACCTCACGGCGGTACACAATTAGACATATCACAATCAGAAAGGTATCTACAATTATACAAAGTGTTTCTAGTTTGATCATCTTAGATTTTTTTTTACCTCCGTAAACTCTTCAGTTAATTCCCTGAATATATCTACTTCTCCATCAAAATACACGTTTACAATTGATTGTGATTGAGATGTGGAACTATTGGTTTATCTATTTTTTTTTTTAAATCTGTTAGGAAAATTACAACTTGTTAGATATGTAATATGATGTTACTTTAGAATAGCCTATGTTCTCTTTTCTTATGACACAGGGCATTGAAGTTAGACACGTGACTCAGTACCAGTATACGGACTGGTTCACCACAAGGGTTCCCGTCAATGTGGACTCTATTTTGATGTTTAGAAACCTGATAAATTGTGATATTTCGGACACTGATGGGCCCATTATTATTCATTGCAGGTACAGATGTCGATAAATAGCAAGTGATTTTGATTTTTATCCAAGAGAAAAACGAAAATTTTGATTAATTTTATCTTTCAATATTTCCTTTTGTATTACTAGTATTCTTTTTTATGCGACCATGTTTGTCCCCGAGATGAAGTGCATATTAGAAAGATATTACAAACACGTGACGGTTTCAGAATTAGTGTTGATGTCATGTCAAAAGTTAACAAGATGTGTTGCATTTGATAAGATTGCATCTGATTTTAGTAACCACGTCCCAAGTTCCATAAAGCTTACATATATGCATAACTTTACATCACGTTTTATATACAAACTGTATTATCGGTAATGAATAAATGTTTCAATCTATTCCGTGTAGTGAATCTCGAATGAGCCTTCTGGGCTTTCGTAGATATTACCCAAATCACCAATCCTTTAGATAACATGCTGTCAATCTGTATCCTATATACTGCGTGGCTGATAAAGAATAGTGTAGCGTTATAAATACAGGATATGTACATGTTTTTTTTTCTAACTACTTGTACATTGTGTACGTAATAGTTCTGGCACAGGGAGGACCGGAACCTTCATTGCATTGGATTACTTGTTACTCGAGGGAATAGAGACAGGAACTGTAGACGTGGAGGGTTGCATCCGGGTACTTCGACAACAGAGGGCATATGCCGTCCAATCCACTGTAAACTAAACAACCCAACTTTTTCTCTCTCTCTCTCTCTCTCTCTCTCTCTCTCTCTCTTTCACACACACACAAATATATTTATATATATACATATATATATATATATATATATATATATATATATATATATATATATATATATATATATTATCCACATCTCAAATTTTTTCAATTTTCTCAATCTTTTTCAATTATATCCATTTTTTTAAAGGATGAATACGTTTTCCTGCACGATGCGTTAGTTGAAGGATTGTCATGTGCTCAAGAAAACGGAATATTCGAAATAGATGTCAGTGTTTAGATATTTGACATGGAGAATTGTACATGTTTTGTTGTATTACCTGCATTAATAAAAAGAACTAAATAATTTACTAAAACTTGTCAGTTATGTCAAAAGATTAAAGTCAAGTACATGTACATCACTACTTGCACTACTGACTCTAAAAACTCCTGTCCGTATGAAAATCCCCTGTCTATCCCTGTCACCCCCCTGTGCTTTCCCTGTCATCCCCTGTGCACCCCCTGTCAGCCCCTGTACACAGCCCCTGTACACCCTGTAATCCCCTGTCAGCCACTTTACACATCCCCTGTGTACCACTGTAAGCCCCTGTCACCCCCTGTACGCCCCTGTCACCCACTGTAAGCCACTGTATTTCCCTGTACATGCCCCTGACATCCCCTGTACGGTTGTTGACTGTTTATAACAGGCTATTGTTGTTATTTAATTTCAATATTATTTTCTTAATTCAATTATTTAAATCGCATGTTTATAGTGTGATATAGATAAATCAATTTTTGCACTCAACAGCGCCGACCCACAAGACACAGTTAATATCGTGATTTTAGAAATACTATGTTTTAATTAATTATTTATTGATACTTAAATAATCATGCTAATATCTTAAGGCTCGAGTTTCACCGGGTGGTAAATCTAAGGTGAGGGCAAGATTTATTTTCGGTAGGTGTGAAAGCCTTCAGGGCAGGTAGTCCTTTCGCGGTCGGGAACACCGCTACTCCCTAATCTAAGATATAAAAAACCCAGTGAATTATTTTTACAAATATCAAGCGCAGCACCTGGTGTTTAGCACTTAACTTTGTGTATCTAAACAAATATTTGCACACTAAAACCAGTAAATCAATCAGAATGTATAGAATGTACATGTATAAGCAGTCATGTTACGATAGAGCACGTCTTTCTTTTTTTTTTAACCCAGTTCATGATTATATCTTTATTAATTTCCCGTAAATAGCAAAATAAGGCTTGAATAGGTTATAAGTGTGCCTAAGAAATAATTTTAATATGATTTTAACATGTTTCTGAGCGGCTTATTTGACCCTTGAATTGAATTTTAACTGATGATTAATTCTCATAATCTCATCAATTTCAATAATTTCTAAAATCTAATTTTCATTTCCCTTTTTACTGCGAAGTGGAAGATATCAAAGATAATGCTATTAATTGCCAGTGAACAGATCACAGCCCTGGTCAGAACATACACAACATACATGTAAATGTAGTACTAATGTTTTCTATACATGTAGGAGTTTATAAAGATACTGAGAGAGAGAGAGAGAGAGAGAGAGAGAGAGAGAGAGAGAGAGAGAGAGAGAGAGAGAGAGCATTGATTTTGAATTAAAAGTCACTAATAGTTTACTCGGGAATTAATTTCATAATAAGTTAACATGCAATCCTAATTCATTATCAATTCTTTATCATTATTTAGATTAAGGGCTATCAAATTAATTTACTAATTTATTATTTAGATTAAGAGCGATCAAATTAATTTCAATCCATCAATGTTTTATGTTACACAAGATCAAAGAACTGGAAAACACATGATAAACAACTGGTTGATTGAAATTACAGTTTTCAAAGGAGAGGATGTTGACATTTTCTTTCACTCGGTCAGTAGTTATATAATAGCTACTGTACACAGCCCTTCTTTACAATTTGCAGTGCACGGTAGCAAGGTAGGGAAAATGAAATGACAGACATGCCTGTACATGTATATACACACACTTCCTAAGATCTGCATAATCGGTCAGTGATTATATAATAGCTACTGTACAAAGCCATTTTTGACAATTTGCAGTGCACGGTAGCGAGTTTGGGAACAATGAGGTGACAGACACATATGTACTTGTATATATATACACTTCCTAAGATCTTAATGCTCGGTAATGCTAAACAATTATGCAATTTGTTGTTTATACACCCCTTATGACTTTCTTTCCCAGTCTGTCTAGTAAAGAAAACAGAAATTGAAAATTTTTATTTATCAGTTCAAAGAATTTTAAACATGAAAAGAAAGGGCTTCAAATTCGGACATCATTTGACACAAGACATAAGAATTAAACTGTATTTTTCTCTTATATCTTTTATTATTAAATCGAATTTAAATAAATGTATGATATTTTTCTAATCTAAAACCCGGAACAGTGTTCTAAGATCAATCATATGTGTCTTTACGTTACCCGCTACCGGTATTTGTATACATGAATTAAATCATTCATGAACTGTGTCATTGCTTTATATGTATGAGGACAATTCTATACAATAATGCATATGAGTAACTAAACTGGACAGTGCATACTTATTAAAGTTAATTACCGGTAAAAAGTTTCAAAGGACCGGACTTATCCGCCTCCGAAAAAATCAACTAGCTCTCTCTCTCTCTCTCTCTCTCTCTCTCTCTCTCTCTCTCTCTCTCTGATTTATCAGACAAAAACAATGGCTGACAGCAATCATCGTCGATTGCGATTTACATTATGTAGTTTAACTAATTAACTTCCTGCTACATAGAATCAACATGCATTTCATTGGGATGATGTTATTCTATGCATCATTACACCAGGCAAAACAGTCAAAATATAGGGGTGTGATTATCTGCAAATTATGTTGTGTTATTAAGCGCTGTAACTGCCAGGCAGGTTACATGGCAAAGAACGTTGCAGATTTCCCGCACTCCTCCTCCACTTAATTTTTTTTAATTACAAAACACGGTCATTTGTTCATATACATGTAATAAAATAAGCGGTTTATCAGTATACATGTATATCTTGATCTGTGTTAATAATGAGTCATAATTATTCACGTTTGTAAAATATTGCTCTCTATGAAATACAAAGAAAAACAAGCACCGTTTAAACCATGAATGCTACTCTTGCTTTCCAATTTTCTTTTACTGCAAAATATACATTTAAAATAACCCGAAAACACAATTAAAAACTATTTTTTTTACTTTAACAAGCAGTTAAAGACCATACAGGGAATGTCAGGGGCATGTACAGGGAAATACAGTGGCTTACAGTGGGTGACAGTGGCGTACAGGGGGTGACAGGGGCTTACAGTGGCACACAGGGGATGTGTACAGGGGTTGACAGGGGATTACAGGGTGTACAGGGTATGTGTACAGGGGCTGCCAGGGGGTGCACAGGGGATTGCAGGGAAAGCACAGGGGGGTGACAGGGAAAGACAGGGGATTTTCATACGGACAGGGGTTTTCAGAGCCAGTAGTGTTGTAATTAAGTCAATCCAGTTGGCAATAATTCATCTAAGCAATTTGATTTTTAACGGAAAAGAAGATAATATATAGCTGCTCATATTAAGTTTGTACATATATCTGTAATGTTAAGAAGGCAGATTTAAAATCTACAGGTACCTACTGAACAAGATAATCCAAACCTGATTACAATGTCCATTTACACCGGCCCAAAGCTCGAAGCTATGTCTTTCCTAATTGAATGTAACACCAAATTAAACTTATAATCGATGAGTATAAAAAGACAAACTTAATTGTAATCCATTTGTAATTCCTTAAGAACAAACAAGCCCTGTCATGTCAATATATCGATTTACCTTAATATAGTCTAATATAGATAATATGGAAAGAAAAATAGTGTGAATTAAGCACTGACGTGTACGATGTAACGTTTTTGATTGCTACCTTAAAAAATGTAGCAAGCAAAAACGTATCATCGTACAAGTCAGTGTGTATATGTTTATTATATTAATATTACCTTAAAAAGACACCGTGTGTATTAACGAAGAAATCAATTCAAACAAATCGAATCAAAAGAAAAGTTGTCCTCTGAATGAGTTGTTTTCTATTTTGAGTTTTACGATCACCTATTATAAACACTAAAAATAGTCTTAGTATATAATATATATAATATATATAATAATAATAATAATATATAAGTATAGAATAGTTATATCATTTGATAATGTGAAAAAGGATATACAATGTTATTGATAAAGAAGAAGGTACAGTTTCTTTTTATATTCGCATTAAAATTCAAATGTTGTTTAAATCTTAAAATGAAAATATGCATACAATATCTTGAATACATGTGTATATAATGTACCAGGTTGTACACCTTTATCCTGTTTTCAAAAAAGAATAATGACTTCAAAACGTTGTCATATTTCTAAGATGCAGTAGAAAACGATGGAAAATGGCATATTTTCTCATAGTTTTCCATCGTGGGCGACGGCTGTGGACAAAAATTGGTGACGTCTGCTTAGTTTTAAAAAAATACAGGAAAATGCACTGTTTATGACGTCACAATTACCAGTGTGAAAGTCTAATCAGGTAACTTCTTATAGATTCTTAATTTTTGGGTATTTTTGTGTAAATAAATGTTACATTTCAATGTTTTGTGATATTTTTAAAAAACCACAAACAAACAAGGCAAAATAAATATGACTTAAATTGTACCTTGTTCTTTATTTAAATGTGTTTTTTTATTATATGAAAATTTGACATAAAAATTCTTTGTGCTATCGTTCCTTTCTTTGTTCAATATTAATATCTCGCTAAATACTTTTAAAACAAAAAATAATAAAAAAAAAAATAAAAAGACTTCAAAAAACCTTTTCAACTCTGATCCAAAGTCGTAATGTGCTGCTTAAAGAAGGCAATTTGGGATTGCTAAGGTTTAATAACATTGCATATTTCATAATATCATCAATTACATGTATTCATATATTCTATCAATGTTATGTATACTGATTAAACACTAATGTACAATAATTACAGAATGAAACGCCCCAAACATGGTATAAACCAACTATCAACATAAATGAAATGGATTTTTGTTATTTCTTTATTGATTTCATTTCATATATCAATATTTATCAATACATTTGCAAAGCAACACTTTGAATTGATTAATAGAAATTTTAACAAATATTAATTTACATTGACAGAAGGAATAGTCTACAAAAACAAACAATAAAACCTCATAATGGTCATTATGGAAAACTCTTATCAATTCAAAACCTTTCCAATTTCTGAAAAGAAATTTTGTCAACTCTCAAGTCGTTTGCAATGAAAAATGTTTATATCATTTTTCATTTTGGGCCGTGTTCTTCCATCTTACGGAAAACATGTAGATGGTGCAATTCAAAAGGAATATTGAAGAACTTTTATTACTACGCTTGTGGATGACAATGGACTACGAACAATATTGAAATATGATTTTAAAAAATCATGGCAGAGAGATAAGTTGGGGCAAAGATATAATACACCTCAGAATTAAAGAGAAAAAAGATTTAAACGGCGAGCTTGAATTAATCAAACAACATTTACCAATATTTCTATACATAATCGATATAAGCGGTTCAAAACAATAGAGCACTGGCATCCTTTAAAATCGACATGTTAAGCACTTTTAAGCTATGTTTTACAAAAAAAAATGGAACCTTTGATTTATGGAGGAATTTAGAAAAACAATTAACATATATTGGAGAGATAAATAAAAACGACATACTGGTTTCAAATGCATTTGTTTGCTTTGCAGTTGATTTAATCTATAAAATGTTTTAAATATTCTAAATAAAATTGTGAGTATTGCTCATGTTGCAACATTTCTAATTTGAAAGGAAACAATGATCTTTCAAAAGCAAGGGTTGAAAAGAAAGTGATACAATAACGCCATTGCACATAGTACAAACTATATGCACGTTTTTATATTTGCATGCAACTATGTGAAGTATTTTTATGTACATCCAAAAGCTGGATTATAACACTTCCGCATTTGTGAAGTTTTGTTAGGCGGAAACAAACTTTGCGTATTTACATTGTGTGCATTGCTATTATATACAGCACAAAAAAAAAATGGCAAATTCATCACCATCATCATCATCAACCACCATGGTTTCTTGTACAGGTGAGTGAAAATTGAGTTAAACAGTTTAATTCACAACAATGTAAAGGATATAGATATCAAGTTGCCTATGTGCCGTTTTAGAAAATATATTTGGTTTTCTAATAGCAATGCAATAAAATAGATGAACAACATTCTGTATTATAACAAATGTTCACATTACAATTTTTTATTTTTTTATTAAGAAACAACAGAAAATGACAGTTACGGTGTTCTTCTCGCTTTTCTTATCATTGCCTCCATACTTGTGCTCGTGTCTGGAGTCCTTCTTTTGCAAAAGTAAGTAATCACAAGTTCATTTACGATAAATTCATAAAATTAAGTAAACATTATTCAAAACATTTTATTCAAAATCTAATAGTCAAAGGTGAACAACGACCTAAAAACAGATCACAATATTTTTTGTTCGCCCATTTAATTGGATATTTTGTTTACAACACCGTTAACTATGTTGAATAAAATGAATAAATGCTATCTCTATAATAACAATAAAAAATTACATTGTAACATTCATAGGTTATTAAGTTTACGATTACAAAGAAAAAGAGAAATCGAAATGGTCGTTGCATTCTCTGCCTCTGAGAGAGATGTGGAGGACAATCTTCTTCCCGGCTCGATGTCGAATGGAAATGCTGTTTATGAAGAAGAGCTAGGCGATGACGAGGAGGAAGAAGAAAACGTCACAGTAGAATATTCCAATTTACAATCCATGAGGATTTCTGTAGATGAATTCCTCCGAAGCTTCCCAGACAGGAAGGCGAACAGTGTCTTAGAAGAGGAATTTAAAGTAAACAAATATTTGTCGAAAGTTTTTTTCAGGTTAACCTTTACCGCAATATGTTGGTTTCATATGATAGCATTAACAACAAATGTATATTTGTAGCATTTACCAGAAGGTCTTCTTGAGCCTTATTCTGCAGCTCTGATTCCTGACAACAAAAAGAAAAACAGATACAAGGCAATATACCCATGTATGTCTTATTTATCAGGAAATTCAAATACATGTACTTATCGTTATAACTCTTAACAGAATGCATACAGTTCGACTTACTGAATAAGATTTTTTCATATATTCAAATATAGTATATGAACGTATGCAAAACGTGTCAAAAAACGTTGAACTTTTGTATATGATACATAAATACTTTAATAGTCATTATCAACCGGTTAAAATAATAATCATTGAGGTTCTTCTTTTCACTTTCTAGATGATCACAACAGAGTTGTCCTCGATAGAACAGAAGAACCCGAGAAACCCGATTATATAAATGCATCTTACATAGACGTATGTTTCTAAATTTATCGATCACATGCATATTTTAATCTTTCAAGTATGATAATGTTAACTCTCATAATGTACAAATATTTCACACCAAATTTCCCTGTTTGCTTTTATTCGTAATTAGTTCTTATTGCTTCTCCAATCTCCTTCCTCCATGGCAGATATTTACAGGAAAAAGAATATGAATATAGTATATGTTGATTAATAAATTAATTGTACGATTTTCAGGATTTTGTAAAATCAGATATTTTTTTAAAACAAATTGAATTATAAATTTATTTTTTCACTACTAACTTCAGGGATACAACAAAGAAAAGGCTTACATTGCAGCACAAGGTATTAAATATCATATATCCTTGCTGGGATGATTGAATGCAATAAACGGTTCCTTACAAGGGGTTAGGATGATGTTGATTCAAATGTTTACATGCATTTAAGAAGCACAATGATATTAAACAGATAATTACAAAACACATACGTGAAATTTTTTTTAAATCTATTTGAGTAAAGTGAAAATCAAGAATGACGTATATTTTGCGTTGTTATGTATTTTCTTGAAAATTAAATAATCAAGTATCCCAATCTAAGCTTAAAATGATAAAAAAATATGTTTTAAAATATATGAAATAATTATTTTGTAATTTATCGCTCGAGATAAGGTAAATTGTGACTGGTAATTGCAGGTCCTTTTACCTCAGACACCATTGAAGACTTTTGGACCCTAATATGGCAGACTGACTGTACCAGAATTGTCATGTTAACCAATCTTTATGAAGGAGAAAAGGTAGCAATGTAACAGCATAATATCACTTGATATATACTGAATCATGCTTAAGTAGATGAAACAACCTTACTCTTGCGTTTGCAGTATATTAAAGAAGGTTTTGTTCAAATTATTTATTTTTTACAAAACATAATTAGCATTTTTCAAATTAATTACATTAGATGAAATGCCTGAGATATTGGACTGACGATAAAGAAACAGGAATTGATATTGGACCCTACCACATTCAACTTGATACAATTGATGAATATGATCATTATACAATACGCTACTTAATTGTGTCAAAAGAAGTAAGATTGCCTTATGTTCAATAAAAAATCGAAATTTCGTAAGATATTCATCATTAGAAATAATTTATTGTTTAAAAAATAATTGGCTTAAAATTAATCATCCATACTATTTGAAAAAAAACCCATTTATTTCTGAAATATTTCAAGTCTAAAGCTTTATACAACCAAATATAAAGAATGACATAAATATTGACATTTTGTAATTAACAAAGATAAACGTTCTGCCCTTAGGATGATGAAATAAAACGCGTCACCCATTTTCATTTCACCACTTGGATGGACAACTCCGTCCCAAATGACTTGTCTGCCCTGATTTGCTACCGGAATTTAGTTCGGAATGGTTTGACGTCCTCAGACGGACCAGTTGTCGTTCATTGCAGGTATAGAAGTATCAATACGATATCATAAAAGTATCACTACGATATTATAGAAGTATCACTATTAATAGAACATAAAAAACATTGTATGTTGATTTATAGAATTGCATATTTTTATATATCTCTGGGAAAGATGGGATTTGATCGTGGTTATAAACGACTATAAAACTTGATACACAGTGTCTATCGCTAATAGATATGTACGCCTTTATCAATTTATCTTAGCGCTGGGATTAGTTCATGATTATTAATAATAATCATTATTACTAACACTTTTTATACATTATACATGTATGTAACAACCGTTAATGATACAACGCCGCTTAATGATATAAATAGCATTAAACGTTGAAATTGCAACGCTTAATGCTATAAATTCTTGCATTAACAGTTGACATGTCCAAATATTAATGATAAATCGCCGCTTAATGATAGAATTGTATCGACACCCTTAACCGCTAATGATACAAACTTTATATTATTAAGCGTTGCAGTTGCACCCTTTAATGATACAAAATTGTATAAATGAATGAAATTGAATATTTTCGTTTTTTTTCAATTTGCTCAACAATCATAATTTTAGTTTTTAAGATCAATTCTATATAAAATCAAAATTGTATACAGGAGTTCCGCCGGCACGCATAGTTTCCAATTATCTTTATATTGCATACAATGATATATATTCATGTAATAAGAACTAGATATCATAAATTTGTTGCTGAGGGCTACCGTTGCCATGGTAACGGAGACCAGAGATACAAAAGTGGCAAATCTTATCAACTTTAAAACAATATGGAACGTAATATCAGCTTATGTAAGTTATGAAATGTAAAATTTTCAATTAACTATTTGGTCAATTTTTAAATATTTGAAAAACATTGATGGGCAAATCTACATCTAAAGAATGTTTTCATGGAAAGCGAAAATTATTTTGAAAACATTTTCGTATTTTTTTAATACCATAGAAGTTATTACTATTGAACCAAACTCATATATGTATAGCTGTATTTAAAATATGCACGTCATATTAAAAAATTAAAACATGTTACTATGGTAACAAGGTTAAAAATTTTAAAAATGAAGAAAATCATAGTGATTTTGTAAAGCGAAAATGATTATTTTAAATGCAATTTAGAACCATTCTGTGTTGCTATTTGTGGGAAACTTTTTAACTTATATATCAAATGTATTCAAGCATTATTGAGCATCGTTAAACTGCCATTGCTAAGGAAATATGTAAACTTACGAAAATAATTCAGAAATTTTTAATTGTTCAAAACGTAATTGCGACGGCTATTTATTTTGCTAGAATGCAGCTTCGACTGATATTACATGAAAGTTAAGAACATGTTTGGTCATTCCAATCATTAATGCTATTTATATAAAAAAAAAACAAAAAAAACAAGCAAAATTATGATAGATTTTGAGAATTGAACATGACAACAAAATATGTCAGATATTGTACACATGTCAGTTTATATAACACTTACGAATAGCAATGTATTATTTAAAGGAAAGGGATATAGCTTGATCACTGACCCCCCCCCCTTTTTTTTTTATCTACATCATTGCCAGAATAGAGTCTATATTACTTTTCATATAAACAAATAACTTATTCGTCCGCACAATTAGATAATTCGTCCGAACAAAAAAAACTCACTAGTATTCGTCCGAACAAATAAGATTTTTTTTTTTTCATCTGGCCCTTCCACGCCGCCGTAATATAATCATGTCATGGACAAAAAAATGAAGAACAAAGATTATGAAAGAGGCAATTTTTTTTTTACTACAGAACACTTTTTTAATGCCCAAAATCAAATTAATTATTTCATTTTAGTAACAGGTATATGTATTTTTAAAAGGCCTAACAAAAGGACTTCTTGGTCTGTATTGAATTTTTATTAAGATAAAAAGGAATGAATTACTTTGTGATTGACATATAAAAAAAGATAAAGTAGTTGCATATAAGTGTTAGTTATATGATTACAACGGTTACTTGATCAAAAGTGTCGGATTGCGTGGAGTTGCCAGGTGCAGATCATCAGATCAGAAGTAACGCATAGCGTCGTGTTTGATTTAATGATCTTCGCCTTGCAACGAGACGTCATCTGATTCTTTAGATCATGATCCTCTATAATAATAAATTTATTTTCTTTCCACAAGGTAAAAAACAAACAAAACCATTATATTTATTGAACACAAATGATTCCAAATAAACAATATAAAAACGCAAGTAAAAATATTTATTGTGGACAACGCCATTAGCTTCAGAGAGTGGTGGTAATACATATAACTTCGCTTCGCTTCGCGTCTCGTTAAATATGATGATTCAGGCCTTGCGACTCCACTTGATCATAGACGCAGGGAGTTTATTTCGCGATTAACTTTCGATAAACTGTTTCGCCACGACTAATGTTCGCGACCAAGCCTTATCCAGGCCTGTGTTGTTATACATGTAACAACCACATGACAAGGGATGGTTCGTGGCGGTAAATATTCGCGACTACGAGGCTCTCATGACCTCGCGAAAATTTTTCGCATGCGAATAAATGTTGGTTTACAGTATATGCATCACCGGAAATATAAATCTTTCGCTTTTTAAGCTTTTAACATGTACACTGAACACTTTATGTCATTTAACCAAAACAATTACGCAATTGAATGCCTAGTTACAGTGCAACCTAAAATTAAACAAAATATTGAGCACACTGAAAGCTAGACCAGTTAAAAGTGTGTATAACATTTTTGTTTTACCAGATTTCAAAATTTCCTCTTTAATCTAATAAAGTTATTTTATAGACCTTAAATACATTTACCGAATTTTGATCCACAGTTGGGAAACAAAAGGACATATTTGATGAAAAGAATAAACAGGATCAGTAATATGAATAAAAATGTTTTGAGAGAAAAATATTTGTTCATTGTGTCATTAAATGACATCGTCCTCAAAAAATACAGGTGATTTTAAAATGAAAATATGCATACCAGATAATACCTAAATAAAATACAACAGAAAAACTCTGTTATAGCAAAGTATCAGGGACCAGTGGATTTAATTCGTTATACTTATATTCGTATAACGTATTTTATGGAATACTTGTTGCAATGATCATTAATTCTAAGGCAGTGTGAACGCCAAAGAAAATATATTCATCTGTTATAATTAAACATTTATTCAAAATAAATGTGTTGAAATATTTCTCTCTAATACCTTTTCCAATAATATATGTCCATTGCATGTACAGTGAATGTCCGTGCATTATCATCATTAAATGCAAACAATAATGAAAATTTAGTTCACTTTTGTTTTGCTATTTCGACCAGTGTTCAAAGACCGATTCATCATTGCAGTGTGTGTGGGGGGGGGGGGGGGGGGGGGGGGGGGGGGGGGGGCAAAAGCTCAATGATTTGATTGCACAGTCTTAATATTTTTGTTTTGTATCATATAATTATTGCACAAAATTTAATTGCCGTTTGATATTTTTATCATGGTGTTCATACGTATAATGTTTAATATGCATGACAGAAATCCGTATAAAATCTTAAAAGGGGATCAATTTTGTCTTTTTTTAACTGTTGACGGCATGTGTACAGAACTGTTCTTACGAAATTTCCAAACATTGTCTACATGTATATATCTACAAAAGTATATATCTACATGTACAATACAATTCATCATCGTCATATACAATACATATCTTCATCCATAAATTGTATTCATACATCGAACAATTGTATTGTAAATTTTAACTTACCGGGTGAAAGTAAAACACGACAGAAACTCTCAACAAACTCATATTGTTTTACTGAAAACAAATAATAAAACGGACGTTCCATACTTCACCAAAAGTCGCGTACTTACCACCCCCCCCCCCCCAAATAAAAATACCTTACTTTTGTGTGAATTAAATTTGTATCGAGTTGTCATATTGTAAATTTTCAATTTAAACTCGCCTATAGTAAATGCAAAATTTACAACATGAAACAATTGTATATGGTTATTTTAATGATATAGAAATTCATCATAAGTCCGTGTAGCATAACGGGTAGAACCCCATCCCCTCCCTCCATCAAACCGCCTGTGACTGAAAACCCAAAACATTGATCTCGCACAACAGTTAACACTTACATTGGCCTAATTGCCTGCGTAGATGTAGCCTCTCCCCACCCCACCCCACCCCCCCCAAAAAAGATAAAAATAAAAATAAATAAATAAATAAAAAGATAAATAAATAAACAAAGACTAAAAGATAACATTTAGTACTCCTGCTTGATAACACACGATCCTTAATTTAACTAGGAAAGCCCTGTCTGTAGCACTTTTCATTCTGTTTCCTTTAAGCAGCCGGTCTCCCATAGGCAATCCCCAAAAAATCACGCATTTTTTTTTTTAAAAATCTACATATTCAAGTTTTTATGCGCTAGTTGCCTAATTTACTTGTGTATAAAGACAATCATGTGAAAGTGTATATGCATTCGCTTCTGTTTTTTTTTATCACAGTATCATCTGTTTTTTCATTCAAAAGTTTGTTCAATGTACTTGTTATCAATATTATCAAACAATTTGTTACAAATGTGTTTAAAATATGGATTAATCAATAAGGGTACTAGTATTTCAGCTAACATTACAATTTACTTCTTCATGTAAATTTAAGACAAATGTTTGTTAAAATATTAGACCATTCTTGTTTAAACGCATTACGTAAAATGATTTAGATTATACTATGTCTACATACATAATTTTCTTATACTAGTATGAATACAGTATGAATACACAACTAAGTCATTTATTACTATTATTTATTTGCTCAAGATATACATATTATTGCTTTATTAACAACAATGTTATTTCATTCATTTTTACAATTTTGTATCATTAAAGGGTGCAACTGCAACGCTTAATGATATCAAGTTTGTATCATTAGCGGTTGAGGGTGTCGATCTTTGCTTATTTCATTAAGCGTTAAGGCTGCTCTGTATTTGTGACGCTTAATGATACAATTCTATCATTAAGCGGCGATTTATCATGAACAGTTGGACATGTCAACTGTTAATGCAAGAATTTATAGCATTAAGTGTTGCAACTGCAACGCTTAATGCTATTTATATCATTAAGCGGAGTTGTATCATTAACAGTTGTTACACATGTATATTGAAATACAAATGTAAAAACTGTGCATATATTAATTTATTCTAGCGCTGGGATTGGACGTACTGGAACGTTTATCGCCCTTGATTACATGTTAGAGGAGGGTGGTACAGAAAACTATGTTGACGTCAAATCGTATGTCACTTCGCTTAGACAACAAAGAGGGAAAAGCATTCAGACCTATGTAGGTTTTATTGTTTTATCACTCTTTTTTAAAATTCTCTCTCTCTCTCTCCCTCTCTCTCTCTCTCTCTCTCTCTCTCTCTCTCTCTCATGATTTGAATTTTCATGCCATATTATCTGCACTGTTAATTCCTTTTCTTCATTTTTAGGAGCAGTACGTATTTCTTCATGAAGCATTGATTGAAGGTTTCCAAATGTTACGACAGCGCTGCTTATCAATATTGTGAGAAATCTACTATATTTAGACATGGATTTTTTCCCAGATACTGTACATGTGTTTTATCAAATTTCACTTCATATGTTGTAATACAAAATGTGGATTGGTTTCTTTTATTACATTGCTTTATTTATAGATTGATTTGTATATATCTTAGTCAGTAAGATCCAAATTTTATCTATTCATGACAAATTATTACCATTAATTTTAGGCAGTGCATGAACAAAATTCATAATAATCACATTGTTCGCTTCATTCATAACGTGCTATCACTCTTGGCAAAACTTCTGTCCTGTCTGATTCTAGGAAGGGAATACAATGGTTCCTTTATTGTTATCATATTTTAAAGGAAACAAGATGAAAATGATAAATAATGATAACCAATAACGATTGTATGTTTTCATGTAAACGCAATTATCTACATAAAATGCGAGATTTCCAATAGATTGTTGAAGCAAATAGCTTGCACGATTTTAATATTCTAAACATATTTATTGCAAATTCTATTTTAATTTCTTATGTGCATGGTTTATTTCATAGGGTCTTTGGATAATCGACGATCTTTATTGGTAAATGGTATTATTTACGAACAATATCAAACAAATTTTCATTAAAAATGTAAAGGAAGTAGATTTCTAAATATAAGAAAAATTATCAAACCTCTTTTACAACATAAATTCAAATTCTACGTCAAAACCAACACATCTTACGGGATTTTTTATGTTAAATACATATATTTTCATATGGGGCAGATTCATGGGGTGTGTTGAACAATGGAAGTTACAAAAAAAAATGCAAATCTTTTTAAGTCTTTTGAAATAATCCCTATGAGTAAAATTAATAAATAACCTTTGATATCAAATAATTTAATTCTTGTTTTGTCAACATGGAATATTATTGTGTGAACGTACGATATAAATTGTTTATATGCGACGTTTTAATTTAATATTCAGCGTACAAACCCACATTTCTTGAATATGACTTGTTTTAGTTTTAAAACAGTGACATATTAGTATTTTTATCTTGCATGTTCTCAAAATTTCATGCATGTATACAAAATTAATTTGTATATATGCAATATTAATAAGTTTCATTTTTAGCTCAAATGAGCTTTTCTGATCACATTTTGTCCGTCGACCGTCTGTCAGCCGTCTGTCTGTCTGTCCGTCCGTCTGTAAACCTTTTATATTTTGAACTTCTTCTCTTAAACCACAGGCCAATTTCAACCAAATTTGGCACAAAGAATCTTTATGGGAAAGCGAATATAAATTGCAGAAATAAATGGTCAGTTTGCATTCAAAGCGGAGAAAACCTCGAAACTGTAAAAAAAAAAAAAAAAAAAAGAGGGTGCATTTTTAAAAATCTTCTTCTCAAGAACTATTGAGTCAAATTCAACGTAGTTTAGCGTAAATCATCCTTATGGAAAGGAAAATATAAATTACAAAAATTAAGGGTAATTTTGTTTCAAAATTGAGTTATTACGAACATTATAATAAAGGAAAGTTGGTGGTTAAATCATTTTATAACTTCGGGTTGGGTATTCTATATTTCTAAAACGAAGTTCATTGTTTAAAGCAGCCATGTTCGACGTATGATAAACGGGTCGACCTGACAAATTAACAACATCATAAAATACAATTCATTCTATTAATATCGGTATGGTCTTTTTGCGTATGGTTGATTAATGCAATGTGTTTTGTTGAGATGGTCAGCATTTTCTCGAGTCTTTTCAGTTTAAACAGAGTTTAAGTGTTAATATCGCTGACGGAAATATGTAGGTATATAAATGATTCATTTTGAAAAATAAATTGTGCTCTTTATTTGTTTTAGTGCTTGTTTCTTCTGTTTTAATTGCTTACAGTTTTCTATTTACTAACCATATATGAGTGTCAAGCTTCGAATTATAAGCAAGATACAGAGCTTTGCTCGCAATTTTATGTTTGTACACAGAACTGAGACCATTTTTAAACATTTTAAATGCTAAATAGGAAATAACAAGTTAAAAAATCCTACGTTGAATGCAATAAACCCATGTGAACAAAAATGACTCAAACCTAGCAGAATTGTGAGCTCTATATCTTGCGTATAATTCTACGACTGACGCTGAAATTTTGGTTGATCGTTGGAAATGTCTCGCTAATCGATAAATACTTGTACAAAAAAAATTAAAAGAATGATATGCTGTAACTACTTTCTGCCCCCCCCCCCCCCCTTATACGATGAATTACATGAAATCTACATTAATTTTGATAGTTTTTCAGACACGAGTAAATAAAAAACGACACCATTCAAACATTTTCATAGTTCTGACACATTTCTATGATGGGGATAAAGGCATCATCGCTATTCTTAAGAAAATGTTACAGTGGGAAATCATCCTGGTTTGTAGCTATTTGTTGCTTTTGAATAAAGATGAAAATAATGGGTGGGCCTTAGTAAAATAGAGTGATATGCCTGTCAATACATTGATTAGAATAGCTCTTTAACATATCACTTGACAACATTTTTCATTCGAGTGTATTCATCGATCAATTGATTAAAGTTATACAACGTCACACGAGTTCACGCCAGGTAAACAACAGTCGTTTGTAATGGGTAAGACCAATTAACTTTTTGAATTTTTTAATTTGAGGAATTGAGCGCATTGAGGGACAATTTTCTTCTTTCACGTATAGGAATTGTAAAGGAATTATAGGATTTTTTAAAAACAATAATAATAATACAATAACTAATATAATATATTAAAAGTACAATAACTAGTAAGTAGTTGAGGAAGAAAATGTACCTTTATATGCTCTCATATTTTTCGATCGCTTTATCAAGTGGGGGAAGGGGGGGTGGGGCAGAATGAAAATAAAGGGAATTGGTAGTTAACAGTGTACCCCTACCAAAAGTTTTGTTTTATATCTTGCATAGGATCTTCTTATTTTCGGTAAAAATGGTATTCTATAAAGGTACAATTTCAAAGATTAAGTGTATGCAAAAATAAGTGTAAAGTTCGGATACTTTACATTATTTATTTTTTGTTATTCTACCGAGGGGCCATATGGCACAATATCCTTTGAACGCCCATATAAAGTCATTGTTGCTCAGGTGAGCAATGTGGCCCCATGGGCCTCTTGTTACATAATTATATTGCATGTTGGCAAAAATCAACATCATTTCAACATATTTATGTTTCATTTTGCATGCAATAATATTTTGACGTTCTTAGGAATTTTTCCGAATGTGAAAAAGATTATTTAAAAAGATTTGTAATTGGATCCCTAGATAAATTTTATTGACATAATTACTTCGAATATTGATACATTTTCCTTGTATATTGACAAATTCATCTTACACATAGAGGGACAGAAATATTCCACCATATCTACACAAGCACTTCCTTCATATGTATGTAGTGTACATTATGTTTATTTATGTTTCAAATGTGTGATATATGTTATATCTGTTGTTTAGACTTAGTAACTGTAATAATAATTACGGTAATGTTTTATCAATATCATTTTTTGAAAGAATGATATATATCAATGGTTTTAAAACTGATACATGTATTGTATTGAAATGTCAATCATCGAAATATTTATAAGACAGACGTTGGTTGAGTGAATGCCTTAAACATGTGCCTCAATGGAACATATCATCATGTTCAAAAAATGTGTTTTCATTCTTAAATAAGATAATTCATAGTTGTAGTAGAATTAAAAGCTTGTTCCAGTCCCATATGTTACCTTGAGGCAGGACTAATGCAAACGTGTGTCTTAGCTGTTGCAATGGAACACTGTAATTTAGCACAGTTATTTCCACATATCACAATTTTATATTTGCGATGTTTCTCTATTTGGTTTGAACATATTTGTATATATTATATGCAGTGACTTTGAACACACATTCTAACAACTTACTATGTTCTCACTTTAAACATGTGTGACACTTGTCTTCTTTATTTCTTCGGCATAAAATGATGACTATTTTCTGTGTTCTGAAGTGTTCAATAATTAATTGATTTATTATGCCCCCATTCTTCGAAGGGAGAGCATATTGCTTTGCTGCTGTCTGTCTGTCTCTCTGTCTGTTTGTTGGTCGTTCTGTCGGTCGATCGGTCAACCAACAGTTTTCGTTCATTTATCTTTGCAGGGGTTGCACATCTTGAAGTTTGGTATATAGATTTTTCATAATAATATCTAGGTCAAGTTCGATTATGGGTATGATCCAGCCATTTTCGACAGAGTTATGCCCCTTGGACGTAGAAAAATTCCAATTATTTGCAGTTTCCGTTCATTTTCTTCGCAGAGGTTGCACATATTAAATGAAATTTGGTATACAGATCAATCATTATAATATCTGAGTCAAGTTCTATTGTTGGTAGTATCATAACGGAAATTCTATAGAAATTGGTTAAAGCACAGGCGTTATATAGATAGGGTATGTTTATTTATGTTCATGGAGAAATGTGTTATTAAGTCCAGTGATGAGCCTGTCGACGCCGGGTCAGAAATATAATTAAAATGCTACTGCTGACCACGGTGCGTCAGATCATTAGTATGCACTTGATCGCATTTACTTATTAGGATGAGAATGTTGTAGCGCAGAGTCCGTGCGTATAAAATGGGGGTGCGGGAAACACAGCTCTCCAGTAGTCATCTGGAAGCTGTCTTTCTGCCTCCTCTTTTTATACAGGTAAGATTAATAAATATACTTGCGCGCATTCTCAAAAGTAAACTTAATAGATTCAGGGGGTTCAAATAATATTTTATTTTCAGGGATTTTTGTAATAAATATTAATGTTGATAAACTTCATTGTAATTAATATTGATATTTATTGTTAAAATGTCATATTAAATTGTTATATCTTAATAAAAGAGTAGTCATCTGGAAGCTGTCTTTCTGCCTCCTCTTTTTATACAGACTGGGACACGGGCTACTCCCCATGTAGAGGAGGAGACTTTCCAGTAACACCTTGGCTAGGGCACCCGCCAGGTGTGGGCATGTTGGAACTAAGATCTCGAGAATCAAATTAAATATCATAACACTCCATATAATCCCCTAATGGACTTTTATAAAATAGTACTGAAGTCGTTACGATATAGTGATGGAGGTTATGATATAGTGGAGGAATCCGGGTTTCCAACTTGTCCTAGCCACGCCACAAAAGAACCGTCAACGAAATAACGGACACAATTGGGCCACAAACGTAAAGCAACAGCACTTCCACAGCATCGTCTGATCATCCAGGACGCACACTACGCCCGGAATGCTTTTCAACACCCGGGACCGAATCGATTCCCTGGACGTAATCAACGGCTACAGCACATCAACGCGGACGGGTACAACGCCCCGGACGCACATCAAATCCCGGACATTAACAACGCACCGGAGAACCTCCCTAGCATCAGCCAGGAAGATGTAGCAACGAGGACTACATAACACAGTACAAACAGCAGGTAGAAGCTCTCTTTTGTCTATCTTTAAAATGTCTTCAATTATCAAATTAGAAAAATTTAAAGGAGATGGTACTCAGAATGTCAAAGTCTGGTTACAAAGTTTTACGCAGTGGGCCAAATTTCATGATTTGCCAGATTCCAAGAAGGTTAATGCTTTTCCTTTTTACTTAGAGGGTCATGCCAAAGTATGGTATGATTCATTACCGTATGAACATAAAATTAACCCAACGCTACTAACATCTCTTTTTCAGGAAAGATTTAGAGAATTAGAATTTTTTTGGGATTTGTCTGTATTACAACTGAAACAAGATAAAACAGAACCTGTTGACGATTTTTTAACAAGACTTTTTAAAAAGGGAACTATTAAAAATATTCCAGACAAACTTTTACTTTCGGTTGCAGTGAATGGTTTAAAATCTGATATAAGAACGCATGTTGTTACTCAAAATCCTAAATCAATTGAACAATTGAGGAAAATTGCTATTTTAGCTGAAAAATTTCAACCAAGTGAGAGTATAACGTTGGAAAATTATGAACAGTTGTTAACAGAAATTCAAAGTTTAAAAGAGAAAATTAAGACACAATCAGAAATTAATGATATGAAATGTTTTGAAGCCCAAGATCAAAATCAACCTCAATATTTTGCATCACCGTATTGTGAAGAATTACCACCAGGAGAAAATCACAGGGTAAAATTTTATTCTCCGCCACCACAAACACCTATTTATAAGCCAAGACGTCAGAATATCAAAGTTAATAGGTCAAGAACGGCTAGGAATGCGCTGCCTGAAGTCAATGTAACACCTACTGCACAGCAGCAGCAGCAGCTAACACAACACCCCCGCATGATCGCTCCGCAATGTTATTTTTGTCTAGGCAAGTGCATGGATAGGTATAGATGTCCAGCTCTGAATGCCTTGTGTTATAATTGTAACAAAGTTGGTCATTTTTCAAGGGCATGCAAACAATCATGTTTTGTTCAACAAAAGAGATTTGCACCTATCTCTAGAAAGTGCCTTTCAAATTCAAAAGTGCAAAATCCTAGTTATAAAAAACAATCTCAACAATTAGAATATGACCGAAATAAAACTCATAATTTTAAATCAAATCAACAATCTAAGCGCAAACAAAAGAAAAATCAAAATTTCAATCAAAACAAATTTGGAGATGGGCAAGAGACAGATTCTGTTGATGTTTTAATTTCTTTTAAAGAAAAATGTTCTATTCCTGTATATGTACATACCACTCGGTTTAATGCTCTTTTAGATACAGGATCAACAATTTCAGCCATTAATTCCGACACTTTGAACAAAATCAAAATTCATGAAAATAAACTTAAAAATTCTGAAATTTCGTTTATCACCGGTGCTGGGGGAACGACACATACAGTAAATGGGAAAATCGAATTGGAAATAAAAATAGGAGGTCTTAAATTTAGGCAAATATTTTATGTCATTCAAGACTTGTGTCATCCTTTAATTTTGGGAACTGATTTTATGAAAAAACAAAAAGCATGCATTGATTGGGGTACGAAAACATTGTATTTACAAGAGTTTTCTACTTATGTTAATATAATTAACGTAAGTAATGGTTTGGCCAGAGTCTCAAAAGCAATTACCGTACAACCGAACGGATTTGCAAATATTCCAATAAAACTCTCGCGCACTCAGAAAAACCATACCGTGTTATTAGAACCGACTGGCAATATACAAAAGCAGCTCGCAATTGCAAAGTGTCTTGTAATTAATCGGCCGAAGCGCGTTTTTATACAAGTAGCCAATGCATCCAATAAGAACGTATGCTTGACCGCGGGCACGATAATAGCTACAGTGAGTACGATCCGGACAAAAGCTATTTATTCCATAGACGAAAATAACACAACTATAAAATCGAAATATAAACATGTACCGTTAGACTTAACATCAACTGTGTTATCAAATCAGCAAAACCAAATATTTCAAGAATTTATCAATCAAAACAGTGAAGTCTTTGCAAATGATTTATCAGAATTAGGTAAATGCAACAATTATTATCATTCCATTATAACAGAAACGGAAAAACCTATTCAATCGCAGCCCTATAGAACATCGCCAAAAGCAAAGTTGGAAATTGAAAAACAAGTTAAACAAATGTTGAAATACGATATAATTGAAGAAAGCATTTCTGCGTATGCTTCTCCGGTTGTCTTAGTTAAAAAGCCAAATAATGAATATAGATTTGCAATAGATTATAGAAAATTGAACGCGGTCACTCAACTTCAAACTTTTCCATCTATGCGTTTAGATGATGTATTCGATGCGGTAGGTCAAACCAAAGCTCAGATATTTTCAACTCTAGATTTGGCTTCGGGTTATTGGCAAATTGCCTTGGATGAACGAACAAAACATAAAACTGCTTTTATTACGCATGATAATTTATATCAGTTTAAACGAATGCCTTTTGGATTAGTTAATGCACCTGCGACGTTTCAAATGCTCATGAATATGATTCTTAAAGGTCTTACGTGGAAACATTGTTTGGTTTACATTGATGACATCATTGTATGGTCAGATAATTTTGAAAATCATTTAAAACATCTTTCTTTAATTTTTCAAAGATTACGAGACGCAAATTTGACATTAAAACCACTCAAATGTTCATTTGCAAAATCAGAAGTAAATTATTTGGGACATATTATATCAAAAGACGGAATAAAAGTAAATCCATCCAAAATTGACGCGGTAAAATCTTATCCTTTACCCAAAAATCAGCATGATGTTCGCAGTTTTCTGGGTCTTGCAAATTATTATCGGAAATTTGTCAAAGGTTATTCCAAAATTGCGCTACCTTTAAATAGATTATTGACAAAGAACACGCTGTTTAAATGGACACAAGATTGTCAAACTGCTTTTGATTCATTAAAACAAGCTTTAACGAATACTCCCATCTTGGCGTATCCAGATTTTCAAAAACAATTTATTGTATCTTGCGATGCATCTGGAATGGCAATAGGTTATGTTCTGTCACAAATTGGGGATGATGATAAGGAACATGTAATTGCATATGGGGGAAGAGCGCTTAGCAATACAGAAAAATCATATTCTGTTACGGAACAGGAAATGCTGGCATTAATATCAGCTATTGATCATTTTCGCGTTTATTTAATTAACAATAAATTCATTGTTAATACCGACCACAAGGCGCTTACCTGGTTAAAAACGATAAAACATACAAATGCAAGATTAATTCGATGGGCTTTAAAATTGCAAGAATATACATTTGATATTAAACATCGACCAGGAATAAAACATCAAAATTGTGATGCTCTTTCAAGAAGGCCATACCCAGATCAAGACATGTGTCAAAACACAAACGAGTTCTCCCAAGATGATGATTTGTTACCGTCAGAAAAAACAGAAATAACATTCATCTATGCAAAAGAAAATTCTGAAGACATTTTAAAAATGGCTGAAAAGAAAACAAAATGTCAAAACACCACAATAAATGTACTATCAATTCAAACTCAAATTAAGAATGAACAACAAAATTGTCCATATTTTAAGCATATTTATGAGTATATACAACAAGGACTTCTTCCAGCAGATAAAAATCGTGCAAAAGCAATTCCGTATGAAGCAAATCAGTATGAAATTATAAATGATGTATTGTTTCATATATTCCAACCAAGAACTAAAAATAAGGCAAAAACGGAAGTAATTTTAAAACAATTGGCTGTTCCGGAAAAATTAAGAAATGATGTGATAAGGTCATATCATGATTCAATTGCAGGCGGTTGTCATTTAGGCGTTCAAAGGACATATGTGGCAATAAAACAAAAATACTTTTGGCCTAAAATGTATCAAAATATCTACGATTATGTAACGTCATGTGACATCTGTCAAAGGGTCAAACGAGATACGTCAGCTCGAAATGCACCATTACATCCCTTGCCAGTCCAAGGTACCTTTGATAGATGGCATATGGACATTTTGGCAGGATTACCAAAAACAAAACAAGGCTTTCAATATATTCTATTGGTTACAGATTCCTTGTCGCATTGGTCAGAAGCTTTGCCAATGAAAACTCAGGAGGCTACTGAAGTTGCTAATGTATTATACAAAGAAATTTTTACTAGGTATGGGGCTCCTAGGACTTTAGTCAGTGATAGGGGACAAAATTTTATGTCAAAAATAGTGCAGGTCTTGTGTAAAATTTTTCAAGTTACACGACATGTCACAAGTTCCTATCACCCACAAAGTAATGTAGCTTGTGAAAGAATTAATTCCACGCTTGCGCAATCTTTACGGGCTTATTGTCAAAAAGAACAAACACAATGGGATGAAATTTTGCCCAGTATTTTGATGGCATTTAGAATGAGTCCCTCAACGCAATCAACGGGGTTTTCGCCATACTATATGGTATTTGGAAAAGAAATGTCCTTACCGTTGGATGTTGCGTTATTGCCAACTGAGGAATTAAACAAAGCGCCTGATGCATACGTAAAGGAATTGGTCCATAAAGTAAAAATTATTCAAGAACTCGCAAAACAAAATGTAAAAGATGTCCAAAAAGTAAATAAAGAACGGTATGATAAAAAAACAAAGGTACCACAATTTCGGATAAGGGACCAAGTACTACTCAAAGTCATGAAACGTACCCCAGGAAAAAAACATAAACTTCAACCTAAATGGGAGGGTCCTTATTATATAATTAAGGTTAACCCAAATCATTCCTTTAGGTTGCGCCGATGTGATACTCACGTAGAATTGAAATCATCAGTGCATGCGAATCGCTTAAAGTTTTATAAGGATCCGCGAGATTTCAGACCACCACCTGGTAATGATAACGATGGTGAAGTACAAAACAAGAATCAAAATAATGTTACTCGAGATAAGGGAAATAAGCAAAACTGTCAGAGTAATGTAAATGACAGAGCTAATCAAGATAAAAATAAAAACAAGCCAAATGGACAATGGCATGAAGTTGAAAAATTGTTGAAATCAAAATACATAAATAACAAAAGACATTATTTAGTTAAATGGGCTGATGGCTCAAAACCCACATGGGAACCGTCAAATAATATATCACAGTTTTTAAAACAATTGTATCACTCGTCGGTAAAACCAAGAAGAAGAAGACGATATTAATACAATTTAGCTAAGTAAAGAGCATAATGAAAAAAAAAAGAAAGAAAGAAATATACACGAAATGATTTAATATGTATGAAAGATATAAAGATAATCATTAATTTATGCATTTTAAGAAAAAGGGATATCGTTGAAGGTTGACTTCAATAAATTTGTGCTCATTCATTTTCATTCTTCATCATTTATTTCTTCTATCAGGGTACCCGCTTTCTTATCGTACTATTTTCACTTTATTACATATTAATGGGCACTTTTTGATTGATTTGTCTTCCTTGTTCTTGCGAGAGTCATACCTTTTGTAATACAATAAGAGCACAGACTCAATTATGGTGTAATGTTTCAGGGCAGATTACCATATAATATAATGTAATCGTGTCCATTCTGAACACACCCATCAACTAGGGATAGGATAGATCCCGTAGTTTGATGCATGAAATAATTATTGAGAGTTATAAATGTATTTGACTGTACGCATGAAATATATATAGAAAAAATAGTGTATGAACAAATGCAATTAAAAGCATGACATAAGGCACAAGACATCATTTTAAAATGACATTGATTTTTAAAGAAATGAGATGTTTAACTAAGTTTATATATAATCAGTACTGACAAAATGTGACTAACAGAATGGATTAATCCTCCTCTCGGTGTATCGCATTGGCCATGCAACCACCAGCTGTTATTGATAACATCAACCCTGGGGTCAGATCGTCCTACACTAATGGTTGATTAACAGTTGTTTTCACGAGCAAGCTAGCATCAACGTATTTACAAATACATGGGTTAATTAGCATCACTGATGATCAGAAATAATAGATTAATACAGATAATAACAAGAATCATCTTGTATATACTTTGTGTTGACTTTAACAACCATGATTAGCATTTCAAAGGGATAAGCGTCTATGCAACATGAACCTCTTTTCAGAAACAGATGTATTCTAACGTGCCTTATGAGTTGGTTGAAATGATTTATATTATAATATTTGGCTTATCATTTAATATTTCGGTCACATTATTGGAAACTATAAAAAAATCACTTATTAATCCAAAATAAAAGTAACAACATAGTTCAAATTTTATTAAATTTTTTTTAACAATGATTTTTTTTAATTATTCTAGCAGGTTTTGTTTTGAAAATATTTAATTTTTTTTAATCGGTGCAACACACGAATGCTATGATTTTTTATATATCATCCTGAATTAGTTATCAACATTAATGTTACACACGTCAATGGTTAACAATATTTTAAATTTACATATAAAATGAATGTATACAAATAACATAGAACTGTTGGTACACATAATTCTTTGTAACATTACAAGAATATATTTGTCTCTATTCTCTTGTCTTCATGGCTTACAATTGAGATGGTAATAATAATTATGGTTCCTGCTGACATGCATACTGAACTTCATGTATAATTTTTCGAGTATATTAATTGTATTTTACCTATATGATAACTTGATGACAAACAGATCTTGTGAGACAATCAAGTTATAATTTTTTACTAACAATATTTATTTTGACCATGTGCTCTATTCTACGGATGCGATATCTACGAGCGTTGCACTTTGATTTTGTGAACCTTCAATGGTCATGGGAGTATCTAAAGTTAATGTAAAATAATATGTGATCATATGGTTTATACAAGAATATGTCAATAATCATATATTACTGTAAAACACTATTTTACAGTAAACCAATTGTTGATGATATATTACAAAAGTGTGTTCCTTATGATAAAAGTCTTTTACTGTGTGTTGTACTCCTTCATTATTATTTTTTTTGTGTGTTGTACGATTTTATGATATGTTTTTGCAAAATTTAAATTGACTTTTTCTCGTTGTAGTTACATGTACGAGCCACCTGAATCACAGCAGATCCGAATAAAATTCAAATTAATATTGAATGTTTTTCATCTTGAGGACAAGATTTTTTTTGTTAGTGGGGGGAATTTATCATAACGGAAATTCTATAGAAATTGGTTAAAGCACAGGCGTTATATAGATAGGGTATGTTTATTTATGTTCATGGAGAAATGTGTTATTAAGTCCAGTGATGAGCCTGTCGACGCCGGGTCAGAAATATAATTAAAATGCTACTGCTGACCACGGTGCGTCAGATCATTAGTATGCACTTGATCGCATTTACTTATTAGGATGAGAATGTTGTAGCGCAGAGTCCGTGCGTATAAAATGGGGGTGCGGGAAACACAGCTCTCCAGTAGTCATCTGGAAGCTGTCTTTCTGCCTCCTCTTTTTATACAGGTAAGATTAATAAATATACTTGCGCGCATTCTCAAAAGTAAACTTAATAGATTCAGGGGGTTCAAATAATATTTTATTTTCAGGGATTTTTGTAATAAATATTAATGTTGATAAACTTCATTGTAATTAATATTGATATTTATTGTTAAAATGTCATATTAAATTGTTATATCTTAATAAAAGAGTAGTCATCTGGAAGCTGTCTTTCTGCCTCCTCTTTTTATACAGACTGGGACACGGGCTACTCCCCATGTAGAGGAGGAGACTTTCCAGTAACACCTTGGCTAGGGCACCCGCCAGGTGTGGGCATGTTGGAACTAAGATCTCGAGAATCAAATTAAATATCATAACACTCCATATAATCCCCTAATGGACTTTTATAAAATAGTACTGAAGTCGTTACGATATAGTGATGGAGGTTATGATAGTAGGATCGAACAATTTTTGACAGAGTTATGTTCCTTGGACTTTATTCCAATTATTTGCAGTTTCGTTTCTGTTCATTTTCTTCGTAGATGTTTCCAAGGGATGGGGGCATATGTGTATCACAAACAACTGTTGTTTCTTTTAAAATATATTTTATGCAATATGAAGCAAATTCTTATCTTAATAAACAAAAGATAAGATAAAAATTAAGCTGAATCCTTATCCAAATCACGAGTTTAATAGTATTATATCCGTTTCCATTGTGCTGAACGGATGGAATCCATTGTATCCTCCTCGAAAGGACACCTGTCCATGGCAGCTGAACAACTAAACCATCTTAATATCCAATGCATAAAATGTGAATTGTGGATGCATAAAAAGTTGTTAGTCTAACACTCAATATTAAGTGACCCCAATGCAACAGGGCTTCTCACCAGCGACTTTAGTTACTGGCCTAACAACAGGGATCTCTGAGCCTATGCTTAGTCAGGAAAAGCAAAGTTTGGTTTAAATAAAGTGGTGTGTTAAAATAGAAAAATCGACCACATGAAGATTTTTTTCTGATTTAACATCAATTGCAAACTTGACATAAATTGATATATGGGGAAAGGACAATAAAATTTGCTAAAAAACAATACAAAAGATTAATGAAAGATATTTTCAGGATCAAATAGTTAAATCGTTATTTTCTTATCTTATAACGATTAAAGTTAATTTTCATCATGACTTCGTGATGCCAGAAAGGGATTCTTAATCAGGATTTAATCGTTCAGTATATAGTTAATTACATATCAAAAACTTTTACTTTTTCCTATGAACAGAGAATAGAAATTAAATCAAAACTATTCTTGGGAACAGGCTCATACATAGAGGATTCAAACGTGAAGATTTAACATTTTCTTACGCTAAATCAGAATCCTATCTGATCAGACAAAAGTCAATTTTATTAGATGACATAAATTTTAAAATTTTAAAAGTGAGGCAAGCTTCTAAAAACAATTTCAAAATTGTTTTTTTTTCAAATGAGATGCATGAGTCAAGATAGTTTCAAAATTTTCAAAATTTTACAAACAAATAGATATAAGTACATATTTATGGTGTATAGATATTTTTGATAAAAAAACAAACAAACTTGGAACAAATGTGAGAATGTTCTAGAAGCGTGATCAAGACTATAGCCAAATGTGGGTTCAAAAAGCGTTTAGATAAATGATACTTATACTTTGTTACAAGACGTTTTGCAAATAAAAATAGTTTTGTCATACCAAATCCCAAATCAGCAAGAAGAAAACAACCACTGTTTTATATATACAGAAAATTGAGTCTGATAGCGCCCCACTGAGGATTTGTCATATGAAAGAAACATTTTATTTCCTATATGCATATACCTAATACAATGTTTATTTAATGTTTTATGAAAATATTTTTAAGATACATCTGAGGTTGAATATTTGAGGCTGAATAAAAAGTCAAATATCCAACAATTTAAACAACGGACAAGACTTCCCATAATGTCCTTACAAATCCATTGGATTTTCTATAGGATTTTGGTAATTCCGTAATTCTTCGTAACGTCTAAAAAGCACGTCGTATTTTCTTTAAACAATTGATAAAAATCAGATCCATTCATGAATAGGTCCCACTCATTTTATGCTTAGGAATGATTTTGATTGGGAAAAAATGCAAGAAATATTTCATCATTTGATTTTTTTCCAAATGGCGGATGCAGTGTTAAAATAAGTACACATACAACAATTTTAACCTTGTTTCCTTAAATGTTAGATAAATAGAAATACACAAAGTCATATCAGCCAAATTAAAATGTAGTGTCTCTTCAATACACTCTGTGAAACTTACTGATACTAACATGGTTCCCAGACAATTTACTGCGATTGGTGACCATTAAGCCCAATTTTTCATGCATGTCTTGGAAAAAATGAACTGTATGTCTAATGCGTTTCAACTTTTTTCGAAAAGTTACACGTCTACAGCCGTTAGTAAAAAATAAACTATATGAGTTTTAATTTTCTTATAACTGAAATAAGTACTATTTCTATTTACTACCACAAGGTAAATTTAGCAACCATATATTTCATAAGTATATATTGTTGTGAGATATTAACCTGTTTGAGGAAGATCAGCCGAGTTTCTGAAAATAAATTAAGACATTAAGGAAGGAAGTATATAAATCATAAATGTGATTGGTTCTGTTATAAACTACAAAAGTAAGGTATAGACGTATGTATCATAACATATAAAACAGTTACACAATTAAATATTCCAACAGAGCCGGATAACAGAACATTTAACTTGATTCTTAAACACAAATGATCGCTGAACAGAGTTTATACCGCAAATAGACTGCATGCATTTGAGAAAAAAAAAATTGAAGAAATTACTGTAATTATGTAAGACAGCTGTGTCTACCCCGCTCATATGTAAAGCTCGCGCATGAAGTTCGGTAGTATTCAGGTTATAGAATCTTAAAACAAGATTCACAACTTTTCAAAAAAGCGGAATACGTTTTGAACTTTACTGTGGCTGGAGGATTTTCCTTTCAGCCGTCAACCTCTCTAATGATTAATCAGCTCGTCCACCAACTGAATGGTCAAGGGCGGTGTGCATTCAGTTACGTAACTCATTCAACAAACCGCTGCAACTAATGGTATGCAAGCTTGCGAAGCTCGTTCTCTGGTGACAAGAATTTAGAACGTGCAAGATTATTTAAACCAATAAATTTATTTATTTAATTTCTAAATGAGAATTTGTAGAGGACGTAAAACGATTTAAAAGACTTTTTTTTTAAAAATATCTATTTACGGAAATACATGAGAACTTTCTGCACTATTTTCTTAAACGTAGATTCATTTGATGTGTCCTACGCGCAGCTTCCGTCTTAAAGGCCTCCATAAACATATTTGCATAAAAATAATTTCTGATTGTGCATATACCGACTTTTAATTTTCTTCGTATATAACACAACAGTTAACCAATCTCAAAAACTGCCGTGATTTTGACAGCTAAAAAAGTGTCAGAAAGATTGAACATAACATTAATTTCAATACAAATAATACTCATCTAATCCGATTTTCGATGCCGATTTAAATCAGTGAAGGCAAACTACATCATATTTTTTTGAAGATATATTTAAGGATTTGTAGGAAAAGACATAAGAAATAAAGGTATTATTGTGATCAGCCTATTTCAATGAAAACATTTTTACTCAACTGTAGATGCATAATTAATTATATCCAGCGATACAATGATGTAAGTGTTTTCTTCCTTCTTGTTATCCTTTCGACAATGTCCTTGATTTAAATATTGTTTTTTTTGTTGCATGGCCTGAAAAAGAATGATAGCGTATATTTAAATACACTCGATCATTAATCTAATTGTTTGACAAAAACAAAAACCACATATTTACAGTAACATTTAATGTGTATTGATGATGGAAGTCTTGATAATTTTCCTCATCTGCTTACACTACTGGCTCTTAAAACCCCTGTCCGTATGAAAATCCCCTGTCTTTCCCTGTCACCCCCTGTGATTTCCCTGTCATCCCCTGTGCACCCCCTGTCAGCCCCTGCACACAGCCCCAGTACACCCTGTAATCCCCTGTCTGCCACTGTACACATCCCCTGTGTGCCACTGTAAGCCTCTGTCACCCCCTGTATGCCACTGTCATCCCCTGTAAGCCACTGTATTTCCCTGTACATGCCCCTGACACCCCCTGTACGGTGTTTGACTGTTTATAACAGCCTTTTCTGTTATTTAATTTTAATAAATTTTTTTTCTTAATTCAATTATTTAACTTTCATGTATTATAGTTTGAGATATAAATCATCAATTTTTGCACTCAACAGAGCGCCAACTCACAAGACACACTGTTATAGTAATTTTAGAAATTATATATAGGATCTCTCATGGTTTGTGATGGTATATGATTTTTATCCAACGAGTTGTGTGTTTTCTATCCCCGAGCCTTGGCGAGGGGATAGAAAACACACAACGAGTTGGATAAATATCATATACCATCACAAGCCATGAGAGATTCTTTTTATCACATGTTTTTACCAAGTTAACTAGTTAAACTTCGTTATTTCTACAAGTTCGTGTTCTCAAGCCGCACAACACATTTTTGTTGTGTCAACAATATTACGCATGAAGAAAAAGTTCCAAGCCAAACAAACAAAAATATCATTTTTTTATCAGAGTTTTAATAATCTATGAAAGAAAGTTTACAAAACAGCAAACAACGTTTTATAATTTTAACTTTGGACTTGTGGCATTGTATTATTTTGCTTCTGTTTCATTCCATGGTCTAACCGAGTCGTAGTCAAAGATGACACGTGGCGTAAGAATACACAGTGTAATATCAAAAATTTATCCCATGAGTGATATCCATCGTATATTGAGATAAACATGTGATAAAATATGTTTTTATTAATAATTCATTGATACAGTACTTAAATAATCATGCCTACAACTAAAGCCTCGAGATTGACCGGGTGGTAAATCTCAGATGAGGGCGTGTGAAAGCCTTCAGGGCATTTAGTCTTTTAGCGGTCGGGAAAATCACTACTCCGTAATATTTACATTTTCCAGTGTCTCCGTCTGTGATAACACTACGAATCGATTTTGTACTATACAGCCCAATAAATTCAAAAGACGTATTGTTGGGGGCGCAAGCGGGATGGCATAATTAATATTATGATATATAATCATACAACTACTGAAAATTATATAAATATAAGTAATAAGGATTCATTCTTTGAATATTACTAGGTGATAATTTCTGTCGGGCGTGATCAAATCTATCATAAAGGCATTCGGGCTTTATTGGATTTGATCACGCCCCGACCGAAATTATCAACCCATAACACTCAAAGAATGAATCCTTATTCCTTATATATTTGAAAAATAGATATAAGAAATACTGTAAATTATCTCTACAAAGATCAAGCGCATCACATGTTGTTTAGCATTTGATTTTGTGTATCTAAACAAATATTTGCACACTGAAACATGTTAATCAGTTAGAATGTAGAATTTACATGTATAAGCAGCCATGTTACGATAGAGCACGTCTTTCTTTCTTTTTTTTTTATAACAAGTTCCTGATTATACTTTTATTAATTTCCCGTGAATAACAAAGTAAAGCTTCAATAGCTTTAAGTTTGCCTGAGAAATAATTTTAGTATGTTTGTTTAATATGTTTCTGAGCGGCTTATTGGACCCTTGAATTGAATTTTAACTGATGATTAACTCTCATAAACAAATTTATAATTTCTAAAATCTAATTTTCATTTCCTTTTTTTACTGCAAAATGGAAGTGGCCTTGGTCAGAACATTCACAACATACATGTACTAATTACCCCTCCTAAAAAATCAACTCTCTCTCTCTCTCTCTCTCTCTCTCTCCCTCTCTCTCTCTCTCTCTCTCTCTCATAATTTATCAGAAATCAACATGCATTTCATTGGGACGATGTAATTCCATGCATCATTACACCAGGCAAAACAGTCAAAATATAGGTGATCATTTCGATTGGTGTGTGATTATCTGCACGTGCTAATCATGTTGTGTTATCAAGCGCTTTAACTCTGCAATAGTGTTCTAAAGTGTTTTTAAACTTATTTAATGACAAAAAATTAACAATTAAAATAATTTAAGGAAATACATGTACTTCCTTTTCGCAGAATGACCATCATAGCATAAAAACCATACACACACGGATAGATTCTTGAACGCTAAAAATAAATATGAAATTAATTACTTTTTGGCTTGATTTGATTTGAACATATTTTTATTGTACTATTATACAATTAGGATCAGGCACAAGTTCTGAAACAAAGAACACCCTCTGCATTGTTTGAGGTTCTATTGAGGCAACGCGCAAGGCCGAAACGGGGGAGGCTAACTCCTCCACATAGCGTTAGATTGCCTCAATAATGTTTTTCTCTCCGATTTTTTCGTTATCAAATTAATCCTGTATAAATCAAGACCAGATAAAATACACCAGCATGTTTACCAGTCGCTTTTTCGTAGCCATGACAAGTAACGCATGATATTATGGAATGTTCGCTTGGAGTTGATATTTGATAGATTAAATAAATATAATTGTAGATATGTGATTTTGCCTTATTCTATCACTTAAACATTATTTTAAAAAGCGTTCATGATGAAAAATAAATAATTACCGCGTTATTTATGTTTGAATCAGAGGAATTCTGTTGTGTATTTACCCTATATATACAAGTTGTGTATAGGGTAAATACACAACAGAATTACAACGTTAACGTCTTGCCTGTTGCCTCCCAGTTTGCTTTGGTCCAGATTCCACCTAGTTAGTAGCATATCATCATGAACGTGTTCAAGAGGAACAGAATTCTAATGAAGAAAAAGTTAAATGCGTTTTAAGGACGTTGCATCCTGCGATTTTTTTCTAAAGAATTCTTTTTAAAAATCTACAAACATAGCTTAACCAAAATTCAAAACCAAATTATGGGGTCTTTATGCTTCATTGGACGCTACGGTGTATTTAATATGACCTTTCTGCACTGGAAGTGCAGATTGCACATAAATCGCTTTTCTCTCTATATTTTTTTTTATCGGAATGAACCATGGCATCAAATACAATTTTATACTATCACAAATAAATAAAACTGAAATTATCATAATGAAAAATGTTACAATTAACAATTAACACCTAATTGATATTTCGACCTTTGCACTGATAAAACGCTAGTTTTATCCATTAACGATTCAACGTGCGATGAAATTATTTAAAAGTCTCAAACTTTTATTCAAATTAGAATAGACTTGTCAGAATGATCTTATAAATTCAGAAAATAAAACCAAAAGTATGGGTCTATTATGTAAAATTTGAGATATGGCATGAAATAAGCTAATTTTAGGCAAAAATTGGGATTCATTTTTCCTTGACTTTAATGAAATATAGGATAAATTTGCCAGAATGAGTCGATAGATATATTGAAAAATTGTAAAAATATGTTTTTTGTAACAAAATGAAGAAATCTTAATGCTTAAACTATCTGGAAATTTTGGTCTGCACTTAAAATAAGGAAAGCAAAGGACGGTACTCTAAAACAAATGAGTGATGAAAATTCATTTTCTACTTAAAAGCCTTTCGCCACAAAATATAGTCCCCTACTAAACTCTGTAAATATTTAATTTTTAATGTCTTCCGTTCCGATCGGAAGACATTACTTTTATTCTGAAAATATTTCAGATTTCTTATTTTTTTTTCTAGACGCCAACTTTGATCCTTTATATCTCGCTTGTTTACCCACCGATTCATTTGAAATTTTCAGGTCTGATAACATGCCGCGCAATGTTATCGTTACATATTATACTTGATGACAATCCCCATCCGTTTTTGAGTTATTCCCCTTTAAGTAGAATTTGATGACTCCTTTTGTCAGATGGGTTTAGCTTTAACGATGACTGGCAGAGTCTTAAAGATTGGCTGGTTTGGAAGTAGACAAATTGAAATGGTGCAATTCACATTTCATCTGTTATTTAAAAGCAAATAAAAGGAGAGGTATAGGTATTGAATGTGTTGAAATGATGCATAATTTCAAGAATAGAGGTGACCCAAATTTCCCAAAAACAGAGAAACGAACCTCTTTAAGTGGAAAATGTATGGCGTAAAGTAAACATGATCATTATCATTTGTTGAAAAGATATTGTCTTACTATTCTTCGTCTAAAAAAAGAGTCAAGTTAGAAATGATTTTAAAAAGATAAACATTAAAATATATACTTATTCTCTGACAAACAAATTAAAAAACGGAAAATATAAATTACATGTGTTGATTAAAGATATTTTTGTTTAGATCATGCCAAATAAAACATAATGATTAATACCAATAAAGATTGTGGTGGTGGTATCGTGTCCGTTCGCCCTATCAGCTTTATTTGCACAGTGTAATTGTTAGCAATTTTAATTTTGTTAAGTGTAGGTTACTGTCCTGTTAGTTTTTTGGTACGATTCGCGTGTTGTTTTATAAACAATTTAGAAGAGTGAGACAACCCATTTTGAAGACAAACGTGAGATTAGATCCGATTTAATCTTTAAAGAATATTTATTTTCAAGCACAACCCAATCCATTCATCTCAAAAATGATTTATAGGGAGATAGGACAGGAAACTTAATCAAACCACTGTCTACCATGACGGAGGTCAACCTCCATGCATCGCCTATTGCTAAGAAGTATGACCAAAACAAAATGCTGTCAGTTGTGGTGCTTGTAAAGGTTGACAACATAAACTATTTCTTAAATTCCTGTTAGTCAGTCTTATATGCATAGAAAATTATATCTACAACGTTACAAATACCGTTTCTGCTTCTTTCTTCTGGCCTCCATAAAGTTAAGAAAAGCCTTATTCTGTGATTAGCTTGAGGTGCCTCTAGTACTTTTCCTGGACAAAAGGACTCTAGACAAATAAAAATTCAGGCAAAAAGCGTCTAAGAGCGAATTTGAATGCGTTTTAGGACGAACGGGCATATATTTCCTCTTAATAAAGTAACAAATGCCTGTGGTTACTTCAAATGTTTCGTGGTCATAGGTCATGTTTGTATGAACAACTAAGATTGAATTGCGAAAACGGTTTATTATAAATGTGACTTGGGATTATTTAATTATCGCTGTTGTACAATCAAGTATATAAGTAAAGTAAGAAAACAATAAAATCTTAATTAGAATTTGGGATATATGTTCATAGCAAGCTTGATTAGGCTTGAGGCAATACAACAATAAATACAGTCATATGTACAAACCTGAGATATTAGAAAAATAAATTACATAAATTAGTGGTGTGTGTGTGTGTGTGTGTGTGTGTGTGTGTGTGTGTGTGTGTGTGTGTGTGTGTGTGTGTGTGTGTGTGTGTGTGTGTGTGTGTGTGTGTACTATGCCACTATAAATGTGAAAATACAAGTTCAATGATATTCTTTGTAAGTTAGATTCATTGTAAAAATATTGTATGAAATGAACTTAAAGAAATTCGAACACCCCCAGACCAACTATTGAACTAGTAATAGTTAAGATGGTAACTGTTTCGTAATGTGCAGCGCTTAGCAATTGATATAAGATGTAAAGTAAATATACAAATATACAAAGTTTCTTCATAGCGAGGATTTTCGACCTTGACCATCGGTCTAAAAAATTACTTCAAGATGATTGATCATTTTCTACCTGTGAGTACCTAAAGAATGAATTTTGCATTCAATTCGGCTAAAGAAAAAAAATCTGGAAAAATAAATCGAGTGGAAAAAAAACAAGAAAAGCAAATGGTTCAGGTTCTCTGTACATCTTCTACCAACAGGCTCTATTTGAATACATTTTTAGCTTACCAAGGCCAAAGGGAGAACAATTATATTACTTAGAAATGTTAGTCAGGGTTTTCTTTACATTTAATCTAGAGAAATAATTCATGGTCACTGCATGACCCCCCTCTATCAAGAGACACTCAATTTGTGAAATTTGAGCATGTCACTGATCAAATTAGAGAAAAGGGCAGTCAATGGAATATGTGAAGCAACTGGAAAGAGAGGAGACAAATTTTGATATATAGGTTAGACAATATGTACAAAATAGTGCAGGAGAATTACACCAATCCAAATGAAATTAAAAAAAACCCTATGAGAGAAAATAAATTGCGATAAATTCCACATTTAATACTCCAAATTGCGATCACAGTCAGTATTATTTAATCTTAAACGTCACCCTGACAAAGACCCTGAATTCTTCTCTTTATCTGATTTTCACCGTAAATGATAAAGAAAAATCGAAAATTTAATGAAAATTTCTAATCTATTGCATAAAAGATGTTTCTTGAGGATGCATTTCTTCTTGTAAACAAAATGAATTCCAAACAAAAATATATGCTATCCTCTCTTAGAAAGATTGTTAGATATTGTTTATTGATCCGATGGGATTCTTTTACTGTGTTATATGATAAACACCTCCACGTTTGACCAAGACGCCATCTTTGATGAAACCTAGGACCATTTTATTGATAAAATATATGAAGCACATGGCTCAGTGGTCATAGGCTTTAGGCCAATAACTCAAAGGTCACTGGATCAAACCCCACTGTGGTCACTTGTGGTGTGTGTTGTGTCCATAGACAAGGCACTTTATCTACCTTGTTTCAGTCCACCCAGCTGAAATTGGGTACCAGCATTCGCTGGGAGTTAATCTGTGATGGACTGGTATCAAATGACTCTTATCCACTTAGCAACACGGAAACCGGGGATAAGCATTGCCCTTATGCGCCTTCATGACTCGGAGAAGGAGTTAACTTTTTAACTTTAATGTGAACATTGTAATCTATGTGCAAACCGTTTACAAGATACCAGATATTACCATATTAAAAGTTACGGAAGTTGGATAGCTGAATCAACTGTATGCTATATCAATGGTAAAATCTTTGAAATGTCTTAACAAGAAAACGCGATTGACTCTTTAGTAAGAAAAAAATTCTTTATCATGCACTTAAACAATGTGATTTTTTATTAAGAAATAGTAAAAATATCGCAAACATAATCTTTTCTTTAATTGTTTGTTGATGTGAGTTATTTGTGAGGATCATTGAACTGATCTAAAAGAGAAAACAATCACAATGCACATGATTATATTAATCATACACATAGACAGATGCATTTTTTGAATATGCTAACAAGAATATATAGATATTTAACTTCTATTGGAAGTTCTAATCGTTGGTTCGGTGTACTCTGATTTAGACAATTTTGTTAGAAAAATCAGTATTTGCAAAATTGTATGTTGAAATGATTTTATAACCAAATGCTATGCAGTATGTTTAAGGTGGTAGGGAACACATGTCGATATTCATGTCGATGAAAGTACATTATAATCAAAATACTTTCATCGGTTAAGAATTTTCAAATTTTACAATATTTGACAGAAAAAACTGTGTTTCGAATTTGTTTTTGAAAGGTAAAAATTATAAAAGCCCAAGCGGGATTTTAACTCTTCCGTTTAAGATTCGTAGTTAACGATCTAACCTATTGCCTATGCTGTTAGGTAACAATATTTGGAAAGAAAACATTTATAAGATTATACTTGATTTATTTCGATAGAAAGTACGTCACAATATGGATGTGACCCATACTACCTGAAGTGTTTTCATCGGATTTGAAGAAAAGGCCTTTTCCCACCAAAATATCTGTTTTGTTTAGTATTTAAAAAATGAACAAAAACATGACTGATTATTATTAATTAGTGAATTGTATGTTAAAATGTCCATTTACAGTACCAAAAAATTGAAATTTTCCAATTTTCTAATATCTTTCACAAAAAACAATAGTTTTAACCCAAATATCTTCCTTTTGCAACATTAGATTTTGTTTAGACTTTTAGTATACATGTATAATTGTCTATACATTACACTTTCCAGCTGTACTAAAAATAAAATTCTGTTGCAATTTCGTTAAGGTTTGGTATATTTAAGAGTAGATTGACTGGACTATGATCAAAGGGTAGATGAAATATGCCCTATTGGGTACCATAAGCTAGGCCCTTATCAATTAAAGGAAGTGCACACGAAAAAATTAAATGTTAAATAAATTTAAAAAGCCTTTTGAAGCTTAATAATGAGGCCTGTAACCTTTTTTTTTCATGAGATTTTATCAATTTAACACTCTCAGTGAAAGGTTTATGGAGGTAATCAATTTTTCCCCAGCATGCATCTGTTCTCTGACGTAGATAAGCCACATTGCTGCTGGTGACTGGGTCAATGTTTAAACAGAGTTGATAGAACTGGGTCAATGTTTATACAGAGTTTAAGAAAACTGGATGTGAAGCAAAATTTTACTGTCATGAAAGGACAAGGAATCAATATATTTCTATTACTGCACCTTAGGTAACTATATATGATTTGTGCAAAAAATGAATAGATAATTTGTGAAATATGAGACCATCGCATTCCAGATGTTTGTACGGAGATGTGGCAGTCAGTGTTTAGTGTTTACATAAATAAAATGATGTTTGTATATTTCAAATAAATATAAAACATAATTTCATTTTCTTTGTGGGGTTTCTTACCGTTTTTATTTTATTTAAAAATAAGTAATCGGTTTATGCTGTCAGATTTTAAAAATCAGGATGCTGAGCAAATTGCACTTTGTGTGTTCATTTATTTAGCACACATAATGTTCGATCTCATAAACAACAAATTAAGAAACTCCTGAGTGCAAATATAAATAGGTTACAATAACACTTGTCCAGGGACATTCCATACTAGTTAGGCCTAAAAAAAAATATTGTGTGTTTTGGGGAACCCGACCTAAACCTAAAAATATACCTCGATCCTACCATTTTTAGATGTCTGTTTTTATCCGATTGTGATTTTTATATTATTTCCATTATAAACCTTTAAATATGACACAAACAAATATTCTTAGGATTTTATATTTGTATTTGTGCCCTCGTGCCAAAAAAATATGATTAAATAAAAAATCAGTGTTACCCTAAACACACAACTTTTTATAGGCCTTACATGTACCATTAACTGCTGGTGGGAATGCATTATTCTGAGATCCAAAATCTTCCTCCATAAACTCTGTTTCAAAATGACAACTCTTTACATCCATTTCAAGTTTCTATTCACATTTTGATAATGTCATTTTAACACTTTCACTAAGCGTGTGTAAAAATGCAATGTGTCTCTCTGACGTCAGCACTCTTAGATGCTGAGAGATAACCCAGCAGGGAGGTAATTAATTTAACAATATGTCAGCGCCCATGGATTGCAAGAATTAGTTATTCTAAGTGATATATCTTATTATGAGGAAAGCTGTGTCTAAATGGTTTTTAGAAATCATCATATATATCAAACAGACAAATTTGAACCCTTGATAATTTTTTCATGTTCACTTCCTTTTAGTTAAAATTTCGGGTTATAATAGATACTTATAATATCATGTTTCTATTTTAATTGATGATATTATTCACCAATTAAAATACAGTAGAGACGACAATGGGAGTCAAGGTAAAAGGTATACTCTCTACTGACCAGTCAGTAAAAATTTGTGGATGGGGTGGCATGGAATAGGAGTTGTAAAAAAACCAATGCAGTGCAGTCATCTGGTGTTCATGCTTAGAACCATTTTAACAAGACCTTGGACTTTCGGTAGGATGTAACTATCTTTTTCTTGCGTCAAAGCAAGTTAAAAATGACGCTGGTTTCAAGTAAAATATACACAGATTACGTAGTCTTAGCTCAAAAGCCAGACAAATCTTGTTGATTTCAAAGAGCAATGGCTGAGTGGCCAACAATGAAATTGACAGGCCTACGTCATAATGCTGTTTGACACAACTACCCAAAGTCCAAGCTCCTGTTAAATTGGTTCTAAGTATCTTGCACACCTTTGGGAAAAGTTTCGCAGACAACCCTGAACACCTATATTTCTTAGAGATGAGGATCAACTCTGTCCCAAGATATCCCCACATCACATTTTGCTTAATTATTCGACGGTTATAAATATTTCAAGATTCAAACAATTTATTCAATAATTCCTTTTAAATCGCAATTATTGAATACGCAGAAATTATATCCTGTTTTATTTTCTATAAAAGCTTTTTAAAACGCAAAAAATGACTGACGTAAATTAAAAATGCTACACCCCCCCCCCCATTTTCGCAAATTTTATGACATGAAAAAACAACCGGATATACGGTATTAACCCTTAAAACGCCCATCTGGCTTGGCGGGTTTCAATACACAGCTAAAAATTAAAAAAAAGTCGTTGGCATCGCAAATGCCCTGAAAGTGCCCTGATGACAGCGTTAAAAATTTGTACGAGATGTCTCATGTTCTTCCTAATGTTGAAAAGATGTCAAATTTTCCATTATAAATTTTCGTAAGAAATTGGTTTATATTATTGTTGCATTCTTCTTGATTTCTCCGGGTAAACATAAATAAAGTGTTTATGAAAAGAATCCAGAATTTTTCCCATTCTATCGATTTCAATAGTACTTTTTTGTATATTTTTATTAATATTCATCAAAAAGTGACGGAAACAGTAAACTGCTGGCACAGATTGTAGCATGTGTTTTTCTTTACTTAAAATGGCATTTATAAAGGTTTATTTTGGGGGGAGGGGGAAGGGGAATCAAGTTTTAAAAATATATCGCTATAAATAATAAATAAAATCCCTGCAGTACTCGAAACTGTGACCTGCAAGTCAGTATTCCAAAGCTATACCAACTACAGAGATAGACGTTCCCATTAATTGTGGTACTTAAAAGGCAAGATCCGCGATGAACAGTCTGCTGATAAAAATTGGAGGATATTTTACTTTTGGCAAAAACTCGTCGTAGTAGTCACTGCTATGGCTATTCATATTTTATAAATAAATATATGTAATACTATAAAGATACATATGTGTTTCTAGTAATACATAGAAAGATACATTAGTGTTTCTAGTAATTTATCATTAAAATACTATAATTTGTACTTAGCTATTTATATTATAATGTTTACAACTTGAAGAATTTTCGGTACCAAAATATATACAGCTACATCAATAAGTAATTGTATCTAAGATATAAAGTTATATCGTAAGAAATTATTTTGAGTACAACGTAAACTAGTTTTGAATTTAACGATATCACGTGATGCGATGGAGTTATTATATGCATCCTTATTATATCAAAACAATTCCGTATTATTTGGATAATAACGTTGTTAAAAGTATCAATCGCTAGGTTGTTTCAACTGAATAAAATAACACTGGTTTTTTATTTAATGACAACACCTTGGACATCTGTTCATAAATGGAGTTTCACTGGGTAATCTTTGAAGTATTGGTCATTTTCTTGACGTATTTCTCCAAAGGTCAGTATAGAAATATTTCAACTAATGTGGGTATACAAAGTACATTTTTCTGGTGTAAAAAACACTTGTAAGCTCATATCATATTTAATTGAAATTTTCAGGAAGGTTGAGTTTTGTTGGATATAATGTCGCACAAAGTTCTAGATCATTAACTCAGAATGGGCCTGAAAATGCTGTGGATGACAAAGTTACCACGTGTGCAGAGACCAACTTTGGTGAAGGAAGATACTGGAGGATACAGTTTAACCAAACCATTACCGTAAAAAGTGTGGAACTACGCCTGAAAGGAGGTGAGTATTTAAAATACAAATAAAAAGTAAGAAAATGTTTTCATTGAAAATTAACATTGGACACAAGACAAGTGGGTGTGTTTTATGTCATTTTACATGTTTAAGGTAACTACACAATAGAAGTCCGAAATTCATTAAAGAAGCTTTCAGACCGACATGTTTGTGCTTCGGAGCATCTCCCTTTTGTATCGGTAAAATACACAGTGAATGTTAGTTGTAAACCAGCGGTGCGTGGGGATATCATCGTTGTAAACAGAGTTGACAGTGAACCTTTAAGCTTATGTGATTTCAAACTCAGAGGTATTCTAATTTCAACAAAATGATATAATTTTCATATAGAACAGAGAAATCTTTAGATAGTCGAAACAAGTACTCAAAAATGGCGGGTTTTTTTTTCAGTGTGTGAGGTTAGAAGCCATGGCAAATCATGTCAAATGTGTGCAGTAGACAGCACCTGTAGACACTGTGACCAAGCCCACTATGGAGCCTCTTGTGAACACAGCTGTTCCCCCGGGTGTGTACCTGGATCATGTGATGATATGACCGGGGAGTGTAACTGTAAAACAGGCTTTAGTGGAAAGCGATGTCAGCTTACAAGTAAATATTATTTACGATTATTATATAATCAATTAAGATAGATATACGATATATTATTTACTGTGGAATCATCATTGTTCGTGGGGGATCAATGTTCGTGACTTGTGTGGGTAACCCTTGCCCACGAATATACATCCCCACGAACGTATATACAATCATTTGTTTAATATTTATTAAAATTATCCCGATTACACTACCAACAAAATTACGTCCCCACGAACCAGGAACATTTTTGCTACCCACGAATATTGACCCCCACGAATAAAAATGATTCCACAGTATTTGGCATTTACGTACGGTATTACATTTCTGTTAGATTATGTTGCAAACATAGCCCTTATATTTCATGACAATTGAATTTTATTCAAACATTAAAATTGCTGATTAATAAAAGTTATTGAAGTGCCTTGTGAGATGTGATATATTGAACACGTCATTTTATGTTGACAAAAATGCACAAATGATTACAAGCGTATATATCTTGCAATATTACAACTCCACTAAGATAAAGGTAGCTTTTTCTCATAAAAAAAAATACATACCCTATACCTAATAATACACAAAGTACACATCGCCGCCATCTTGAATTTATTTCAAACTGTCACATCAGGTGGAAGTTTCGTTTGAAACTCGTTGGTAAAATTATTTTGCGATAAATCCAATATGGCGGCGATGGGTACCTTGTGTATTATAAAGTATAGGGTTTATATTTTTATAATGAGAAAAATATATAACGTCAGGTGCCTGCTGTTTCCAGGTCTGAATAACGATTTGAAAGAACGAACCCGAACCCAATAAGTTGGAAGGGGCCCCCAAACAAACCCGACTTAATTTTGATTTGCATACAAGATACAGTAATTAAAATATTTTCTCGTGAAATAAAGGCATCTATTTTCTATGGAAGAAAATAAATGCTAATATTTATGATTACTTCAATAATCTATCACAAGAAAGATGTAAATATACACAATAAAATGTTATCTTTGATGATTCATGCGGACTATGAAGGTAGTGTTCAGTGCAGAAAAAATGTCTGCAATGTTGCTACCTCTATATCACGCATGAATCACCAAAGAAAGCTTTTCATTGTTTAAATATATGTTGTCTAACGTCATTCTATCACTTTTAAAAAACATCATTTTAAAAATCGGTAATTATGAAAAATTAATATTTACCGCGTTATGTATGTTTAAAACAGGGGAATTCCTATACATGTCTTCCGATCAAGAACTCCTGAACTCTTATTGGCTTACCCAAAATAAAAGCGATATAGATATCTCGGCGGACAAAGTTAAGTTGTGTTGCTTACAAACACAAAAAATGCCGCCACATCGACGGAAGAATACTTGTATATATTTAGATTCTTTGAAAACATAATGGTACGTGCCTGAAATCTTAGAAATTGTCAAATTAACTGTAAGAAATGTTGGATTTCGTGCACAAAGTGCAACGTGAAATCGGAGAATTGCACGGTTTGTTCGATTTCTAAGTTTGGGGAAAGGTTTGAAATAAACTGTCAACACAAAAGTGAACCATGTGACATCAGTTATCAATAAAACAATTTATCTGAAGTATTAACAAAGGTAACGAAGACATGATCGCTTAGGTAAGTACCTAAATTATTATCATACACGGTTTTAAATATTAAAGTTAGCATAACATGATCGATAATGAGATTATTAAATCAAATACATTTATTGATTGAGGTTTGATGTCTCTGTCATTAAAACATCATTTGACGTAATTCTTTTAATGGTTGCATCCTGTTAGAAAAATGATTTATTGTGATAAAAATGCACGTCATTTTCATGCACAAAAATGACTGCGCTATATAAGTGTTGTATACTCAAGCATTATCTATTTAACAAATGTCTTAATTTCATTAGTTTTCATATTCCAAGCTATCGGCATTATCCAACTTAATAGGGAAGACTGAGATGAACAGTGCTACTCATTAAAGGACCTTCAATTCCACAGAGAGTATTTTGTATTTTTTTATTTTTCAGCAGGTGCAAAGTATACCATTTTGACGGACATGTACAACTGACGACGTTCTTTTACAGGCACTTGAGGACAAGCCCCTCACCCCCCCCCCCCTCCCCCTCCCTGTGAATTCGACTTTTCTACTACGTAGTCTTCTTAATTGGAATGGGGAGAGGTCAAGTCCTCAAGCACATGCAACATCCTATATACTGGGTTTTGTTAAGGTTTTGTCTATATCTTTTGTTGAGTATGCACATATAAGATAAATACACAACAGAATTACAACGTTAACGTCTTGCCTGTTGCCTTCCAGTTTGCTTTGGTCCAGGTTCCACATAGCTTCTTTTTTATATTTTACAAAATCTTTCATTTATTTTGTTTATCTTTTGCCGAGTTAGATTTATGTGTTTATAAAAACGTTATAAGTGTAATTGTTTACAATTTTCATTCGATAAAGTGTAGGTTGCTGTCCTGTTATTTTCATTTTTGGTACGATTCGCGTTTTGTTTTATAAACAATTTAGAAAAGTGAGACGGCTCATTTTGAAGACAAACGTCGGATAAGATCCGATTTTACCTTTTAAAAATATTTATTTCCAAGCACAACCCAATCCATTCATCTCAAAAATGATTTCTATAGAGATAGGACAGGAAACAAAATCAAACCACTGTCAACCATGACGGAGGTCATGCATCGCCATTGCTAAGAAGTATACCAAAACAGAATGTTGTCAGTTGTGGTGCTTGTAAAGGTTAGCAACATATATATTTCTCTCTCTCTCTCTCTCTCTCTCTCTCTCTCTCTCTCTCTCTCTCTCTCTCTCTCTTATTAACATTATAACCATATGAACATTAATATATATAACAAGTAAGCCTACAGTATTATCATACACATGATTCTACAAGGAGATAACCATATACATATAAATCTAGAAATTTATACCATTTGATAACGTTTTGCTTTTTTTGATTCTACAAGGAGATAATAATATACATATAAATCTAAAAATGTATACTATACGATTTGATTACATTTTGCTTTTCATTTTATATTATACAAAGGGTAATTTAAGGAAATTAAAGTATTGAAACAATTGTAGAACAGGCGTACATGATATTGTTTTTAAACATACATTGACATATACATCTATATTTTTCTGATTTTACATGTATGGATAAAAAGCCAATGCTAGCATGGTGGGCCACCAGTCATCTACACAGTCGTTATTGGCCTTATTTTAGCTAGACAGTGACCACATCCGGCATGTGGACCTGATGGCAAATTATAAATCTATACAAATTTTATTTAAAAGTTTCTTAATTTGTTTATAATTATACGATTTCTCTGCAATACATTGATAAGTTTTCAAAGATGTCTGTAAAAAGTAATATAAAGTTTCTCTATCTGATTTTAAATTCGTCAATCTACATTTCATTTTGTATTTATAAATTTTCATTGCAGTATATGAAATAAGTGTATCCATTATTAAAATCTGAGTTTTCATAAAAGCCTATGACAATGTGTTTACAACTAACAACAAAACAAACAATAGAGCTTATTTTTTGCAATATTAATGAAGAGTCATTAAAATCGTATAACAATTGTTAAACATTTTCAATCCCTCCACAGTTTTCACAAGACATATTTACATTTGGATTCCATTTACTCATACATAAGTTATTATTCAATATATTGTGCAGTAATTTATAATTAAACTCAGCAATTTGCTTTTTTGTGATTTTCATGCAATATATGGAAGACCATAAATGCTTAGGAGTATCAAAAAATTTAGTCCAAAAATTTTCAATTATAGGCTTTGAAAGTTTTATTCCGACTAACATATTATCTAAAATTGAAGATTTTAAGTTTGCATAAGAAATACATGTATTTCCTTTTAAAAGTACATACTTACTGTTTTTTATATTGATAAAGGGTGCTTTTTCGCATTAGTACTGTTTTGAGTATTTACAAAACTGTCCTGAGAATAAGGTATTCACATAAAATATTATTTTTATTAGAAATTTTGTGATAAAAATATTCTATTTGACGAAATGATCCGTTCATGTCAAACAAATCTTTTGTGTAAAGTATGCCTGATTTTATCCAGTTTTCAAAGTAAATTGGTTTATTTTTTAACGTAAAAGAACTGTTTTTCCAGATTGGTAAGGATAGGAATTCATCTGTGGAAATCTTTGTTAATTCTTTAGTCTTTTTGGAACAGTTAAAAGCACATATTGCTTCTTTATAGAAGGTCGAAAGTTTGTTAATCTCGTTGTAGTCACTTAAATTTTCTGAGTTAGTTTTTAGTATATATTCTAGAGTCAGATTTTCTCTGTATAGTAAATTCTCTATGGAAAGCAAAAGACTGGTTTTTTTTGTGTTAGGTAATCGTTGAACCCATGATGCCTTTGACGCTTTCATTTTAGATTCAAAGTCAATTATGTTAATTCCTCCTTTATTTTCCTTTCCAATAAGAGTTTTTCTCTTGATACGATCTTTTTTTACTCCATCAAAAGTTAAAGATAAGTTTATTCATTTGCTGGATGATTTTTAATAACGGACATGGGAGAATGGTTGCATTATATTGAAGTTTTGAAATAATCAATGTATTTATTATTTCTTTCTTCCCAAATAGAGTCAGTTTTCTTTTTTCCCCATGAACCTAATATTTTGCTTATTTTATCAATTTTATCTGCCATTTTATTTCTAAACACTTATATTTGTCGTGTTCTATGTATATTCCCAATGTTTAACCGCTTCGTTTGTTACTTTTATATTTTCTATGCTTTTGCATGATTTTTTTAGAGGACCTACAAGTATGCATTCAGATTTTTCAACATTAAGTTTTGGACCGGCTACTTCAGAAAAATTATTTATTAATTCAACTACAGTTTTCACAGGTTCTAAATCTTAAAGTATATTTGTTGAATCATCTGCATGTTGTACCATTTTTAGCTCATCGAGACGAAGTCAGGGGAGCTTATGCTATATATATATACCCCGGCGTCGTCGTCGGCATCCGGACCTGGTTAAAGTTTTTGGTGCAGGTCCTGTATCTAAGTTATTACTTGTCCTATCTTCACCAAACTTGCATGGATGATACATCTGGATCTACTTATGAACTTGAAAGACTTGCTGAATCTGGGCCATGAATTTCAGATGCTGGAGGAGGTTAAGGTTTTTGGGGCTGGTTAAAGTTTTTGGAACAGGTGCCCTCTGATGATTATATCTTAGTTATTACTGGTCCTATCTTCTACAAACTTGCATGGATGGTGTGTCTTATGATACTGATGCACTTGACATGCTTGAATGCTGAATCTAGCAGTAGGTTTCAGATGCTGAATGAGGTTAAGGTTTTTAGAGCTGGTTAAAGTTTTCAGAGCAGGTGCCCATTGATCAACAAATCGTAGTTATTATTGGTTCAATCTTTATCAAATTTGAATAGATGATGCATCTTGTGATTCTGATGCACTCCACAGGCCGGATGCTGAATCAGAGCCATAGGTTTCAGATGCTACAGAAGATTAAGTGTTTTGGAACAGGTCACATGTTCAATAGATAATTGTACTATTTCAAACTTGTATGGTTGATTTAAATATATAAATGAATCGCATGATATTGTATATTATGATACAATATTGTATCATATGATATTGTATTCCATAATATGTTATTGTATCACATGATAGTGTATCATATGATATTTCAATATGTAATATGATATCATATGATACGATATTGTATGCTATGATTTTGTATTATATAATATATTATTGTATCACATGATATTGTATGATATAATATTATAATATATGCTATTGTATCATATTATACGATATTGTTTAAAATGATGTTGTATGAATTATATATTATTGTATCACATAATATTGTATTATATGATATTATATGTTACAATGTTGTATCAAATTATATTGTATCATATGATACAATATTATATTATGTATCATATATGATACAATATCATATGATACACTATCATAATTTATAAAACAATATCATACTATATCATACAATATGATATCATATGTTACAATATTGTGATGTATTATGAGATATGATATTTTATCTCATACGTGTGGTGTATACTACCCGTGTGATAAACCTTTGCTTTATCAAACGGGTGATGCTTTATCAAATACTTCTGGTCCGAACTATTTTTGACACAGCCCCTCGCTTCAACGCTTCAGTGACCTATTTCGAAGATTTTCTAGTATTTTCCATATAGCTATATCTTCTTCCAAAAATTGATTTAAAATGGATTTTGTCGAAGATTTTAATTACAAATATAAAGGAAAACACATAACTGTGAAGTTTATGAAACAGCAAATCACGTTAGCTATCAAGGAGTTCATTCTGACGACGCAATGAAAACAGAATTTAACGCTTTGGTTGTGTTTCTATACAAGAACTTACCGAAATAATGTCTCCCAAGACTTTTATTTCACCAGCAGTAAGCATCCTTATTCGATATTTTCAACTTCGAATCATTAGGCTAGTGTTCGTTTTATAAAACATCAACAACTGTTCCTCGTTCGAGTCAATTCAAACTAACGAGCATTCGCAACTTTGTGTATGTCAACAAACTTGATTATTCAAGTCTTCTGATCAGTATTTCCATTTAATTAAGTGATTAAGCTCTATGAAAAATTATTTGGAGATAAAAAATTATTTCAAGGTATATTTCAGTGAAACTTTACATTAAAACAGTTATATTTATCTCCGAAATGACGTACTAAATTGTATTGCGCAAGGTCACAATAACCGCATAACACAACGTTGCATCATCGTTTAATCTTTCAAAAAAAAAATCAATTCGGGTCATATTAGGGACTGTCTCAAAAGCTTCATAATATAAATCAAATTGTATGAGATAAATAGAACATCTATAATTGTGTGATTTTATATTTGCTTTATCCAACTCGTTGAAATGGTTATATTCGCTCGGCAAGCCTCGCGAATATATACACCATTTCAACTCGTTGGATAAAGCAAATATAAAATCACACAATATAGATATCCTCTATGTATCATATGAATCTATAATGTATCATATATTATGTTATGATATTGTATTATGTGATTAAGTTGGTACGTGATTAAATCTACTGAGAAGCCCTTCGGGCTTCAGAGGATTTGATCACGTGACCAACCAACTTCATATCCCAGTGAACTTTTTAAATTGCTGTTTATTTCTTAAATACCGTATGAAATTAACATATGATTTTCAAACAATTTCTTAACATATGACATATGGTGATAACGAACAGTGTTCAAATTCGAAAGTCCAAAGGGAAATTACAAAGCAGGAGGAGAGCAAACACGAACCTCTGAAAAAAATTGAGGTATGATCAGGTGCCATGGAGGAGTGAGCATCCTCTGCTGACCGGTCACACCCGCCGTGTGCTCTTTGTCGTAATCGGGGGAAAACGGAAAAGTCCGTAGACAAGTAGGTGATTAATTATGGTCTAACAATTAGTATGAAATAAGTCAGTCAGCATGCGATCCAGTGGAAGATTGTATTTGCTGACAAGGTCGTTGTATCGACCATAGAACTTACGAAAAGATGACTGCAAACGAGACTGTTGATAATCCTGTTTTATCAACTTGTTTGTCGGTAGCTTTCCTCGCGTTAGAAACTGTTCATACAAAGAGCATATCCTTGCGTATCGAATTAACTGAGAGACAAAAACACCATATGCAGGTGATGAAGGTATATTGCAACTTAAGTAAGGAAACTGACTATAGAAAAATTGAAGTCATCACGTTTATCATATAGTTTTGTAGTTAGGTTACCATCAATGTCCATTTCCAGTAAAATATCCAGATATGAAACAGATGACGCAGACTCTGTGGTATCTTTTATTTCAAGTTCACTGGGATATATCGAATCGACGTAAGTATGGTAGTAACAATTGTTGATTGATACTACGTCGTCGATATAACTGAATGTTGAGTTGAAGGCCACAGCGAGTGATATATGTTTTCACGTACAAGTTTTTGAATAAATTCTGCTTCATATGAATACAAAAATAGGTGTACTAACAATGGGGCACAATTGGTACCCATGGGAATTGCAAAAGACTGTTGTCTATCAGAAACTCAAGTATCTTTTTAATGTCAACTTCAGAGTACTTGTGTGCACAATCCGAATGACTTTTAACAAAATGATATACGATATTGTGTCAAACCACACTACAGTATCCATGATATGAATATCCAAGATCATTAACTATGATTTTCATATAATACGATAAAGGTGGTCTCATAAAGGTGATGCCTCATAAAGGTGATGCCTCATAAAGGTGATGCCTCGTCTCGGTGAGCTTTGTAATCTGTGATTACCTATGTTTATCTCTTTATCGTTGCCAATTTTAAAACCAGGTATTTCTTTCGAACTTTTTATACGAATAGCTAATGTTTCTACCGTCAAAATAAATAGTAATGCAGATATTGGACATCCTTGTCTAATACCTCTGGTCATATCACACGTTTTTGAAATAAATCCATTATTTTTACTCTGAATTTAGGATTATTATACAATATTGTTATCCATTTCATAAAGTTTGGTCCAAAATGTAGAGGTTTTAATGTTTCAAACACAAAAGACCATTCTACAGTGTCGAAAGCTTTCTCAAAGTCTAAAAATAAAAGAATTTCGTTTTTATTTTGATCTTTACAATAGTCAAAAATGTCCTAAATTAATCTAGCGTTATATCCAATATATCTACCTTTAACATATGCTGATTGCTCATTGTTAATTAGTTTTGGGATCACTGTTTGAAATCGTTCGGCTAATACAAATGCTAAAATCTTATAGTCGCAGTTAGTTAAACTAATGGGTCTATAATTTTTGACTTTGTCTCTATCGCCTTTTTTGTGTATAAGACTAATTACTGACATTCTCTGTGTAATAGTAAGTTCTTCCACTGTGAAAGATGTTATCAATTATGCTTCATAAAAGTACGTTTTAATTTCATTCCAAAATAAGTTATAGAACTCAACTTGTATTCCGTCTAATCCTGGAGATTTATTATTTTTCATATTTTTAATTGCTTCTTCACAATCTTTTATTGAGGGTAAATCATCACAATAGTTTTTTTTCATCATCATTAAGTTTTGATTTTATTTCAGTTTCATTTATATATGTTGAAATTTCTTTGTTTAGTGGCAATTGGGATGTATAAAGATTTTCATAAAATTTACACAGTGCTCCTAATAGTTCATTGTTGCTATAAACAGATTTGTTTTCGTCATCAAGTTTTACTATAACATTATTTTGTTGTCGACTTTGTTCTTATTTTAAAAAGTACGAGGTTCATTTTTCGCCTTGTTTTATCCAATTGGTCCTATATCTAATATACGCCCCTCTTCATTTCTTATCATATATTTCATCTAGCTCTTTCTCAAGTTGTTTTTATATGTGTTATGAATTTCATTAAAAGGTCCTTCTTCAATGTCTCTAATGTTTCTTTCTATATTTGTTTTTTTGAAGTTCCTACTCTTTTGCTTTGAGAAGTCAATTGAGAAATCTTTAATGATATATTTCGCAGTTTCCCTTCGTTCATGAGGGCAATTTCTCTTTTTGAGTTCTGATTCCTTGTTTCGTAATAACTCTTTTAATTGGGTTTTATATTTTATATCTAATAAATGTGATGTGTTCATTTTCCAGTACCCTGGCCCTCTTTTATTTTTATTTAGAGTAAAGTATATTCTCGTTCCTAGGTAATCGCTCATTCTATTTGTTTACTTGCGGACAATTTCTAAGTATTAATGGGTCAATGGAGAGTAAGAAATTTTCCGAAATAAAAATATAATCTATTCGACTACTTAGTGTATTTTGTGCATTGCACCATGTTAATCCAGATGAAATTGTTTAGCAATAGATTTAGAATTATGTGTGCTGGTTTACAATTTCAATCTCCTACCATTAACATATTATTTTCATTAAAAGCAATTTTTTTAACACAAGATTTAGCAGTTGTAAAAAAAAAGCTTTTCTATCAAACACCTTTTTTGGATTTTATGAATTGACAATACTATAAATTCCATCTTTAATTCTTATATTAAGTAATAACTTTCGACCATCAGATGACCTATGATAATTGATTAGTTCAAAAGGAAAATCTGTTTTTATAAAACAGAAACACCCCTACTTGACGGTGAGCTTGAAAAACAATGAAATGTATGCCCTCGCCATCTTGCATTATATATGTGTTCTTTTAATTCTATAAAATGGGTTTCTTGTAACATAACAATGTCAATATCAATTTCTTGAAATCAATCATATAAAGTATTACGTTTGTTATAATCGTTTAATCTCCTTGCGTTAAGGGAAAACATTTCATTAAATCGAGGTTCATGAGTAAAGGGTACTGATAAGAGTGATACCTCAGTTATCTTCTGAATGTTGGCTATCATCTCCCGCGTCAAGGCTGTCGTGAGAGCGTTTGTTGTGCCCATCTTTCAGTTGACTGACGAAAACAGTGATCTCCTGCTGTGTGTGTTTCGATGCCTTCCGGGCAGGTTGTCTCGGGACTGAGAGGCTACGGTTGGCGCGATTTCTTTGACGGTATTTCTGAGTAACCGAAGTTTTTATTTGCCCCAGCTTGTTGGATCCAGGCCATGCTTTCGGTTGCATGCTCGTCGATACCAGAAATCGTCGTAGGTAGCTTCAACTATTACGCACTTTGGAGCACATATTTTGACTTTATCTCGAAAAACTTCGACTGGTTGAGTTTTGCCTCAACTATACTCGTCATAACTTCTACTTTTTCAGTTTCCCGTTCGGAATTTGTGTTGATAGTATCGCCGATGCGCTTACCATTGAGTGCCGTATTCGTAATTTGATAAGCTCAGCAGCATTGATATCACCGTTGCGCAGTGCCTTTGTCAGCTGGAACGCATGTTCTGCAGATTTATGATTTTCACCGCTAAGGATTACGTTTACTCAGAATGAAAAAAAATTTCACTGATGATAATGAAAAACCATCTATTGTGTGACATAGACCTTTGATTGTACGGTTATTTTTCACTCTCAAAAAGTTGGTCATTGATCTACTGTTTGAGTTAATGGCCATTGTATACTTTTTAAAATTTTAAGAAAAATCTCTAAAAATTTTACACTACGATGGAGATTTTCTTAATTGTGAAAACAATGCAAATTATTAAATTCTTTTAAATACTGAGTACAATTTATAAATCGCAGTGACATTAAAAAGATACAAAGCATTGAATTTTCATTGACAATTTTCAAAAATATTCCAGTCCGAAATTCCTCTAACAGTTTTCAAATTCCTACCCATTTTGGATTCAATTTAACAAAAATTTGAATGATGATATCACAGAAACATTTATATATTTAAAATAATTATATTGACCTTATTTTGCGGGCATAAAATTTATATGAGGTCAATGATCGAAATTTTGAGATACATGTACGGTGTCTTTTAACGTTTTTTTTGCATTATTCAATATTTTTGTTTTGCGTGCCATACGATTATCTAAATTCATCTATGCTAACTAACAAAAAAAATCTCAACTTTGAATATTATAACACTGCCAAAAATATTTCAGCGAAAAACAATTAGTCTGAATTTCCTCTGTTTTGCTCGAAATCCATTTTTGTTTGTGCCTGATTCCATTATAAGTGAAAATATCAAATGCTATGTCAATAATAATTCATTTCATAAATACTGTTTGTTTTTAGACCAACTTTTACTCATGGCATTGAACTTTTTAACAATTTGAATTTGAGAACTCAAACCCTAAGTAAACAACTTCCTTAACGTGAACATCAATGGGATAAAAATTAAAAAAAAAAAACATTTTTGTTACCGTGGAAAGCCACGATATTCTCACTATCTTCTTCGTATTGCTCGCATTTTTCCAAACCGGGATCAAGACCAGTTTGCTTGCAGACTTTGCATCGCTTGTCGTTTTTGCAATTGCGCGCATAGTGGCCGTTTTCCGAGCAGTTTTTACATTTTATTTCATGTTTAGCTTTGTTTTGACCAAAATGATAAATTCGGCATTTTCGTCCTGCACAGTAAGACACTCTTGGCAGATACGTACCGTCTAGTAATGGGACAATGTATACGAACCTATTGCCGTTCAGTACGCTTGTCATTTTCCCTGTTACCGGATTCCTGATGTTAAATTCATACCGTTTTTCACTCTTTAATACGACATTGAAATTCAACAGCATTGATCTCTGTATCTTGTACGGAACCCCAGAGACTATGACCTTCAGAACCCGATTTCTTGAATTCGTAGAACGAGAGGAAAAGGGATTGGAATGATAGACCGACACAGTTTGGTTTTTGAACTGAAATCCCTCGCGTAGGAGTTTCTCTCTGCATTCTATATGTATAACATATATATTTCTTAAATTCCCGTTAGCCATTCTTACATGTATAGAAAATTATATCTACAATGTTACAAAGACCATTTCTTAGAAATTTACTCAGCCAAACGAAGCGCAACTATACAGTAATAAGATGGTCTAACTGCCGGTTGTTTCTGCTGGCCTCCATTAGATAAGAAGAGACTTATTCTGTGATTAGCTTGAGGTGCCTCTAGTAATTTTCCTAATTAAGGCGAACGGCGTCTATGAGCGAATTCGAATGCGTTTTAGGGCGAACGGGCATATATTTCCTCTTAATAAAGTAACAAATGCCCGTGGTTTCTTCAAATGTTTCGTGGTCATAGGTCGTGTTTGTATGAATAACTTGGATTGAAATGCGAAAATGGTTTATTATTAAAGTGCCCTGGAAGTACCCCGATGAAGCTATAGCATGTGTTTGACTTTAAATGACATTAAAAGGGGGGGGGGTTGGGGAGGATATCAATTTTAAAAATATATCGCTATAAATACAAATTAAAATCCCTCCGGTACTCGAACTTCGGACCGCCACGTCAGTCGACCGAAGGTATACCCACTACAGAGATATACGTTCCCATTAGTTGTGGTACTTGAAGGAAAGGCAAGATCTGCTGTGAACAGTCTGCTGATAAAAACTGGATGACATTTTACCATTGGCTATCATAAAAAAAATTCGTAGTAGTCTCTGATATAGTTATTCATTTTCTTTTTATAAATAAATACATGTATTACTATAAAGATACGTATGTTTTATTAGTAATTCTATTAGATTACTAGAATTTTTAGTTAGCTATTTATGTTATAATGTTTACAACTTGAAGAATTTTCGGTACCAAAATATATATAGCTACATCTATAAGTAATTGTATCTAAGACATAAAGTTATATCGTATGAAATTATTTTGTGTACAACGTATACTAGTTTTGAATTAAACGATATCACGTGATACGATGGTGGTGTCATATGTTTCCTTATTATATCAAAACAATTCCGTATTATTTGGATAATAGCGTTGATAAAAGTATCAATGGCTAGGTTTTCTGAACTGAATAAAGTATCACTGGGTTTTTTTATTCAATGACAACACGATGGACATCTGTGCATAAATGGAGTTCCAGTGGGTAATCTTTGAAGTATTGGTCATTCTCTTGACGTATTTCTCCAAAGGTCAGTATAGAAATATTTCAACTAATGTGGGTATACAAAGTACATTTGTCTGGTGTAAAAACACTTATAAGCTCATATCATAATTAATGGAAATTTTCAGGAGTGTTGAGTTTTGTTGGATACAATGTCACACAAAGTTCTAGATCATTAACTCAGAATGGGCCTGAAAATGCTGTGGATGACAAAGTTACCACGTGTGCAGAGACCAACTTTGGTGAAGGTAGCTACTGGAGGATACAGTTTAACCAAACCATTACTGTAAAAAGTGTGGAACTACGCCTGAAAGGAGGTGAGTATTTAAAATACAAATAAAAAGTAAGAAAATATTGTAGATTAACATACACAAGACGAATGAGTGTATTTTATGTAATTTTACATGTTTAAGGTAACTACACAATAGAAGTCCGAAATTCATTAAAGAAGGTTTCAGACCGACATGTTTGTGCTTCGGAGCATCTCCCTTTTGTATCGGCAAAATATACAGAGAATGTTAGTTGTAAACCAGCGGTGCGTGGGGATATCATCGTTGTAAACAGAGTTGACAGTGGACCTTTATTCTTATGTGATTTCAAACTCAGAGGTATTCTAATTTCAACAAAATGATATAATTTTCATATAGAACAGGGAAATTTTTAGATAATTAACAAGTACTCAAAAATGGCGGGGTTTTTTCAGTGTGTGAGCTTAGCAGCCATGGCAAACCATGTCAAATGTGTACAGTAGACACCACCTGTAGACACTGTGACCACGCCCACTATGGAGCCTCGTGTGAAAACACCTGTTCCCCTGGGTGTATACCTGGATCATGTGATGAAATGACCGGGGAGTGTAACTGTAAAACAGGCTTTAGTGGAAAGCAATGTCAGCTTACAAGTAAATATTATTTACGATTGTTATATAATCAATTAAGATAGATATACGATATATTATTTACTGTGGAATCATCATTGTTCGTGGGGGACCAATGTTCGTGGCTTTTGTGGCTAATCCTTGCCCACTAATTTAACATCCCACGAACGTATATACAATCATTTGTTTAATATTTATTAAAATTATCCCGATTACACTACCAACGAAATTACGTCCCCACGAACCAGGAACATTTTGGCTACCCACGAACATTGACCCCCACGAATAAAAATAATTCCACAGTATTTGGCATTTACGGTATTAAATTTCTATTCGATTACATGTATTTTGCAAACACAGCCCTTATATTTCATGACAATTGAATTTTATTCAAACATTAAAATTGCTGATTAATAAAAGTTATGGAAGTGCCTTGTGATATGTGATATATTGAATTCGTCATTATATGTTGACAAAAATGCACAAAAGATTACAAGCGTATATAACTTGCAATATTACAACTCAACTAGAGCCGTGTTCGTTGCAAAGACAGACAAATTAATTCATGTCCATTTATATGTAACCTTCAGAATAAGTATTGAAGATATGCACCTAAACATTAAACATATAAAGGTATGCCTTTGGTAAGTAGAAGTATATCTAGATTGTATGCAAATGTGAAGGTCTTGTAAAGATAACCTGTTGTCGATACCTATCAGACCCTGACGAGTATAAGAAGAGGGATTGTTTTAATCAGATTAGACTGTCAATATGATAATAGTACGTTCAGAAAATCGAAAACGAGGCTCAATTTCAAAGTATTATTTTTATACCCGGCAAGTTCTCCGTTTAACTTACTTCATGTTTACATCGGGTTAGGATAATTTAAAGAAAAAAACATCATATATGTACATGTATATAATTATTCAGAACACAAACACAAAATGATAAATACAGTTATGTACAACTGATTACAAGATACAAATTGGGACTAGCCTTATATCAAAGTGTAATCAACACAAATTCCACTGCGCTAATGCATGCAACAAACAGTGTTATGTCTGATAAACATTTCCCTGTACTCATACTTACAGCTCTACTGCTTACTAAGGGAATAATTTATATAAGGGCAGTGTTAAAATTAAACAATTGAAACGAACACAAATTGTAAATAAACGATGACGCCTTCTCCTGCCTTAGGGTGCGCTGTACGAGAGGTGCTCAGCAGGAGGGACAACTCTCGTATAATGTTAGGCCATACAGCCACTCAGGATCGTTTTTGCTAGGGGGAACATATTTATCCGAAATCTTGACAAGCAAATCTTCAAAGTCCTAATCCGTGGTGGTGGTAGTGGAGGGGAAGCTGTGAGGCAGCTGTATCTTCTATTGTTTAATATGCTTTTGATTTAAATTTGCGAAAAAAATTTTGCTTTCTCCTTAAAAGTGTGTGTGGGGGGGGGGGGACAATGCCCCAAAATCCAATTTTCTAAATGTCAATTTAAGGAAAATTTTGATTGCGAGGAAGGGGGGAGCAGTGCTCCCACTGGATCAATTAGAGGTACTGTGAGCAAGCTAACAAATGATACCCCCGCTAAGAAAAATTCATAACTCAAGTATTTCTCTGCTAAAAAATAATTGATGCTTCTATTTCTTATTATGACACTGGAGTTGCACAAATGACCAAAGCTCAAGTCAGAACATATTTAAGGTCACAAGCAATCTTTGTGTCAAATTTTAGCTTCTGATCATTTCTATTAACATTGTGAATTTTTTCTTCCACTGACCTTGAATTTGCCAAAATGTCCTTGGGACAAATCATTACACACCCTCAGGTTATAAGCCATCTTTGTGTGAATTAGAACCTTGTTTTTCCATAAAAGCTATATAGACCAGACACGAATTTTGCAATTTCCCTGTCAGTTTCCTTGATCTTGTCCAAATGATCTTGGGTCAAGGTCATGACACACCCTCAGGTCATAATCAATCTTTGTATGAAGTAAGAACTTCCAATGTTTCTGCATAAGAAACTAGGATATGGACAGGACACGAATTTTGCACTTTTCCTGCCAGTGACCTTGCCCAAATGAACTTGCGTCAAGGTCATTACAGACCGTCAGGTCACAAGCAATATTTGTGTGAAGTAATATCTTCCAATGTGATTCCTATATAAGGTGATTCCTATATACCCCCCGAATTCGTTTGCGGGGGGTATAAAAATCCTTTTCGCCACTGTAGTGCGGCACAAAGAACGACCTATGTTTCACTATCATTTCTATCAAATCACATATACATGTATATGTGTTAGTTATTCATATTTTGTACTGTTTAAATATACATGTATTGACCAATGCATTGTATGTACATTTGCAGTCGGAACCCACGAGTTTTCTATCCGTTACACTACCTTTAAAGCAGTATAACGGATAGGAAACCCGTGGGTTCTGACGATGTCTCCTCATTGACATTTGACAATTTGCATCAATACATGATTTCCAAGTGGTAAGGTATCAAAGCCTTTGAAAAGTTAAGATACTGAATTTCTACAGTTCTAAGTTTGAGGTAAAAAAAAAACCCAACACTTTTTTATATGATGAAACAAAAACAAAAATACCTTTATGGACTCATACACATAAATAAGAAGAGGAGCAAAAGCCATAGAGACATTATTTTTTTTTGTTCTAGATTATTTCTGAGTTATCAAGCTACAAGTTTAAAATCTCCTATTTTGACAGGCCAGATGTAAAAATAAAATATTCTGCTTGGTTTTCAGTCAATTAAGTTGCATTACTATCTCATACTACACAGCTTCAATAAAGTGTTTTTAATCAATGTTCATATGAAAATAAATAAAATACCCAAGAACACATATTTATCTCACTTAAGTGTAACTTTAAGAAGTGCATTTATTTTTTGGGAGGAAAATATGTCGCTATGTTATTGTTTGTAAGCCAAGTGAACAATGGTCTTTCAAAGAAATAAGAAAACTGTCGACACTTGCAGTACTCTGATGATTTCTATGGCGACCGACTACATTGCATCATATAATCGAATTTCCTAACTTCTAATCCAGAGAACCAATTTTATTTAAGATCTTTGACTTAAAACTTTTAACTTATAATATATATTTTATTCTGTTCATAACTATAGAAGTTTAGCGTGATCAACAATTTAATTATTAGCCCCATTCTCAGATTACGATCTCGCACCGTTAACGTGAATTAAGATGACTGACTTCTAGTTAGACTAGATATCTAATTGTTTAACAATTGACCACTGCAGTGAAAGCACCCTTCTAAGTGTTTAATCAATTACATATCAATTGATGATCTGCAGCCATAAATAACCTGGGGCTGTATATGTTCTGAGATGTGTGCGCTGAAGCGACACGAGATTTTTGGTCGCATGTTGGATAGAATAACACAGGCTGATCGAATAAAAGAACGGATGGGAAAATTTTACACACAATAGGTCACCAAAAATTGATATTCGCCACATTTGGATTCCTTTTCGCCAGTTTTGAAAAAAAAAAGTCAGCATGAGCACTTTGCAGGAGTGGTCAACACAGCAATGAATTCGTTTTCATAATGAAACAAACGGCCATGTAGAAGTAGTACAAAAGTGATTATGTGATTGCTAGAATCAAAACAAAACTTGTTTAAAACTCATGTGGATATTCTTTTAAAAAATCACGCAATCCCTCAATTCCAGACATTTCTTTTATCGTGCCAGCACCTACCGCATACGTGTAACATTGAAACACGGAACTTTGATTTTAATTTGATTTGATTTTTTTGACTGCCTTGAACCCTCGGAGAATATTTAATTTTTTGAATTCATTTTTACTTTGTACACCCTGATAAATAATGCACCGAAATTTGAGATCTCTCTCTCTCTTTTTCTCTCTTTCTCTCTCTCTCTCTCTCTCTCTCTCTCTCTCTCTCTCTCTCTCTCTCTCTCTCTCTCTCTCTCGCGCGCGCGCGCGCGCGCAACTCTATGAAAATTTCCTTTATTTTCTACGAAGTCTGTAAAAACTCTCAGCATAAATTAACGGAAATAATCATGGATACATAAATTAATCTTCAGTTGGAACACAAGTCGATTTTAAATGGACCGGTCAAGCCCGTTAGAGGCCGAGGTTTTTAACCGGTTTACTTCAGGTGTTCAGGTGTGAAGCCCCGAGGGAAACATGCTCGCTTGTGTATATTGTCTATATGCACGGGTGTTAAAATGCTCTCAACAGAGTTTCTCAGATGATCTAGAAAATCATTGTATTTATATAATTATGTACTAGGAAAAACAAATTAAATGTCAATCGTTGAAATGAATATCGGCATGAATAACCGCCAGCGACATGAGCAAAATCTTTCGTTTGTTTGAACAAGTTTTCGACGGGATTTACTGAAAAATTATGCAATATACGATCATCGTACCATACTCAAATACTAATGCAACTTTTATGCAACATACGTTTGTATAACTTCTCCGATCATCTGCTACAGTGCACAATAATTCTACCAGCTGCGCATTTACCAGAGTTAATTGTCTGTACCTGTTTCTCTTCCGGTTTCGACTAGGGAAATTTCTCAAAGAAATGTGATAACTAACGTTTTAAATCGTAGACACAATATTTCATTTATTTATATAATTATTTAATCTCAATTATTCCCAAAAATCTTCAATTATAAAAGAAATTTTTCATGGATGATCGGCGCCACGTGATTTAGATAGACTATAGGAGATCAGCGCGTTTGGTGTGGTACATAACCATGCAAGTACGAGTAAATTTTTACTTCAATCTTTCAATTTCCAAGAGTAGAAAATTTAATCTGTCGAAGGTAGTTTCTTCGTTAAGGTATGCATTAAAAGACAAAAGTTAATTGCACGGTCATCGCGAGCGCCAAACATGGTATACACAGGACGAGTAAACGAATATCAATCATGCATTTTCTATCATCCAATATGAGGCCTCGATTCAGTTGATTGACAGAGGTACACTGACCAGATAAATTTGAAGGCGGAGCTTATTTTCTCGGTCTTTAAAAGTTTAATCTTTGTGGGTTTTTGTGCTTATCCTAAACATTATTTGTACAGTTTTTAGAACTTTTTAGTCTTACTAAACCAACATTGATCTATGACTGACGATGCTTCTAATCTGGAATAATATATTTTTATTAAATTTCAGAACGATTTCTTAATTTACACTCTATCGTTCTAAGACGAAGAAACTTCTATAACATAAGATCAAAACAGATGAGTTCTTGTGTTTGCGGCTAAAAACCCATATATGAACACGCGAATCCTGTGTATTAGATAACCGCTGACCGCTAAGTAGTCCAGCCGCAACCGATCTCCTCGGCCGCGGGCGAGGGATAGGTGAACCAAGGATAATTTAGAAAGCTAGCAGTATTTTTAAATGACTTAAATATATTACAACAAGTTATTTTCTTTACATAAATACCAACCATTGATTTATGTGTGATGTTGCTTCTAATTGGGAATTACACTGCTTTTATTAATTAACAGCACGATTTCTTTATTAACACTCTATCGTTTAATTCAATTTAAGAAGAATTAACTTTTATATGTAATCAAAATTAAAACAATTCTATGTGTTTGCGGCTAAATAAACCCATATATGAAGACCCGAATCTTGTGTATTAGATAATCGCTGACGGCTAGGTAGTCCAGCCGCGACCGATTTTTTCTAACAGGATGCAACCATTAAAAGAATTACGTCAAATGATGTTTTAATGATGTTTTTTTCTCATAAAAAAATACATACCCTATACCTAATAATACACAAAGTACACATCGCCGCCATCTTGAATTTATTTCAAAATGTCACATCAGGTGGAAGTTTCGCTTGAAAATCGTTGGTAAAATTATTTTGAGATAAATTCGATATGGCGGCGATGGGTACCTTGTGTATTACAAGGTATAGGGTTTATATTTTTATAATGAGAAAAATATATAACGTCAGGTGCCTCTGTTTCCAGGTCTGAATAACGATTTGAAAGGACGAACCCGAACCCAATAAGTTGGAAGGGGCCCCCAAACAAACCCGACTTAATTTTGATTTGCATACTAGATACAGTAATTAATTTTTTTTCTCGTGAAATAAAGGCATCTATTTTCTATGGAAGAAAATAAATGCTATTATTTATGATTACTTCGATAATTTATTACAAGAAAGATGTAAATATACATTGTAAAATATTATCTTTGATGATTCATGCGGACTATGAAGGTAGTGTTCATTGCAGAACAAAATGTCTGCAATGTCGCTACCTCCATATCACGCATGAATCATCAAGAAAGTTTTTCATTGTTTAAATATATGTTGTCTAACATCATTCTATCACTTAAACATCATCTTAAAAATCGGTAATGATGAAAAATTGATATTTACCGCGTTATGTATGTTTAAAACAGGGGAATTCCTATACATGTCTTCCGTTCACGAACTCTTGAACTCTTATTGGCTTACCCAAAATAAAAGCGATATAGATACCTTGGCGGACAAATTTAAGTTGTGATGCTTACAAACACAAAAAATGCCGACACATGGACGGAACAATACTTGTATATATTTGGATTCTTTGAAAACATAATGGTACGTGTCTGACATTTTAGAAATTGTCACATTAACTGTAAGAAATGTTTGATCTCGTGCGCGAAGTGCAACGTGAAATCGGAGAATTACACGGTTTGTTCGATTTCTAAGTTTGGGGAAAGGTTTGAAATAAACTTCCAACACAAAAGTGAACCATGTGACATCAATTATCAATAAAACAATTTATCTGGAGTATTAACAAAGGTATCGAAGACATGATCGCTTAGGTAAGTACCTAAATCATTATCATACACGGTTTTAAATCTTAAAGTTAGCATAACGTGATCGCTAATGAGATTATGAAATCAAACACATTTATTGATTGAGGTTTGATGTCTCTGTCATTAAAACATCATTTGACGTAATTCTTTTAATGGTTGCATCCTGTTAGAAAAATGATTTATTGTGATAAAAATGCACGTCATTTTCATGCACAAAAATGACTGCGCTATATAAGTGTTATATACTCAACCATTATCTATTTAACAAATGTCGTCTTAATTTCATTAGTTTTCATATTCCAAGCTATCGGCTTTATCCAACTTAATAGGGAAGATTGAGATGAACAGTGATACTCATTACATGACCTTCAATTCAACAAAGATTATTTTGTATTTTTTAATTTTTCAGCAGGTGCAAAGTATACCATTTTGACGGACATGTACAACTGACGACGTTCTTTTACAGGCACTTGAGGACAAGCCCCTCACCCCCTCCCCCTCCCTGTGAAGTCGACTTTTCTACTACGTAGTCTTCTTAATTGGAATGGGGAGAGGTCAAGTCCTCAAGCACATGCAACATTCTATATACTGAGTTTTGTTAAGGTTTTGTCTATATCTTTTGTTGAGTATGCACATAAAAGATAAATATACAACAGAATTACAACGTTAACGTCTTGCCTGTTGCCTTCCAATCTGCTTTGGTCCAGGTTCCACATAGCTTCTTTTTTATATTTTACAAAATCTTTCATTTATTTTGTTTATCTTTTGCCGAGTTAGATTTATGTGTTTATAAAAACGTAATAAGTGTAATTGTTTACAATTTTCATTCGATAAAGTGTAGGTTGCTGTCCTGTTATTTTCATTTTTGGTACGATTCGCGTTTTGTTTTATAAACAATTTAGAAAAGTGAGACGGCTCATTTTGAAGACAAACGTCGCATAAGATCCGATTTTACCTTTTAAAAATATTTATTTCCAAGCACAACCCAATCCATTCATCTTAAAAATGATTTCTATGGAGATAAGACAGGAAACTAAATCAAACCACTGTCTACCATGACGGAGGTCATGCATTGCCATTGCTAAGAAGTATGACCAAAACAGAATGTTGTTAGTTGTGGTGCTTGTAATGGTTAGCAACATATATATTTCTTTTTTTTTTCTCTCTCTCTCTTTTATAAACATTATAACCATATGAACATTAATATATATAACAAGTAAGCGTATAGTATTATCATACACATGATTCTTCAAGGAGATAACAATATACATATAAATCTAGAAATTTATACCATTTGATAACATTTTGGTTTTTTTGATTCTACAAGGAGATAATAATATACATATAAATCTTAAAATGTATACGATTTTATAACATTTTGCTTTTTATTTCATATTACCCAAAGGTTAATTTAAGAAAATTAATGTATTGAAACAATTGTAGAACAGGCGTACATGGTATTGTTTTTAAACATACATTGACATATACATCTATATTTTTTCTGATTTTACATGTATGGATAAAAAGCCATAGCCATATGCTATACCCCGGCGTCGTCGTCGACGTCTGGACCTGGTTAAAGTTTTTGGTGCAGGTCCTGTATCTAAGTTATTACTTGTCCTATCTTCACCAAACTTGCTTGAATGATACAATTGGATCTACTTATGAACTTGAAAGACTTGCTGAATCTGGGCCATGAATTTCAGATGCTGGAGGAGGTTAAGGTTTATGAAGCTGGTTAAAGTTTTTGGAGCAGATGCCCTCTGATGATTATTTCTTAGTTATTACTGGTCCTAACTTCACCAAACTTGCATTGACGGTGTGTCTTATGATACTGATGCACCTGACAGGCATGAATGCTGAATCTAGCCATAGGTTTCGGATGCTGAATGATTTTAAGGTTTTTAGAGTTGGTTAAAGTTTTTTGAGCAGGTGCCCATTGATCAACAAATCGTAGTTATTATTGGTTCAATCTCTATCAAATTTGAATAGATGATGCATCTTGTGATTCTGTTGCACTCCACAGGCCGGATGCTGAATCAGAGCCATAGGTTTCAGATGCTAGAGAAGGTTTAGTTTTTTGGAACAGGTCACATGTTTAATAGATAATTGTACTATTTCAAACTTGTATGGTTGATTTAAATATATAAATTAATCACAGAGGTAGCTTCAGATACAGGGGCGGATCTCCATTATCAAGGATACTAAACAAAACATCCTACCTCACTCAAACTTGCTTGATAGATGTGTTTGATGTTAAATGATATAACATGATTGCTATGATATAGTATTGTATGATATGAAACACTATTGTTTTAAATGATACAATATTATATCATATAATAGTATATTGTAAAAAAAAAAATATGATACTATGATATTGTATCATATTTTTTTATATTTTAATATGATACTGTCATATACGATATTGTATATTATGATATAATATTGTATTATATGATATTGTATTCCATAATATATTATTGTATCACATGATAGTGTATCATATGATATTGCAATATATAATATTATATCATATGATACGATATTGTATGCTATGATATTGTATTATATAATATATTATTGTATCACATGATATTGTATGATATAATATTATGATATATGCTATTGCAGATGCAGAAACTCAAGCATCTTTTTAATGTCAACTTCAGAGTACTTGTGTGCACAATCCGAATGGCTTCTAACAAAATGATATACGATATTGTGTCAAACCACACTACAGTATCCATGATTTGAATATCTAAGATCATTAACTATGATTTTCATATAATATACGATAAAGGTGGTCTCATAAAGGTGATGACTCATAAAGGTGATGCCTCTTAAAGGTGAGCTTTGTAATCTGTGATTACTTATGTTTATCTCTTGATCGTTGCCAATTTTAAAACCAGGTATTTCTCTCAAACATTTTATACGAATAGCTAATGTTTCTACCGTCAAAATAAATAGTAATGCAGATATTGGGCATCCTTGTCTAATACCTCTGGTCATATCACACGTTTTAGAAATAAATCCATTATTTTTTCCTCTGAATTTAGGATTATTATACAAAATTTTTATCCATTTCATAAAGTGTGATCCAAAATTTAGAGCTTTTAATGTTTCAAACATAAAAGACCATTCTAAAGCTTTCTCAATGTATAAAAATAAAAGAGTTCCGTTTTTATTTTGATCTTCACAATAGTCAAAAATGTCCTGAATTAATCTTGCGTTATATCTAATATATCTACCTTTAACATATGCTGATTGCTCATTGTTAATTAGTTTTGGGATCACTGTTTGAAGTCGTTTGGCTAATACAAATGCTAAAATCTTATAGTCGCAGTTAGTTAAACTAATGGGTCTATAATTTTTGACTTTGTCTCTATCGCCTTTTTTGTGTATAAGACTAATTACTGACATTCTCTGTGTAATAGTAGGCTCTTCCACTGTGAAAGATGTTATAAATGCATCATAGAAGTACGTTTTAATTTCATTCCAAAATAAGTTATAGAACTCAACTGGTATTCCGTCTAATCCTGGAGATTTCTTATTTTTCATATTTTTAATTGCTTTTTCACATTCTTCTATTGAGGGTGAATCATCACAATAGTTTTTTTTTTCATTATCATTAAGTTTTGATTTTATTTCAGTTTCATTTATATATCTTAAAATTTCTTTGTTTAGTGGTAATTGGGATGTATAAAGATGTTCATAAAATTTACACAGTGGTCCTAATATTTCATTTTTCAAGCAGATTTGTTTCCGTCGTCAAGTTTTACCATAACATTATTTTGTTGTCGACTTTGTTCTAATTTTAAAAAGTACGAGGTACATTTTTCACCTAATTTTATCCAATTGGCCCTATATCTAATATACGCCCCTCTTCAATTCTTATCATATATTTCATCTAGCTCTTTTTCAAGTTGTTTTTACGTGTTATGTATTTCATTAAAAGGTCCTTCTTTAATGTCTCTAATGTTTCTTTCTATATTTGTTTTTTTTGAAGTTGCTACTCTTTTGTTTTAAGAAGTCAATGAGAAATCTTTAATGATATATTTCACAGTTTCCCTTCGTTCATGAGGGCAATTTCTCTTTTTGAGTTCTGATTCCTTGTTTCGTAATAACTCTTTTAATTGGGTTTGATATTTTATATCTAATTAATGTGATGTGTTCATTTTCCAGTACCCTGGCCCACTTTTATTTTTATTTAGAATAATGTCTATTCTCATTCCTAGGTGATCGCTCATTCTATTTCGGTTTACTTGCGGACAATTTCTAAATATGAATGAGTCACTGGAGAGTAAGAAATTTTCCGACATAAAAATGTAATCTATTCGACTACTTTGTGTATTTTGTGCATTGCACCATGTAAATCCAGATTTTGTGTCGTTAAGTTTTTTCCATGTATCAATCAAATGAAATTGTTCAGCAATAGATTTAAAATGATGTGTGCTTGTTTACAATTAAAATCTCCTACCATTAACATATTATTTTCATTAAGAGCAATTTTTTTAACACAAGATTTAGCATTTGTAAAAAAAAAAAACTTTTCTATCAAACACCTTTTTTGGAGCTTGAAAAACAATAAAATGTATGCCCTCGCCATCTTGCATTATATATATATGTTCTTTTAATTCTATAAAATGGGTTTCTTGTAACATAACAATGTCAATATCAATATCTTGAAATCAATCATATAAAGTATTACGTTTGTTATAATCGTTTAAACCCCTTGAGTTAAGGGAAAACATTTCATCAAATCGAGGTTCATGAGTAAGGGGTACTGATAAGAGTGATACCTCAGTTATCTTCTGAATGTTGGCTATCATCTCCCGCGTAAAGGCTGTCGTGAGAGCGTTTGGTGGGCCTATCTTTCAGTTGACTGACGAAAACAGTGATCTCCTGCTGTGTTTGTTTCGACGCCTTCCGGGCAGGTTGTCTCGGGACTGAGAGGCTACGGTTGGCGCGATTTTTGAAGGTATTTCTGGGTAACCGAAGTTTTTATTTGCCCCAGCTTGTTGGATCCAGGCCATGCTTTCGGTTTTGTGTGCAGGGTTGCATGCTCGTCGATACCACTTCCCCCAGAAATCGTCGTAGGTAGCTTCAACTATTACGCACTTTGGAGCACATATTTTGACTTTATCTCGAAAAACTTCGACTTGGTTGAGTTTTGCCTCAACTATACTCGTCATAACTTCTACTTTTTCAGTTTCCCATGCGGAATTTGTGTTGATAATATCGCCGATACGCTTAGCATTGAGTATTCACACTTTTGATAAGCTCAGCAGCATTGATATCACCGTAGCGCAATGCCTTTGTCAGCTGGAACGCATGTTCTGCAGATTTATGATTTTCAACGCTAAGGAATACGTTTACTCAGAATGAAAAAAAATTTCACTAATGATATTGAAAAACCATCTATTGTGTAACATAGACCTTTGATTGTACGGTTATTTTTCACTTTCAAAAAAGTAAGTCATAGACCTACTGTTTGAGTTAATGGCCATTGTATATTTTTTGAAATTTTAAGAAAAATCTCTAAAAATTTTACACTACGATTGAGATTTTCTCAATTGTGAGAATAATACAAATTATTAAATTCTTTTAAATACTGAATACAGTTTATAAATTGCAGTGGCATTAAAAAGATACAAAGCATTAAGTTTTCATTGACAATTTTTAAAAATATTCCACTCCGAATTTCCTCTATCAGTTTTCAAATTCCTACCCATTTTGGATTCAATTTAACAAAAATTTGAATGATGATAACACTGAAACATTTATAAATTTAATCTAATTATATTGACCTTATTTCGCGGGCATAAATTTATATGAGGTCAATGATCGAAATTTTGAGATACATATACGGTGTCATTTAACGTGTTTTTTTTCCATTATTCAATATTTTTGTTTTGCGTGCCATACGATTATCTAAATTCATCTATGCTAACTAACAAATAAAATCTTAACTTTAAATATTATAACACTGCCAAAAATATTTCAGCGAAAAACAATGTCTGAATTTCCTCTGTTTTGCTTGAAATCCATTTTTGTTTGTGACTGGTTCCATTATATAGTGAAAATATCGAATGCTATGTCAATAATAATCCATTTTACCAATGCATTTAACAATCCGAATTTGTGAATTCAAACCCTAAGTAAACAACTTCCTTAACGTTAACATCAACGGGATAACAATTTGACAAAACATTTTTGTTACCGTGGAAAGCCATGATATTCTCACTATCTTCTTCGTATTGCTCGCATTTTTCCGAACCGGGATCAAGACCAGTTTGCTTGCACACTTTGCATCGCTTGTCGTTTTTGCAATTGCGCGCATAGTGGCCGTTTTCCGAGCAGTTTTTACATCTTATTTCCTGTTTAGCTTTGTTTTGACCAAAATGATAAATTCGGCATTTTCGACCTGCACAGTAAGACACTCTTGGCAGATACGTACCGTCTGGTAATGGGACAATGTATACGAACCGATTGCCGTTCAGTACGCTTGTCATTTTCCCTGTTACCGGATTCCTGATGTTAAATTCATACCGTTTTTCACTCTTTGATACGACATTGAAATTCAACAGCATTGATCTCTGTATCTTGTACGGAAGCCCAGAGACTATGACCTTCAGAACCCGATTTCTTGAATTCGTAGAACGAGAGGAAAAGGGATTGGAATGATAGACCGACACAGTTTGGTTTTTGAACTGAAATCCCTCGCGTAGGAGTTTCTGTCTGCATTCTATATATATAACATATATATTTCTTAAATTCCCGTTAGCCAGTCTTACATGTATAGAAAATTATATCTACAATGTTACAAAGACCATTTCTTAGAAATTTACTCAGCCAAACGAAGCGCAACTATACAGTAATAAGATGGTCTAACTGCCGGTTGTTTCTGCTGGCCTCCATTAGATAAGAAGAGACTTATTCTGTGATTAGCTTGAGGTGCCTCTAGTAATTTTCCTAATTAAGGCGAACGGCGTCTATGAGCAAATTCGAATGCGTTTTAGGGCGAACGGGCATATATTTCCTCTTAATAAAGTAACAAATGCCCGTGGTTTCTTCAAATGTTTCGTGGTCATAGGTCGTGTTTGTATGAATAACTTGGATTGAAATGCGAAAATGGTTTCTTATTAAAGTGCCCTGGAAGTACCCCGATGAAGCGTTGAAAATTTGTGCGAAAATTTTTGTGTTTCTATATTCTTCCGAATGTAGAAAAGATGTCAACATTTCCAATTATAAATCTACGTAAGAAATTTGTCTCTGGGTAGATATAAATTAAGTGTTTATCTAAAATTCTAGATTTTTCCATTCTACCGATTTCAATAGTACTTCTCTTTGACAGGGATGTGTATTTTTATTAATATTCATCAAAAAGTGAAAGAAACTGCTGGCACATGCTATAGCATGTGTTTGACTTCAAATGACATTAAAGGGGGGGGGGGGGTTGGGGAGGATATCAATTTTAAAAATATATCGCTATAAATAAAAATTAAAATCCCTGCGGTACTCGAACTTCGGACCGCCACGTCAGTCGACCGAAGGTATACCCACAACAGAGATATACGTTCCCATTAGTTGTGGTACTTGAAGGAAAGGCAAGATCTGCTATGAACAGTCTGCTGATAAAAACTGGATGACATTTTACCATTGGCTATCATAAAAAAAAATTCGTAGTAGTCTCTGATATAGTTATTCATTTTCTTTTTATAAATAAATACATGTATTACTATAAAGATACGTATGTTTTATTAGTAATTTCTATTAGATTACTAGAATTTTTAGTTAGCTATTTATGTTATAATGTTTACAACTTGAAGAATTTTCGGTACCAAAATATATATAGCTACATCTATAAGTAATTGTATCTAAGACATAAAGTTATATCGTATGAAATTATTTTGTGTACAACGTATACTAGTTTTGAATTAAACGATATCACGTGATACGATGGTGGTGTCATATGTTTCCTTATTATATCAAAACAATTCCGTATTATTTGGATAATAGCGTTGATAAAAGTATCAATGGCTAGGTTTTCTGAACTGAATAAAGTATCACTGGGTTTTTTTATTCAATGACAACACGATGGACATCTGTGCATAAATGGAGTTCCAGTGGGTAATCTTTGAAGTATTGGTCATTCTCTTGACGTATTTCTCCAAAGGTCAGTATAGAAATATTTCAACTAATGTGGGTATACAAAGTACATTTGTCTGGTGTAAAAACACTTATAAGCTCATATCATAATTAATGGAAATTTTCAGGAGTGTTGAGTTTTGTTGGATACAATGTCACACAAAGTTCTACATCATTAACTCAGAATGGGCCTGAAAAAGCTGTGGATGACAAAAAAGACACGTGTGCAGAGACCAACTTTGGTGAAGGTAGCTACTGGAGGATACAGTTTAACCAAACCATTACTGTAAAAAGTGTGGAACTACGCCTGAAAGGAGGTGAGTATTTAAAACACAAATAAAAAGTAAGAAAATATTGTAGATTAACATACACAAGACAAATGAGTGTATTTTATGTAATTTTACATGTTTAAGGTAACTACACAATAGAAGTCCGAAATTCATTAAAGAAGGTTTCAGACCGACATGTTTGTGCTTCGGAGCATCTCCCTTTTGTATCGGTAAAATATACAGTGAATGTTAGCTGTGAACCAGCGGTGCGTGGGGATATCATCGTTGTAAACAGAGTTAACAGTGGACCTTTAAGCTTATGTGATTTCAAACTCAGAGGTATTCTAATTTCAACAAAATGATATAATTTTCATATAGAACAGAGAAATTTTTAGATAATTAACAAGTACTCAAAAATGGCGGGGTTTTTTCAGTGTGTGAGCTTAGCAGCCATGGCAAACCATGTCAAATGTGTACAGTAGACACCACCTGTAGACAATGTGACCACGCCCACTATGGAGCCTCGTGTGAAAACACCTGTTCCCCTTGGTGTATACCTGGATCATGTGATGAAATGACCGGGGAGTGTAACTGTAAAACAGGCTTTAGTGGAAAGCAATGTCAGCTTAAAAGTAAATATTATTTACGATTGTTATATAATCAATTAAGATAGATATACGATATATTATTTACAGTGGAATCATCATTGTTCGTGGGGGACCAATGTTCGTGGCTTGTGTGGCTATTCCTTGCCCACTAATTACATTCCCACGAACATATATACAATCATTTGTTTAATATTTATTAAAATTATCCCGATTACACTACCAACGAAATTACGTCCCCACGAACCAGGAACATTTTGGCTACCCACGAACATTGACCCCCACGAATAAAAATAATTCCACAGTATTTGGCATTTACGGTATTAAATTTCTATTCGATTACATGTATGTTGCAAACACAGCCCTTATATTTCATGACAATTGAATTTTATTCAAACATTAAAATTGCTGATTAATAAAAGTTATGGAAGTGCCTTGTGATATGTGATATATTGAATTCGTCATTATATGTTGACAAAAATGCACAAAAGATTACAAGCGTATATAACTTGCAATATTACAACTCAACTATAAATATAACATACATTTAAAGTCAACTTGTTACGAGTAATTAGCAAATTCGCTTACACTTATACATGAACTTTACTTTTAAAAGGGAGATAAAGCTAGCTTTTTCTCATAAAAAAAAATACATACCCTATACCTAATAATACACAAAGTACACATCGCCGCCATCTTGAATTTATTTCAAAATGTCACATCAGGTGGAAGTTTCGCTTGAAAATCGTTGGTAAAATTTTTTTACGATAAATTCGATATGGCGGCGATGGGTACCTTGTGTATTACAAGGTATAGGGTTTATATTTTTATAATGAGAAAAATATATAACGTCAGGTGCCTCTGTTTCCAGGTCTGAATAACCATTTGAGAGGACGAATCCGAACCCAATAAGTTGGAAGGGGCCCCCAAACAAACCCGACTTAATTTTGATTTGCATACTAGATACAGTAATTAAATTTTTTTCTCGTGAAATAAAGGCATCTATTTTCTATGGAAGAAAATAAATGCTATTATTTATGATTACTTCGATAATCTATTACAAGAAAGATGTAAATATACATTGTAAAATATTATCTTTGATGATTCATGCGGACTATGAAGGTAGTGTTCATTGCAGAAAAAAATGTCTGCAATGTCGCTACCTCCATATCACGCATGAATCATCAAGAAAGTTTTTCATTGTTTAAATATATGTTGTCTAACATCATTCTATCACTTAAACATCATCTTAAAAATCGGTAATGATGAAAAATTGATATTTACCGCGTTATGTATGTTTAAAACAGGGGAATTCCTATACATGTCTTCCGTTCACGAACTCTTGAACTCTTATTGGCTTACCCAAAATAAAAGCGATATAGATATCTTGGCGGACAAATTTAAGTTGTGATGCTTACAAACACAAAAAATGCCGACACATGGACGGAACAACACTTGTATATATTTGGATTCTTTGAAAACATAATGGTATGTGCCTGACATTTTAGACATTGTCAAATTAACTGTAAGAAATGTTTGATCTCGTGCACAAAGTGCAATGTGAAATCGGAGAATTGCACGATTTGTTCGATTTCTAAGTTTGTGGAAAGGTTTGAAATAAACTTCCAACACAAAAGTGAACCATGTGACATCAATTATCAATAAAACAATTGATCTGGAGTATTAACAAAGGTGTCGAAGACAAGATCGCTTAGGTAAGTACCTAAATCATTATCATACATGGTTTTTAATCTTAAAGTTAGCATAACGTGATCGATAATGAGATTATGAAATCAGATACATTTATTGATTGAGGTTTGATGTCTCTGTCATTACAACATCATTTGACCTAATTCTTTTAATGGTTGCATCCTGTTAGAAAAATGATTTATTGTGATAAAAATGCACGTTATTTTCATGCACAAAAATGACTGCACTATATGTGTTGTATACTCAACCATTATGTATTTAACAACTGTCTTAATTTCATTAGTTTTCATATTCGTAGCTATCGGCATTATCCAACTTAATAGGGAAGACTGAGATGAACAGTGATAGGACCTTCAATTCCACAAAGAGTATTTTTTTTATTTTTCAGCAGGTGCACAGCAAAGTATACCATTTTGACGGACATGTACAACTGACGACGTTCTTTTACAGGCACTTGAGGACAAGCCCCCTCACCGCCCCCTCCCCCTCCTTGTGAAGTCGACTTTTCTACTACGTAGTCTTCTTAATTGGAATGGGGAGAGGTCAAGTCCTCAAGCACATGCAACATTCTATATACTGGGTTTTGTTAAGGTTTTGTCTATATCTTTTGTTGAGTATGCACATATAAGATAAATACCCAACAGAATTACAACGTTAACGTCTTGCCTGTTGCCTTCCAATTTGCTTTGGTCCATGTTCCACATAGCTTCTTTTTTATATTTTACAAAATCTTTCATTTATTTTGTTTATCTTTTGCCGAGTTAGGTTTATGTGTGTATAAAAACGTAATAAGTGTAATTGTTTACAATTTTCATTCTATAAAGTGTAGGTTGCTGTCCTGTTATTTTTGGTACGATTCACGTTTTGTTTTATTAACAATTTAGAAAGTGAGACGGCTCATTTTGAAGACAAACGTCGGATAAGATCCGATTTTACCTTTTAAAAATATTTATTTCCAAGCACAACCCAATCCATTCATCTCAAAAATGATTTCTATGGAGATAGGACAGGAAACTAAATCAAACCACTGTCTTCCATGACGGAGGTCATGCATCGCCATTGCTAAGAAGAATGACCAAAACAGAATGTTGTCAGTTGTGGTGCTTGTAAAGGTTATCAACATATATATTTCTTCTTTTTTCTCTCTCTCTCTCTCTCTCTTTTATGAACATTATAACCATATGAACATTAATATATATAACAAGTAAGCGTACAGTATTATCATACACATTATTCTACAAGGAGATAACCATATAACGTTTCGCTTTTTTTGATTCTACAAGGAGATAATAATATACATATAAATCTAAAAATGTATACGATTTGATAACATTTTGCTTTTCATTTTATATTATACAAAGGGTAATTTAAGAAAATTAATGTATTGAAACAACTGTAGAACAGGCGTACATGGTATTGTTTTTAAACATACATTGACATATATATCTATATTTTTCTGATTTTACATGTATGGATAAAAAGCCATAGCCATATGCTATACCCCGGCGTCGTCGCCGACGTCCGGACCTGGTTAAAGTTTTTGGTGCAGGTCCTGTATCTAAGTTATTACTTGTCCTATCTTCACCAAACCTGCATGGATGATACAATTGGATCTACTTATGAACTTGAAAAACTTGCTGAATCTGGGCCATGAATTTCAGATGCTGGAGGAGGTTAAGGTTAATGGAGCTGGTTAAAGTTTTTGGAGCAGGTGCCCTCTGATGATTATTTCTTAGTTATTACTGGTCCTAACTTCACCAAACTTGCATGGACGGTGTGTCTTATGATACTGATGCACCTGACAGGCTTGAATGCTGAATCTAGCCATAGGTTTCGGATGCTGAATGAGGTTAAGGTTTTTAGAGCTGGTTAAAGTTTTAAGAGCAGGTGCCCATTGATCAACAAATCGTAGTTATTATTGGTTCAATCTTTATCAAATTTGAAAAGATGATGCATCTTGTGATTCTAATACACTCCACAGGCCGGATGCTGAATCAGAGCCATAGGTTTCAGATGCTAGAGAAGGTTTAGTTTTTTGGAACAGGTCACATGTTTAATAGATAATTGTACTATTTCAAACTTGTATGGTTGATTTAAATATTTAAATTAATCACAGATGTAGCTTCAGATACAGGGGCGGATCTCCATCATCAAGGATACTAAAAAAAATCCTACCTCACTCAAACTTGCTTGATAGATGTGTTTGATGTTAAATGATATAACATGATTCCTATTGTATGATATGAAACACTATTGTATTAAATGATACAATATTATATCATAAAATAGTATATTGTAAAAAAAAAATTATGATACTATGATATTGTATCATATTTTTTTATATTATAATATGATACTGTCATATATGATATTGTATATTATAATACAATATTGTATTATATGATATTGTATTCCATAATATATTATTGTATCACATGATAGTGTATCATATGATATTGCAATATATCATCTTATATCATATGATACGATATTGTTTGCTATGATATTGTATTATATAAAATATTATTGTATCACATGATATGGTATGATATAATATTATAATATATGCTATTGCAGATGCAGAAACTCAAGCATCTTTTTAATGTCAACTTCAGAGTACTTGTGTGCACAATCCGAATGGTTTTTAACAAAATGATATACGATATTGTGTCAAACCACACTACAGTATCCATGATTTGAATATCTAAGATCATTAACTATGATTTTCATATAATACGATAAAGGTGGTCTCATAAAGGTGATGCCTCATAAAGGTGATGCCTCGTCTTGGTGAGCTTTGTAATCTGTGATTACCAAATATGTTTATCTCTTTATCGTTGCCAATTTTAAAACCAGGTATTTCTCTCAAACTTTTTATACGAATAGCTAATGTTTCTACCGTCAAAATAAATAGTAATGCAGATATTGGGCATCCTTGTCTAATACCTCTGGTCATATCACATGTTTTAGAAATAAATCCATTATTTTTTACTCTGAATTTAGGATTATTATACAATATATTTGTCCATTTCATAAAGTTTGGTCCAAAATTTAGAGCTTTTAATGTTTCAAACATAAAAGACCATTCTAAAGCTTTCTTAAGGTCTAAAAATAAAAGAGTTCCGTTTTTATTTTGATCTTCACAATAGTCAAAAATGTCCTGAATTAATCCTGGAGATTTATTATTTTTCATATTTTTAATTGCTTTTTCACATTCCTTTATTGAGGGTGAAACATCACAATAGTTTTTTTTTCATTATCATTAAGTTTTGATTTTATTTCAGTTTTATTTATATATATCAAAATATCTTTGTTTAGTGGTAATTTGGATGTATAAAGATGTTCATAAAATTTACAAAGTGCTCCTAATATTTCATTTTTGCTATAAACAGATTTGTTTCCGTCGTCAATTTTTACCATAACATTATTTTGTTGTCGACTTTGTTCTAATTTTAAAAAGTACGAGGTACATTTTTCACCTTGTTTTATCCAATTGGCCCTATATCTAATATACGCCCCTCTTCAATTCTTATCATATATTTCATCTAGCTCTTTTTCAAGTTGTTTTATGTGTTATGTATTTTATTAAAAGGTCCTTCTTTAATTTCTCTAATGTTTCTTTCTATATTTGTTTTTTTGAAGTTGCTACTCTTTTCTTTTAAGAAGTCAATTGAGAAATCTTTAATGATATATTTCGCAGTTTCCCTCCGTTCATGAGGGCAATTTCTATCTTTGAGTTCTGATTCCTTGTTTCGTAATAACTCTTTTAATTGGGTTTCATATTTAATATCTAATAAATGTGATGTGTTCATTTTCCAGTACCCTGGCCCTCTTTTATTTTTATTTAGAATAAAGTCTATTCTCATTCCTAGGTGATCACACATTCTATTTTGGTTTACTTGCGGACAATTTCTAAGTATTAATGAGTCAATGGAGAGTAAGAAATTTTCCGAATTAAGAATATAATCTATTCGACTACTTGGTGTATTTTGTGCATTGCACCATGTAAATCCAGATTTTGCGTCGTTAAGTTTTTTCCATGTGTCAATCAAATGAAATTGTTTAGCAATAGATTTAAAATGATGTGTGCTGGTTGACAATTAAAATCTCCTACCATTAACATATTATTTTCATTAAGAGCAATTTTTTTAACACAAGATTTAGCAGTTGTAAAAAAAAAGCTTTTCTATCAAACACCTTTTTTGGAGCATATGAATTGACAATACTTAAATTCCATCTTTAATTTTTATATTAAGTAATAACTTTCGACCATCAGATGACCTATGATAATTGATTAGTTCAAAAGGAAAATCTGTTTTTATAAAAATAGAAACACCCCTACTTGACTGTGAGCTTGAAAAACAATGAAATGTATGCCCTCGCCATCTTGCATTATATATGTGTTCTTTTAATTCTATAAAATGGGTTTCTTGTAACATAACAATGTCAATATCAATATCTTGAAATCAATCATATAAAGTATTACGTTTGTTATAATCGTTTAAACCCCTTGTGTTAAGGGAAACATTTCATTAAATCGAGGTTCATGAGTAAAGGGTACTCATTAGAGTGATACCAAAGTTATCTTCTGAATGTTGGCTATCATCTCCCGCGTAAGGGCTGTCGTGAGAGCGTTTGGTGGGCCCATCTTTCAGTTGACTGACGAAAACAGTGATTTCCTGCTGTGTATGTTTCGATGCCTTCCGGGCAGGTTGTCTCGGGACTGAGAGGCTACGGTTGGCGCGATTTCTTTGACGGTATTTCTGGGCAACCGAAGTTTTTATTTGCCCCAGCTTGTTGGATCCAGGCCATGCTATCGGGTTGCATGCTCGTCGATACCACTTCCCCCAGAAATCGTCGTAGGTAGCTTCAACTATTACGCACTTTGGAGCACATATTTTGACTTTATCTCGAAAAACTTCGACTTGGTTGAGATTTGCCTCAACTATACTCGTCATAACTTCTACTTTTTCAGTTTCCCATGCGGAATTTGTGTTGATAGTATCGCCGATACGCTTAGCATTTAGTATTCACACTTTTGATAAGCTCAGCAGCATTGATATCACCGTTGCGCAGTGCCTTTGTCAGCTGGAACGCATGTTCTGCAGATTTATCATTTTCAACGCTAAGGATTACGTTTACTCAGAATGAAAAAAAAATTTCACTGATGATAATGAAAAACCTTCTATTACGGTTATTTTTCACTTTCAAAAAAGTAGGTCATAGACCTACTGTTTGAGTTAATGGCCATTGTACATTTTTTGAAATTTTAAGAAAAATCTCTAAAAAATTTACACTACGATGGAGATTTTCTCAATTGTGAGAATAATACAAATTATTAAATTCTTTTAAATACTGAATACAGTTTATAAATCTCAGTGACATTAAAAAGATACAAAGCATTAAGTTTTCATTGACAATTTTTAAAAATATTCCAGTCCCAATTTCCTCTATCAGTTTTCAAATCCCTACCCATTTTGGATTCAATTCAACAAAAATTTGAATGATGATAACACTAAAACATTTATAAATTTAAACCAATTATATTGACCTTATTTTGCGGGCATAAAATTTATATGAGGTCAATAATCGAAATTTTGAGATACATGTACGGTGTCTTATAACGTTTTTTTTTTTTTTTGCATTATTCAATATTTCTGTTTTGCGTGCCATACGATTATCTAAATTCATCTATGCTAACTAACAAATAAAATCTTAACTTTAAATATTATAACACTGCCAAAAATATTTCAGCGAAAAACAATTAGTCTGAATTTCCTCTGTTTTGCTCGAAATCCATTTTTGTTTGTGCCTGATTCCATTATATAGTGAAAATATCGAATGCTATGTCAATAATAATTCATTTCATAAATACTGTTTGTGTTTAGACCAAATTTTACTCATGGCATTGAACTTTTTAACAATCCGAGTTTGAGAACTCAAACCCTAAGTAAACAACTTCCTTAACGTTAACATCAACGTGATAAAAATTTGACAAAACATTTTTGTTACCGTGGAAAGCCATGATATTCTCACTATCTTCTTCGTCTTGCTCGCATTTTTCCGAACCGGGATCAAGACCAGTTTGCTTGCACACTTTGCATCGCTTGTCGTTTTTGCAATTGCGCGCATAGTGGCCGTTTTCCGAGCAGTTTTTACATCTTATTTCCTGTTTAGCTTTGTTTTGACCAAAATGATAAATTCGGCATTTTCGTCCTGCACAGTAAGACACTCTTGGCAGATACGTACCGTCTGGTAATGGGACAATGTATACGAACCGATTGCCGTTCAGTACGCTTGTCATTTTCCCTGTTACCGGATTCCTGATGTTAAATTCATACCGTTTTTCACTCTTTAATTCGACATTGAAATTCAACAGCATTGATCTCTGTATCTTGTACGGAACCCCAGAGACTGTGACCTTCAGAACCCGATTTCTTGAATTCGTAGAACGAGAGGAAAAGGGATTGGAATCAAAGACCGACACAGTTTGGTTTTTGAACTGAAATCCCTCGCGTAGGAGTTTCTGTCTGCATTCTATATATATAACATATATATTTCTTAAATTCCCGTTAGCCAGTCTTACATGTATAGAAAATTATATCTACAATGTTACAAAGACCATTTCTTAGAAATTTACTCAGTCAAACGAAGCGCAACTATACAGTAATAAGATGGTCTAACTGCCGGTTGTTTCTGCTGGCCTCCATTAGATAAGAAGAGACTTTTTCTGTGATTAGCCTGAGGTGCCTCTAGTAATTTTCCTAATTAAGGCGAACGGCGTCTATGAGCGAATTCGAATGCGTTTTAGGGCGAACGGGCATATATTTCCTCTTAATAAAGTAACAAATGCCCGTGGTTTCTTCAAATGTTTCGTGGTCAAGGTCGTGTTTGTATGAATAACTTGGATTGAAATGCGAAAATGGTTTCTTATTAAAGTGCCCTGGAAGTACCCCGATGAAGCGTTGAAAATTTGTGCGAAAATTTTTGTGTTTCTATATTCTTCCGAATGTAGAAAAGATGTCAACATTTCCAATTATAAATCTACGTAAGAAATTTGTCTCTGGGTAGATATAAATTAAGTGTTTATCTAAAATTCTAGATTTTTTCATTCTACCGATTTCAATAGTACTTCTCTTTGACAGGGATGTGTATTTTTATTAATATTCATCAAAAAGTGAAAGAAACTGCTGGCACATTCTATAGCATGTGTTTGACTTCAAATGACATTAAAAAGGGGGGGGGGGGGGGTTGGGGAGGATATCAATTTTAAAAATATATCGCTATAAATAAAAATTAAAATCCCTGCGGTACTCGAACTTCGGACTTCCACGTCAGTCGACCGAAGGTATACCCACTACAGAGATGTACGTTCCCATTAGTTGTGGTACTTGAAGGAAAGGCAAGATCTGCTATGAACAGTCTGCTGATAAAAACTGGGTGACATTTTACCATTGGCTATCATAAAAAAAATTCGTAGTAGTCTCTGATATAGTTATTCATTTTTTTTTTATAAATAAATACATGTATTACTATAAAGATACGTATGTTTTATTAGTAATTTCTATTAGATTACTAGAATTTTTAGTTAGCTATTTATGTTATAATGTTTACAGCTTGAAGAATTTTCGGTACCAAAATATCTATAGCTACATCTATAAGTAATTGTATCTAAGACATAAAGTTATATCGTATGAAATTATTTTGTGTACAACGTATACTAGTTTTGAATTAAACGATATCACGTGATACGATGGTGGTGTCATATGTTTCCTTATTATATCAAAACAATTCCGTATTATTTGGATAATAGCGTTGATAAAAGTATCAATGGCTAGGTTGTCTCAACTGAATAAAGTATCACTGGGTTTTTTTATTTAATGACAACACGATGGACATCTGTGAATAAATGGAGTTCCAGTGGGTAATCTTTGAAGTATTGGTCATTCTCTTGACGTATTTCTCCAAAGGTCAGTATAGAAATATTTCAACTAATGTGGGTATACAAAGTACATTTGTCTGGTGTAAAAACACTTATAAGCTCATATCATAATTAATGGAAATTTTCAGGAGTGTTGAGTTTTGTTGGATACAATGTCACACAAAGTTCTACATCATTAACTCAGAATGGGCCTGAAAATGCTGTGGATGACAAAAAAGACACGTGTGCAGAGACCGACTTTGGTGAAGGTAGCTACTGGAGGATACAGTTTAACAAAACCATTACCGTAAAAAGTGTGGAACTACGCCTGAAAGGAGGTGAGTATTTTGAAATACAAATAAAAAGTAAGAAAATATTGTAGATTAACATACACAAGACAAATGAGTGTATTTTATGTAATTTTACATGTTTAAGGTAACTACACAATAGAAGTCCGAAATTCATTAAAGAAGGTTTCAGACCGACATGTTTGTGCTTCGGAGCATCTCCCTTTTGTATCGGTAAAATATACAGAGAATGTAAGTTGTAAATCAGCGGTGCGTGGAGATATCATCGTTGTAAACAGAGTTGACAGTGGACCTTTAAGCTTATGTGATTTCAAACTCAGAGGTATTCTAATTTCAACAAAATGATATAATTTTCATATAGAACAGAGAAATTTTTTAGATAATTAACGAGTACTCAAAAATGGCGGGGTTTTTTCAGTGTGTGAGCTTAGCAGCCATGGCAAACCATGTCAAATGTGTACAGTAGACACCACCTGTAGACACTGTGACCACGCCCACTATGGAGCCTCGTGTGAAAACACCTGTTCCCCTGGGTGTATACCTGGATCATGTGATGAACTGACCGGGGAGTGTAACTGTAAAACAGGCTTTAGTGGAAAGCAATGTCAGCTTACAAGTAAATATTATTTACGATTGTTATATAATCAATTAAGATAGATATACGATATATTATTTACTGTGGAATCATCATTGTTCGTGGGGGACCAATGTTCGTGGCTTGTGTGGGTAATCCTTGCCCACGAATTTACATTCCCACGAACGTATATACAATCATTTGTTTAATATTTATTAAAATTATCCCGATTACACTACCAACGAAATTACGTCCCCACGAACCAGGAACATTTTGGCTACCCACGAACATTGACCCCCACGAATAAACTGATTCCACAGTATTTGGCATTTACGGTATAACATTTCTGTTAGATTATGTTGCAAACATAGCCCTTATATTTCATGACAATTGACTTTTATTCAAACATTAAAATTGCTGATTGATAAAAGTTATGGAAGTGCCTTGTGAGATGTGATATATTGAACGCGCCATTAGGTGTTGACAAAAATGCACAAAAGATTACAAGCGTATACAACTTGCAATGTTACAACTCATCTATAAATATAATGTACATTTAAAGTCAACTTGTTACAAGTAATTAGCAAATTCGCTTACACTTATACATGAACACTACTTGGTAAAGGGAGATATAGCTAGTGAGAAAGAAATGAAAGATAGAGAGAAATACTTGAAGCAACCAGATTTATAAATTGGGTGTTTGTAGTTATGTATTTTATTTCTTACTAAGTCTTATATGTCTTGCTTAAATATAATCATGATATTAAATCGCTTATTTTTTTTTCTGCAAAAACAAGAAGATACACTTAATGTTTAATGCTTTAGTAAATTTTCTGTCCGAGTCCAATATCATTTTGCATTTTAAAGAGCATTGCTTTATCATAAACCAGTTAAACATCGTGTGGTGTTTGAGTTGTTATATATTTATTTTCTTTTATTTTAGGAGATGTTTGTGCAAACTGTTCCTCTTCATGCTTTGAGTATGACGTTTCACTTGACAATTGCACCCTATGCCAGAATTCTACGTATGAAAACAGATGTGACATGGAATGTTCACACAACTGTGAATCATGTGATATACGAAATGGGACGTGCTATAAATGTCAACAAAACTACAAGGGAAAAAATTGTAAAGGTATATTATTTGTCTTTATACAATTAAGGTGTTAAATAATGATTTCTTTTTGTGGCAAAGAGATATGTTCCTTATTATTCAATCTATGACTAAAAGTTTCTCTTGTTTTGTTTTTTTAATTTGAATTTGATTTAGATAGCAACAAATATACGATGATAGCGTTTGGGGTTTTGTTCGCCCTTGGATTTGTAGTTTTGATTACAACCCCCTTTCTCGTTAAAAGGTATGAAAAATGAAGAAATATATATATTATATGGAGTTGTATGAAAAAGTTAATGTAAACTTATAAATGCAGTTTACATAGAGTATATTGAAATGATATAATAGTAGTTATTAAATCACACACACACACACACACACACACACACACACACACACACACATATATATATATATATATATATATATATATATATATATATATATATATATATATATATATATAATTTGTCTTTTTAATGACTATTATATGAAATTGAAAATAGAGTACGCTAATTTTTAAATGATTACATGAAAGATAACATTTATTTCAATACTCGTCTGCCTATAAATTAGTGTCTGTTAATATAGTGTTTTATCTAAATTGAAGGTTTTATAAACGATTCCACTGTTGTAAGACTATCAAGGCGTATTTCGAACCCCAAACCAATCTTTCTGAGCACGACGCTGAGAGGACCAGGTTTAGCTTAAGCAGTAGCAGGGTGATTCTCGAACCCGAGGGAGACAGGAGGAATTCAGACGATCCGTATAATCAGGCCATACAAGTTGTGGTAACGTTTAGCAGTATAAATGCAAAACCTCAACCAATAGAACAGTTTGTGAAGGAAGCACATCAAAAAATGATGACCAATGAGTTCCGGTCGGAATTCAAGGTGATGTACCTGATTTTGTTTTTCATTTGTCAGTCAAATTGAATTATATACGAACATTTCAGAAATATTTCACTAAAGTGAAGTGCTGTTTAAAAAAAGTTGTTTGTAATTTGTTTGTAAAACAAAATTGCTTCAGGTAAACAATATTTGATTTGTAGGCGTTTCAAGTCATCAAGACTCCGGAAAATTAACAAAATCTAGGAATTTTTAGGTCATCCAAAAACATTTAAAATATACATGTATCAGTTTTATATCTTATTTGTGAATAATTTTCCACCTTTTTTTAGGTTTTGCCAAACGGTCTAATGAATCTTCACACAGAAGCCTTGAAAAGGGAAAATATAAGAAAAAACCGTTTCAAAAAGATATATCCATGTAGGTATTTGAAAGTAGCGAGGATCATATGTGTTTATGTAATAATGAATAAGGCATGTAAATCTGTTTTCTTTTCATTCTAGATGATGCTAATCGAGTCATTATGATGTCATCTGGAGGGTTATATTCTGGAGACTATATAAACGCCAGTTATATCCAGGTTACATAACTGTTAGATTTAAGGAATTGAACTTTAATAATAAAATAATTATTTAGCTACCCACGACTTTAACCTTTGATAACAACACAAAACGTTCTACTATACCGAATGAACGTTTCCTGATAATCTTAATTTAATATTTATTTACTGCTTTCTTAGGGTGTTTACAAAGAAGATGCATACATTGCAGCTCAAGGTATGAACTTGCCTAATGCGTATTTCGACGTATATATCTAAAAGGTGTTGAATGTTCTCTTCAAGAAAAGGTCTGATTATTACTTTAGTTAACTATGGGTTTTTTTTGTACAGGTCCCTTCACTGAGCAAACTGTTGTTGATTTCTGGAGAATGGTTTGGCAAGTAAAAAGCAGACGAATAGTCATGCTTACTTGTCTGACGGAAGACAGTAAGGTTTGTATGCTTGATTTCTTGTGCACCTGTGTAAGTAGCACGTATAACAAACGCTGTTATTGCTAAATAAACTGATAGATTTATTGCTTGTCTGGATCTTACATTACAAAGAAGGATTGAAATATTGTGTACAGCAACTCAGTGCTTTTTTGTTTCATTTTTAGGAAAAGTGCATGCAGTATTGGCCAGACGACGTAGGAGAATATGGTCCGTTTCATGTGATCATTCAAAAACGAGAAGTGTTCGACAAGTTTACAATCCGAAAGTTTCTTGTGAGAAAGGTATTTGAAAGTTTAAAAATCATAAAGAACATATATAAATCTGTAGCTTATCCTCAATATTAATTGTATCATGCAAAAATACATTTGTATCTATATACTAGTATTTGTATCAAAAATCTTCCATTTCTGATTGATTCAGATGCATACTGATTTGTCCTATGATTGTTTAGACTTTCTCACGAAATAATTTGGCTACATGATGTATCTATTTCCTCTTCAATCAAATTAGATTCAATTCTAACGGAAAATGCTTATTGATGGCATTAAATGTTTCCAAATAACAGGAAATATTGTTATCAATAAACAAAGCCAAACGGAAATGATCGGTCAATATTGTTAAGTACATTGTACTTAAAATGATGCATTTAGATTATTTTACACAAGAACAGCTTGGCACCGTCTAAGTGCACGTCACTGACAAACATGGATTAAAATAGAAGTTTATAGACATTGAACATTTCAAAATACAATATATTTTTAAGGTGCAGGGTTAAACACAAAATGATTGTATATGCACATCAAACACGATCTAGGACGGGAGGGCTACTGCCTAAAGCAAGTCTCTCTCTCTCTCTCTCTCTCTCTCTCTCTCTCTCTCTCTGCTTAATTTTGTGACATCCTGACATCCTATATCTAGGGAGAAGAAACTAAACGAGTGAATCACTACCAGTTTACTGTCTGGCCAGACACAAAGGTCCCAGAGAGCTTAGAGGGTCTTCTCTGTTTCCGAAACCTCACCAAGAACTCCTTACGGTCTGAGGAAGGGCCAATGATTGTACATGGAAGGTATGGTCAGATCTACGATAAGACGTTCCTTCTGTTTGTGTTTGTTTAACTTATTTAATTATTTTTTAATGTTATTATCAAATTTACTTTTAATGTAGCATAATACCACTAAGAGTATCGACATACACACATATTATACATTTACATTGAAAGTATCGAACAAAGATGGATAAAATCTATAACAAAAAAGCAATTTCAGATATATCAAACAGCACAATATAGCAAATATAGAAAACAGGTACTAGTATTATATAATGTTAATTCTGCCCTTAAAATTTTTTGTTGGTCAGTGGAGTACTTTTTTATGAATGGTACTACGTTACATGTATTGTCTACAGGTCAATTCAGCAACAAACCATCGTCGACACGTAGGTGAAAGAGAACATTTAATTTTGAAAGTTGATTTAAAAATCATGTTTAGAATTTGAACAAATATTTTCTTTTTCATTTAAGGAGGCTGGATGGTCAACAAATTGACCATCAGATCTTCCTAAAATTTTAAGACATGATATGTTAAGCTATAAACTATAATTTAGTAAAGAAAAAATCCATTTATTATACCTTTTAAAAATAGGATATTTGCTATATTTTTATATAAAGCTCTTCTTTTAAAGGAGAGCAATAGAGCCTAAAAATGGCTACAACCATTGTGCCCTCTTAAAATATAACACATATTGACCTAATTCCTCTTGACATAAATTTCTACCAGTGTGTTTAATAGAAAATTAGCAAGTCTAAGGGTTTATTTCTAAAATGATAGCAACTGACTACTTTTTTCATTTTCTCTCAGCAAAAAATAAATAAAAAGCGTAAGGCTTCACTTGGTCTTTCAAAGTTGAAAATACATCTTAAACGAGAATCGTTTAAAAGTCATTAAATACATAAAATGTAAATGTTCAACATCTTAACATTATTCTAATATGATAAGTCCACTTTCCATTTAATTCACTTTACGAGTTATCACTATTTAAAGATAACTCATGCAGGTATTACCTAAGGTCTTAGAACTCTAACCGTACGCGACCCATATTTCCCAAAAGGACTTTTTAACCAGGAGTCATCCTTCTAAGCTTCAACAAAAGGTTTAATTTAAAAAACAAAAAAGGGCTTCAATTTTCTTTTTAAAATGATTCTGCTTACTTTTAAATAAGTACTAGAAAGGCGTAATTACTAATAAGATTCATCATTTTTGAAAAATATTGACCTCCAATAACAGTAAAATATATCACAAATAAGGTCTCAATATGGTTAAAAACAATTATTCCAGTTCTAGGTTCTATAAATATTACCAAATATTATCAACAGATTTTCATGTTTCTCTTTTTATCGTATTATTGTGGGTGCTTATGTATTATAGTAATGATGATTTGGAACCGGTAAAAGAGGAGGAGTACAACATATTGCAGAATAGTGCGAAACCCATATGTACAATGTAAAGTCATATGCATAAATTATTTGTTCAAAGCTTATACGTTATTTTTTTTAGCGCTGGAATTGGTCGAACGGGGACCTTTATCGCCCTTGACTATCTGTTAGAAAAGGGGTTCAAAGAAGGATGTGTCGATGTCAAAAACTGCGTCGTCTCATTACGGCAGCAGAGGCCCTTCGCAATTCAATCAGTGGTGCGTTTTCATGAATATGTATCATTATTTTTCATAGTAAATGCTATGTTACGTAAATTCAAAATCCAATTTGCCTTACGTGTCTTCCAACAACACATTATGCATCGATAATTGATATTTCACTTTGGTATAGAACACCTTTTCACTGGACATGAGAACGATAGCTGGCTATTATTCTCATAGACAAAAATTAAATGCACCATTGCCAACTTGTTTAACGGTTCCATATTCTGCTCACTGTTTTATCATTGTAGGACCAATATGCCTTTCTCCATGACGCCCTTGTTGAGGGTTTTACGAACCTCAGCTGGAACTGTGCTTTACATGTGCTGGACGAAATGTAGATAATTAAAATCAATTAATTAATTATTAATTTATAATTAATTAGAATTTCATATTTTGATGAAGAACTGTCGAAATTAAGACATGCACCGATTAAAGAGTACTAAGAACTTTCTGAGGTTTTTGTTAGATAATCAACTTGGTGGTAATGTGTTGATAATGTTGAGGGAACATGTGATCTATGTTGTATAGAAAGGAGACTTGGTTGTGTATAGTATCCCGTATTGTCATATATATTTAGATATAGTGTGAAAGAATGATTTTTATACTACCGTATTAATCATGATGCGTTGAGTATAGACGTTGTTCCATTAACAATGTACATATTTGAGTATAGCATCTTCCAAAAAGACACTTTCTGACAGATGATCAACCTATCTATTTAATCACCTACTAATCTTAATGGAAATGCCAATTTGAAATAGGAACAAATTGTATTTTCCTGACGTAAATGATAACTGGCGCTGTCTGGTATAAAAACTTACACTTATTATTTTTTTTATTTTTATTATATTTTTTTCCTTTCATATTGTATATTCAAAATTGTTGGGTCATTGATAACAAATAATATATGTCATCCTTAATATTCTCATCAATGTATATATTTATAGTTTTGTATGCCATGATTTATGGTTTTTCACAATATTTTGAGAGTCTAACACAATCTTATGTCTAAAATGTCTTAATTAACATTTTGCTGAATTACAGTTTTATTTTTTTCTGAAGTTAGCCGTTTTCATACTTTCTAGTTATAAGTGCATCGCATATAGCAGGAAATCTTGTCATTTTTTATAAGAAATAAAGATCTAACCATTAACAGTCTCATTACTCGCATGGAAATCTTGTTTAATTTTGGGAGCACTTAGCTATATACATTTTAAGGCATTGATGTAAAATATAATAAAACTAAATGTTAGTTTCAAAACACGTACGTATACCCTATAAGAGTTTACATACACGAATCTCTACAAATTGATGTCACATAATGGATCGAGCAGCTCAAAGGCGCAGTATTATAGAACGATCTGTCAAAGTACGTATGATTTGATTGAAAATATCATCTTATTTTAAATGATTTATACGGTATAAAATGTTATACATAATTATGTGACGTCGCAGATTTTTTAAGAATCAACTAAATGTTGGAGTCTTGGTAAAATGGGTAGGCAAACCCGGGCCGGGGCAAAATAAAAGCCGGGGCAGATCGATATTTTTCAATTTTCTTTGTAAATACTCTGCCAATCTAATTGAAATTTTTAGAATATGTTACAGACCGGTATAAATATATTCGCTGTAAATATTGCTGCACAACAATGCGTATTTTGGAATTAATTGACGATTGTTGATTTCCAAGTTGGTAAAATGGGTAGGCAAACCCGGGTCGACATTTTACGGGTTTGTGGGCTTATTTAAGAAGAAACTTAATAATTCATGTTTAATTTCGTTTAAACATATGAAATACTTTCTAATAATAAACATTTTTCTAATGGAAATTGATAACTCTGCGAAAGATAACAGATTTTAAGAAAAACCGGGTCATTAAAACCGGACCCGATCACCCGGGAAAAACTTGATAATTCCGTAATAGTTGCGTGTTTATGTTATCCCACATGGATATCTATTTTCTGTTTTATTGATGTAACTTTTCATTGAAATAATTCACATATTAATTTGATGAATATAGACTATGTACAGATACTTTGCCAAGCTTTACTATTGTTTTTTGTAATCACACATAAGCAATGTTAAATATAGTTGCTTGATGGCTGGTATGTCTCATTATGATAATTAGCCAAAAGAGAGGAAGCTGAGAAGAAAGTTGTTGTAATGAATAATTGTTATAAAGCTCAAAGTGATATCTTCTGATAACAATATAATAATATAATGTGATGCGTGCTTTTATGAATTATGACATAAACACATGAGAAGCCACTTGGTCAAATGCATCTACGACAAGAAGTTCACTCCCTTTCCAAGACGACCACAACAAAAGAAAAGACTGAGCCTGAGTAAACCAATCACCTTTTTTCAAATTTATTAATTAAGGCTCTAATGAGGATACCTCCTTGCGGTTAGAGCAGGACAATCTCATAATATTTGTGAAATATTGCATTGCATACTCAAAATTGCATTTCGGAAATTTTGAGTTTGTCTCGGGCAATCGGATCCGGTTTTAATGACCCGGTTTTTCTTAAAAACTGTTATTAATCGCAGATCGATTACTTTTCATTCAATAAATGTCAATATCTAACTAATATTTCATATGTTTTAACGGAATTTAACATTAATTATCAAGTTTCTTCTAAAATAAGTCCACAAACCCGTAAAATGTCGACCCGGGTTTGCCTACCCATTTTACCAATTTGGAAATCAACAATCGTCAATAAATTCCAAAATACGCTTTGTTGTGCAGCAATATTTACAGCAAATACATATATACCGGTCCGTAATATATCCTAAAAATTTCAATTAGATTGGCTAATTATTAACAAAGAAAATTGAAAAATATCGATCTGCCCCGGCTTTTATTTTGCCCCGGCTCGGGTTTGCCTACCCATTTTACCAAGACTCTAAATGTTGACATTTTGAAGAAATAAGACATCAAACCTGAACGAAATACCATGACCTTAAAATCATTATTCTGACCACTTTTTTGTTGCGTTCGATTATCTATATTTACGTAGTTATCTTCATTTTTCTATCAAAGAGCATTTAGCCGGACTTGCGAATAGTGATGCAATGCATTTAGGTATCATTTATAAAAATTGCCAGAAATAACAATGGATTTTTTTACATGTAACAATAAGGAAGTATGGGGCATCTCCAGTTTGAGACATAGTTATTTTTCGAAATAAACACTATATTCAACATATTATTCTAATAAATATACACTTGTCCATAATTGATATCTAACAACGTAGTGCAATTGAAAACAGTATCCGCCAATGATCTGCGAGTTCTAAACCCGTTGAGAAATGTACAGTACATCCATATTTCAAAAGTGTTTAAAGATATTTTATCGTCAATTATTGTACATTCTGAATTTTAATAAGTTGGTTTTATTTCAATGTGTACAACGATCCACATCAACAACTCAAGGTGCCTAACCCAATCTTAAACTAGAACTCTCCTAATGGGACTATTACCCCTGCAAGGCTAATTTCAAATTGGGCAAATATGAAATAAATTAAAGTTACTAAAATATATGATTGAATCATAAAGGTTTGTGACACATAAATTAAAAAATGTTCTAGAATTGTAAAAAAAATTATGTTAATGAAAATAATCAAAACTGTCAGGACTTCACTGTAAATACATATGCAATATATTTACAAATTTCTGTATCCGATATTTTTTTTTTTTTAATTTAATTGTTATATGAACGTATGGACAATTTCTTAAACGAGGCAAACTACTTACAAACAAGTTGATAAAACAAGATTATCAACAGTCTCGATTGAAGTCGTCATTTCGTAAGTTATATGGTCGATACAACGACCTTGTCAGCAAATACAATCTTCCGCTAGGTCGAATGCTGACTGACTTTTTCATATTTATTGTAAGGTCATTATTAATCACCGAGTTGTAGACCTACGGATTTTTCCGTTTTCCCGATTATGACAAAGAGCACACGGCGGGTATGACCGGTCAGCAGAGGATGTTCACCCCTCCATGGCACCTGGTCCTACCTCTTTTTTTGTAGAGGTCCGTATTTGCTCTGCTCCTGTTTTGTATTTTTCCGTTGGATTTTTGGTTTTGAACACTATTCGTTATAACCAAATTTCAATTTTTATAAATAAAAAACACATGACAATAACCCCTCCCTTTGTAATTAATGAAAATAGCCATGCAAAGGTCCTCTGTGAATAAAATCTTGAATATGTTTCTAATCTGAGTCTTGACAGATGCAATTAGTTGTTTCAAAATTTCCTCATTTTCTCCTATGGTAGAATGTAACTCCATATCTCAGAATATTGATCCCATAGGACAATGATTTTCTTTGATGAGCTTGCATTTTGTTAACTTGGATAAACTCGCAAAACATTATCATTATTTGCATACTTCCATTATTTAAATGTAAATTAAAAGGAGAATTTAATATTACAAACAATTTTGAAAATTGCCAAATCACTACAATCATATTAATGATTTTGAATTTCAATAATTCCCTATAAGGTCACTTCGTCAATTTATTTGACTACAAAATATAAAGTATCATATTCGAAATAATTCATTTCTTTATTAATAATGATATACTTCATTTCGTTAATGATTAAAGCTTTTGGTTTATATAAAATAGTATCAAAATAACACACACAAACCACTGCCCGTTTTACAGATTATCATTTTTCCCTAAACACATGCTCCATCTAAACCATGGCTCAGATAATGGCCCCTTTGGGACAAATGAATTCATCCACACTTGAATTCGATGTTTTTATTAGCTCCTAGAAGAATTTCCACTGATTTCCATCTGGATGTATTAAATTAAATATATTTTAGAGTGCCTACTATTAATTAATTAATTAAATCTGTAAGGATCACCTCCCGTACTTGTCAGCATCAGTGTACAATATAAAGAATAAGGAAAATGAAAACTGTCATAAAATCACTTCGTTTTCGGGGATATAACATTAAGTGAGAAAGATTTAACAGAAGGTCTAAAACTTTGTTTTGTGGAAGCTTGATTTGAAAACAAAAACCTTTCCTATTACTTTTCTATGGTTGAAAATGACATATAAAGGCGTTTGATTTTGCAGCTTAATATAACAAATACAATTTAAAATTTGACTGTTTTCTCTTCCGCTTCCAAACGTAAAATAACTTGATACATGTACATTCCTAAAATAATTTGAAATAATGAAATAATTTAATTGCAAGTGATATACATGTATATGCACTGGATAAGAAAAAAATACTTAAATTGTTTCTTGAATATGTACGTTCCGCTTATGAACAGCAGCGAAAATTAGAAAGTATTTCTTATAAGATAACCTAAATGACACTTGCTACCTAAGTTCCTATGGAAACATTTTGTTTAGTCAGGCAAGCTTTTTATAAAGCCATTACTTGTTATGTTAGGAATTTAGACATTCTTAAAATAAATTTCAGATAGAATTTTCAAGTACACTTTAATATATATCTTTATATGTGTAAATACTTAACTACAAATTATAATGTCCAGATGAATTCTAGTTAATTCCATTTAATCCGATTTAGACTTTGTCAAATGAAGAATTTCTTCTGTTATCCCCAGATATATTTATTGAAATCTTATTGTATGCATATATTCATGTGCTACACAAATTGAATATTGAACAAGATTTGATCATATTTAACATTTCTAAAGAGGTTTTCTTGAGTATTTAAATTATATTTATGAATATAAATGTATAAATATTATAATGTTGAAATTATTTGGATAATAATTATCTTAGCATCTATTTTTTCTCTCTCAAAACTATAAGTTGTAATTGACTTTTTTTTCAAATTAATAAGATATTTGTTCTAATTTGAATTTCTTAATCCGCTTGCTTTCAAATTTTCCACAGCTTTAAGAGTAGCGCAAATATTAAAGAAAGAAAAATAACTGACGTGTTTTGTTATCAAAATACGAAGGTTGGTTTAAAAAATAATGTCGCAAGTATAATGCATAATCATTCTAGTCAAATTATTTTTCATGTTAAACTAATTCCAACTTAAATCGTTTTGAGTGAAAAAAAAATCTACTACTTACAAAATATATATACACTGTATATAATATATTTCAGCATTGGAAGGACGAACAGGTAAATTTAGACTACATCTATGTTCTGTGTAAATTTCTAAAGAAGAGGGGCATAACTCTTGTCATTAGTTGTAATTGAAAACTCTATTAAACGACATCGGAAGTGAATTGAACTTTTGAATATTAAAAAGAATATCATTGGTAAAAGTATAAAGACAGTTTCACACTTCGTTGAATTAGAAGCTGACATGAATTCATAAAAGCATTTGGTCGTCATATTAGTTTAGATAGCTTCTCAGATGCTACTGGGATATATATACTGGCCGAGAAAGTTATGGTCGGTTGCTTTCCCATCGAGGCATTCAGGATGCACGGACCTTTTACTGATAGAAACTAAACATTGTAGTAATATGTTTGTAATATAAATAAAGTAAACTACAATATATAAAACATAAAAAAATGGTTTATTCTTTGAAGGAATTTTTAAGGTATCCGCATTATCTTGCACAGAGAGTGTTGTCTTTCTTAACGTGCACATTGAACACGTGTGTCGTTCATACAGATTGCATATTGTCTTCATCTTATTGTAGACCCCGGCCGCACTACATCCAACACAGTAGATAAGTGGTAGTAAATCCAAGAAAGTAACAAAGCAAAGTAAAATCGTTTTTATAAGATTCCACATAAACTTTCCGTTTTCTAAAGTCCGTGCTGTCACTGCATTGAGTGGTTTGCGCAATATATGCGATGTCGTAACAGTACGGCATAGGAAAACGTTCTACAATGATCGAGGGTTTTTGAAATATGTGTGCCTGGATTTCAGTCTGTTTTGTTTTTTCTTTTATTTGATAGTCCTTACCAGTGCAGTGGTTGTTCAAACCCGTTTCAACAAATCCTTCCATCCAATATAACGTGTTCGGATAAATGAAATACCTGAATGCGTTGAAGCATGAATAGTGCTCTCGGCATTATATAGGGGGTGTGTAGCAATGAGCGTAACCATAGAAATCGACAACTGATATAGTGGTAGTCACGGATAAAAGGGAAATAATGCATGTTTATGAATTCCTGTCAGCTTTAGCAAAACCACTATTACTATTACATATAAGGAGTGAAATTTGACGTTCTCTCACCTTACAGTAATAAACCTTTGGTAGAAGTTAACGGATTTTTCTTAGAATCTTTTTGTATAATTTATTATTATGTACTAAATGAATTTATAATATACAGAAAAAAGATGTATTTTTTCTATGCTTTGCACTACATATTCGATATTGTCCATTAAAAAACTTAGGGAAAAAAAACCATAAACTCACACAATTTATTTCAATCTGACACCATCTACGTGATTAAATCGTCTGTCAATTGGAATCAACATTTCAAAACTAGATCAGTCAACATACCTTGAAAAGTATGCATTTTTCATGTTTTTTTCAGTAACATTTTTGAGTTTTTACAGATTCATCACCATTTTCCAATAATGATTTAATTAATTAAATGATGTCAATATTAAGCTTTCAACTAATCAAATGTCAAAGGATTTCTTATACAAATATTTATTTATGCGATTGATTTTATTTACCGATTAATAATTTCTGTTGTAATTAATTTGCTTTGTAGATTAGACAATGAATTTTATTGTTGCGCATAGAAATCTACTATTAATAGTGTTTGGCATTTGTTATTTCTACGTCAGAGGTTTCAGGATAACATTAAATTTACCTGCTGACATTCATATGATTTTCTGAAAACGGAATTGCATGTAATTCTGAAATTCATCCCAGCTGTTGTTTCCTGCTTCCGGATGTGTCCAGAGGGTGAATGTAATTTGAAGCAAAAACGTCTCAATGAATATTTTAAGGTTATAAAAGATGGTAACGATATTTGAACACTTATAATTGTGAACAACAGGCTGAGATCCAAAGTTCTTACAACTTACTTCAAGATAAAAATAATTTGTTAAGTGCAATTAAAATAAAAATACAAGCACACTTTTAATATAATATATATAAACTTAAAACTGTGGTTCACTCTGTATTTGTACAATAAGGAAATGTTCATTCAAATCAATTTGTATAACTTATAAATAGAACTAGGAGCTGCTTAAAAATCACACGATAAGGATTGTAAATACTAATATCTAATTCACTTTTCAAAGAATAAGTGTCGTAAATATGATACCAAGAACTCGTAATCCAAAGAAAGAATTCACGTCTATCAGACACATGACGAGTTAAATCGGTCTGTTTTGTTGTTTATTTCACGTTTCATCATATGTTTAGAATCATTTCCTGGTCCATGAATTGTTATGATATTTCCTATCAAAATGGACGTGGTCCTGGGTTTTCTTCTTGGTTTACTTTTTTCTGTACAGGGTGAGTAGATTTAAATTGCATAACATATCGTATATAAAAATACAAATAAATGAACGGTTATATGCTTGAGTTTATATATTTTAATAGTAAAACTTTATGGCATTAAGAAAATATGCATGTATATATTTGACACAATAACACGTTTGCTTTTCTATTTTTCCTATTTGTTACTAAGTGCGTTATCTAACCAAACCATTTATCCAAACATTCGTTATTTTCCAACAACCTTTATTATATTACTTTTATTTAAGATACACAACTTAGACTTTAAAAATCTGATAATAATTGGGTCGGCTGTACGTTGTAATCATTCAGATGAAGGCAATGGTCATATTATAATATAAATGAATTTACGGACAATAATAATAAATAAAAAGATTAATGTACATTATTTTTATTTAAAACATAAGGGGGGACCTTGCTTAAAGTGGATTTTTAATGAAAGAGCTGTAATATAATTTAATTAGTGTTTGTATGGTTTGCCCTGTCTGTCATCTGATTTGAAAGAGAGGAGTTCTGTAACTAGACTGTCTTATTTATTTACACGTAAATGCTTAATTAAAAAGAAAGAAATCGGAATAGATAAAATAAGTTGTTTTTTAAAAAAAATCTGTTTCATTTCTTTTGCCATCTTAATTTAATTTTGCCTTACTAGCTATATTCGTTGAAAATATAGTTTGTGTCAACAGAGTATAATATCATAATATTTCTTTGTAGGATTAAAAGTCAACTTTAGCATTTATAATCAAAGCTCCATGAATAGCAACAGCAATGGCCCCATAAATGCAGTGGACGGGAATGTATTAACCTCATCCATTACAAACATAGGATTAAATGAGTTTTGGTGGGGAAAGTTTGACGCACCACATAAAATAAGCTCAATGTTTGTCGTCGTTGGTAAAGGTGTTGTTATTTTATTTTATATATTATTTAGTAAGGTTTTCGACAACTTGAAAAGAATAAAATTAATGATTTCATATCTAAAAATCTATAGTCAGATAAGTCATCATTATTTTATATCATCAGTAAATTACAATAGTGAATGAAATGTCTATCAAAACATGACGTTATGGGGTTTTTGTGCATATTTATTTGACACCTTCCACTGTTTAATTGAAGGCAGACAACGTATCTTTGTTAGCTATGAAATCACCGATAGACCATCCCATCTGTGTGTAGATATCGTAACACCCTTAGGTTATGATTTCATCAACATGAATGTATCGTGTAAGCAAACACTGGAGGGTGATACGGTGACGGTGAGGAGAGATGGTAGCGGATCCTTGGTTCTTAATGAAATTATCCCAATCGGTAAATCAAGGGTGTTCAAGGGTAACAAGATATATTTGAATCAACAAATTACTGTATAACATCTGTGTATCGATCAAAGCCTATTTCTGCAATTTTTATTATGTCCCAAACTCTTGCGTACTTATAAGTCCTCATTTTAATGAATTTTGTGTCATTCACTTTTTTTTGCCTCTTCATTTTGTTTTTATCTCATTTAAATCTTAAACCTTTATAATTGCTTTGCTAATTGAATCCTCTGGCACGGTTTGGTCCAGTTTCCTGTTTACGTGTTTTGATTTATACTATTATCTAACATCCTTCCTTTTTTCTTTCCCTTTTTTATTATAATTGGGAATCTTTTTTATTCAAATTCTCTATCCTATATCTACACGTTTAGGGTTTTTAAAATAATATATTAAAATTGAAATTTAAATAGCGTAGTTGAAATCTACTCTGTGTGTTGTGTATAGGTCTCTCAATGTTTTTAGCTTTATTTCATTCTCTAACATGTCTCTATCTTTATTCTTATACCTCATAACATGACATCTATGTCACCTGCTATCTATTTCGTTTCGTTTTCTACAATTTTCTAACATCCCTTTCGTTGGTATGTCTTATTTGATTCTCTGTCAGCAATCTCTTGTTTTATCTGCTACATTTGTCTAGCACCTGTGTGTGTACCTTTTTTGCAGAATGTCCGGAGAACACTCACAGCTTATCCTGTATCAGTTGTCCCCCCAACTGCATAAACGGGTGTTCTATTGCTGATGGGACTTGTAATGATTGTAAGAAGCGTCAGTTTGGACGAATGTGTCATAGGAAATGTCATCACGTCTGCTCAGATGGCACTTGTGATAGAAATGAGGGACGGTGCTTACAAGGTGTGTCTATTATATTAATATTATACCGATATAACGCAGCTCCTAATGGATTGTTTATGATCAAGATTTCTGTAAGCTTAATCAATGAATTATTTTCTAACATTGCAATGGTGTATAAAATTTCTAATGACAATTATTTGTTGGCAATTTATCAAAATTCATTTCAAGTCGGAGAAAACTTAATCGTAATAAAAGTAATTTTTGTTTCTAAAAGTTTCAGGATGCATCTCTCTGTCAAACTATACATTAAACACTTGCTCTTACCTTTTTCAGAGAGTCTGATAATAGCTGTTGTTTTCTCCCTCTGTTTAGTGTTCATTGTTGTTAGCGTCATAGGGTTTCTAATCAGGCGGTAAGAAAATTCTTTTTTTTTATTTAAATTAAGGGTATTGACTTAATATCCAACCTGAAATAACGACACACACATGCACATGTATCCATTCATACATACACAAAAATGCTTGCTGAAAGTGATTGTGTTGTAAATTAATGAGATTTTCTTCATAAGTTTTTCATGTATCATTCCAAAGATATCGACCATGACACTTTTTATTTCTGATATTGATATACAGATTTTTGTTTTAGACGAAAGAAATTATTTAACCTATTTAAAACCCCTATACAACCTCTCCATTTGGGAGCTGGGAACGACGTTTTAATGACGTATTCAACAAGCAATCGTTACCAAGAGGGTACCTCGGACCCCCAGATGCCCACATCTCCCCTCAGCAACTGCCCAGTGGAGTATATCCATATGATTGATGGACAATTTACTGTTAAAATGTCACCCGTTGAATTCCTCAGATACATTGACCAACAACAAAATGAAGAACTCCTATTAAAGAGTCTAGTGGTAGGGTTTATTTTTCAATTTACTCTTTTCCTGGAGTAAACAACTCTGATTTTTGTTCTATCTTTACTGTAATTCTCTCTATTGCTTTGGTACATATAAACGAGAGAATGATAAACTTGTTATCAATAGAAAAAATTATTACGTGTTTACAGAGTCTTCCGGGATGGCTTATGGGCAGGTGTTTTGAGGCAGAAAGGGCAGAAAATAGAGCTAAAAACAGATCGTCGACTCTTCTGCCATGTACGGAAACTATTGTCATTATATGTACTGAGATAATCACTCAAAACAATATATATTATCATATTTCCATCGACCTATAGATGACTTTTACAAATTTTAATTGCCCACAGCATTTACATGTAGTAGTGTTAAAAACTTTTTATTTAAAAAATAATCAAAATTTTATAGATACATGATTAACATAATAAGAGTTAATGAATTTCAATGACCATTTGTAGATGATCGGAATCGTTTCATTCTGGAGCCCATAGAAAATGGAGATGACCGCGGGGATTATATAAATGCAAGTTATATATCGGTAAGCCTTGGTATCTCGTATAGCAGGAAAATGACAATTGATATCAATATACTGCATTGAAAATTCATTTGCTTGATATATATTTCATTGTTCATTGATAGGGACATAAAAAAGAAAGAGCCTACATTCTCACATTGGGTATGTTTTCAAATTGAGCAGCGTTTATTTTTTTTCACTATTTTTATCACTATAATTGCTCTGATTACAATTTTTCCTTACACCAGGGACCGTTAAATGTGGAATTGTTTTTAAATAAAAACAATATGAAAAACAAATTTTTGATTCTAACGATTTACAATTTTAATTGATCCAAGAAAGACAAATGAAACATTACTTATCTAGGTAGGTGTTTATGAAAAAAGTATACATTTTATTAAAAACATAGTATTATGGAATGCTTAAAACATGAAAACAAAATAAGGTCAATTGGGGGTTTTTTTGTGTCGTTTCTGTCTTACCTCGTCCCTATTTCTTTTAGAGTATAAATAGCTTGTTTGTTTATATAAAGCATTGTGTAAATGATTCACAGACCCTATCTGTTTACAGGGCCGTTCTCTAACGACACTCAGCTAGACTTCTGGAGGATGGTCTGGCAGTCCAACTGTAAGTGTGTGGTCATGCTGACAGCCTTGAGAGAGGGGGATAAGGTAGGTCACGTGTCAAATACTCAAGCACATAACAAAAGAAAAAACTAATTTTTCAACAAATGCATAAAAAATATGTGTCCATGTAGAAATTAAAAATATGAAAAAATTAATGTTCTACATTATATGAACAAGAGGAAAAAAGACTTTTACAACAAACAAGATGTGTGTTCATCTAAAAATGAATGTGACATATCATATTTAATAGTACAACTACACACAAAAAAGCCAAATAAAGAAAGAAGATACATGAACATTTTACTTAATGGTGAAAAACTGATAATACTGATGAATTTTAAAATAGAAATTCAAAAACCATAGCATGTTAAATGTTTAAAAGATTATAGACAACTGCTACAAACACGGTTAGATTTGTACTGTGCACACAATAAACACATTTTTAAAGGATCAAATTGAAACAAAATTGAAAGTATATATCTACATACTCAATGTTCACATTAATATTATTGTTTCAAATTTTGTATAAAATATCCAACGTACTAATCAACGCATACTAGTATATCCAATTGAAAAATGTCATAAAATCGCAATACTGTGATGATTTTGAAATAACTTGTCCTTAATTTTTTCAAGAAATAGTTCATATTATACATGTATATGATATCATAATTGTTATTCCACGCTGTTACTTGATTTTTTTATTTTTTTTTTAGAAAAAATGTATGCAATACTGGCCAGAAGAATCAGGGGAATGTGGACCTTTCTTTGTCATAATAAGGCACACAGAACAGTTTAATAACCATGTTGTCAGACAGATGATCATACGGAAGGTGTGTATAACTAATAGCAATCAGAACTTGAACTCTAATAGTCTAAATAAACCTCAGTCAATTGTCAAAGCAACTACAGTTCTGATATGCCCTCAAAAACCTCTGCTGAGACTGTACAACCAATTGTCAAGAAATAAATCTCTAATCTTTTGTTCTTTCAATTCTAAACCTAATAAGATTGTTAAATATTGCACCTTTTAATCAAGTTGAAATAACTTATGCATGTAGTTGCACTCTCTCTCTCTCTCTCTCTCTCTCTCTCTCTCTCTCTCTCTCTCTCTCTCTCTCTCTATATATATATATATATATAAATGAATTAGATCAACAATTCGTTCATTACAGAGCGTCAGACTTTAGTCTTTTGTAAACTTTGTTTTTTTTATAATTCCACAGAAAGAAGAAACACGGAGGTTGGTCCATTTCCAGATGACGTCATGGGGAGATGCCAAACGACACGTGAAAATTGACACTTTACTTCAACTCCGGACCAGTGTTAACTCAATCACATTTGAGGATGATGCACCTATCATAGTTCACTCTGGGTATGTATATAATTTTTGAAAGTCATTTGGAGTATGAGTTCGATACGTCAAGTAAAGAAAACATTAAGTACAAACATTTACATGTAGTTACTCCCAGATGGCACTGCTGTGTACCGAACATCTCATTTTCGAATACAAGTTATTTAATTGAATGAGAAGTAACTCAACTGAATTGAAACACATGCATACAAAAAAAGAAAAACAAAACCAAAAACAAGGGGCGTTGGATTTCGTGTCAAAGCAAGTGTTGATTCACGATGTTGTCCCATCCTTTTGCAAAAATGATAAATGAATGTGCAAAGCAAAAAAGAGGATGCTAAAAATCCTTAAAATGTTGGTATATACATGAATGGGAGTGATGTATGTTGGTATATACATGAATGCGAGTGATGTATGTTGTTGTATTTTCTTACAGACCCGGTATCAGTCGGATTGGTACCTACATAACACTTGACATTTTGCTGAGGCAGGGGTCGGAGGACAATGTCATTGATATCATCGACACAGTCGTCAAGCTGAGATCTCAGAGGGCCTACATCCTTAATGTCAGGGTAAAAAATCGCTCATTTCTTGAAGGGACATTAGCACGATTTGACCTTTAAATTATCAAAGATTTTTTTTTAATTTGTATTGCCTAGAATGGTCGGCATTGACATTTGAAATGTTTAACCCAAGTGTGTCACAAGTCCAGTTATTAGGAATTCATTGCTATTTGAACAACGCCCGGGTTATTTGCATGTACATCTTGCTCTTTGTAAAAGTACGAGTATGTGTAAAGTATACGGTTAAACATAAATATATGTTGGATTAATAAACATATTTAAAAACATATGCTCAGCAAATTGAATGTTCACTTTCAGTTGGTTTTGATTTGTGTGCGTTGTATAACTTTACATTGGTAGATCTACAGGTCTCTATTTTGGTCTCATACGCCAATCTGAATGGCAAAAACCCCCGACTCAAGTACCATTCTCGGGAGGAATTAATATTTACTTAACTGATTATAACTTTCATTTCATTACGTTATATTAGCCATATTTCTTTGATTGCAGAAGGAACACCAATTTCTTTTGCGTGCGCTTAAGGTTGGGTTCTCACCAAATCAGGATGGAACTGCCGAGGATACGAAAGACGACGAAAGCGAGGCAGACATATATGTCAATGCCCAGGGGAAGGGGGACATTTACGTCAATTACTGACGGATAACAGTGTTTGTTTTGGCAATTCAAGAGTGCAATTTGTAGACACAAATGCTTGTGTATTTAAAGTGTTGTGATTATGATACATTCGAAGCATCATTGTTTATTCTGTCTTGAATACTTACTGTTCCAAGTAAGTTGTTGTACCGTTGAGTTTTAAATCCAATAACTGCTTAGTGCAAAACATTCACCTTGCGTGAACTAGTATTTGTAGTTTTCAAGGAACTATAATAATTATTACATATTGAAAGAATGATGTTGAGATGATGATTGAATGAATTATATAATTCATTTACATACATCCATACATGGGTATATTTGAATGCTTAGTTTATGTACAAGTGCATGTGTATGAATGTAATTGTATGAACAAGGACACTAGATTTTACTGTGAAATAATTCCATAAATGCAAAATATCCTCGATAGTCAATACTTCCTTAACATCATAATTATTAAGAGTAAAACGTCCGTATTTTGGACTTATATTTTTATATTTGTTATATTTCCTCTCTTCCTTTTTCCCGCATCGGTATTTTGATATGTGGATGAGATAAAAACATATACTACATGTACAACAAAATTCCCATGTACATTTTCCGAAAACCATACGACATATGGATAAAAGATAACAGAGAGAGAGAGAGAGAGAGAGAGAGAGAGAGAGAGAGAGAGAGAGATAAGAAAAATTATTTGACGAGCTTGGAATGGAATATAACAAAATGACATGTTACATACCATTTTGATAATTTCCTACGATAATTTATTCATTCTACACCTCTTTCTACAAAATCAGTCGATTTATAAGCAAGTGTGTTATGTAATTTTTCTACAATTTGTGCAACCATTAAATATCGTGCCAAATGATATTTTTGTATCCTTTCCAAAGTCTAGAGTTTTAAAGTTCTATTATTAAGAAATACATAGGAAGGAAGAGGAACGTTTAGCTACAATAAAATCCAAGAAGAATCGGACATACATGTTATTCTTTTGAATAAAACATTTCTTTCTTATATTTTTATGCTTGTTATCTATACTATATTTTACGGTGTGACCGCATTTTATCGGTTAAAGTAAGGGGTGGTAGGGTTATTGTGTAAAATAATTGAAAAATATGTAAACTTGAAGATAGTCACTCGTGGGAAAATCCATGATTTAGAGTGTTATAATTAGTTAGGGGTGTCAGTTGTTAACTTTGGGTCCAGTGCGAAGTCCCTTTGTTGTAACGACTTGCCTAAACAGACTTTGCTAAACAAATTCATTTATATTGTATTTTTAACATAACTTGCCTACGACACAATACAACGCGCGTGGAAAACGTATTGTCTTTTAATAATTAACAATTTCAATTATCAATGAGTCATGACTAATTAATTAGTAAAAGACAGTATTAATCCGCTTGATGAGACGATACACTTAAAGTCCTTTTTAAAAATGATATGCCTTATTCTTTGATTTTAGTTGTAAAAATTAAATTAAAAGGAAGAAACTTAATTTCTGCCTATGTTATAATACATGTAGTTTGGGACATTTGACGCTGTTTTATAAACCGCATCGTGGTTTAAAAAGCGTAAACTGTCCCAAGTTATGTTATATCGTATAACATAGGTAGAAATAAAGATCATCCCTTAAATTATAATTAAATAAATAAATTTTTAAAGGTTTGTAGATTTTGAGACCTGCGGTCAAGCCACCGGAAGCTTCTGTCTGCAGAAATATAAGAAACATATCCTTTCCTTTTATATTTTTTTCACACCGCTTATCTAATAAATGGCGGTAAATTGATCAGTTTATTAAATTTCAATGTTTGAATAATCAGTCTGTTTGAGTTTAGTTCCAAAAATCTGATAATATTAAATTATCAATTTTAAAATAATAGTTTAATTTCATTTTTTCGTGATCAGAAATAAAATCGACAGTATAATTTCCCGAAAAATTGAATTCGTAACTCAAAAGATTCTGACATAATTCCATAACACAATAGATTCTGAATTTGGTTGTTATTTTCCAGGCATTGTTTAGCCATTCAGTAAAACATTGACGAAATTAACTATATCAGCTTAACTGATAGTTAAGACTCGCGAGTCGTTCATTTCCATGCCCCCCCCCTTTTAACCGCCACTGAAAGTGCAGTCATATGAAGTACATGTAATTCACCTAAATTGATCTACAGAGTTACGCCACTCTAACATTGGGATGAAAAATGAAGTACAGAGTTCAATTAGTAACTGAGCAAAATAAAGTAAAAAACCGTAATTTTAAGGAGACCGATTTGAGGTTTTTTGCGTAAAAACTATAAAAGCAAAACTTATTTTTTAACCATATATAATTTACACCAACTCTATTATATTTGCAAAGTTTCAAGAAAATCTACCAACTGGTTCTTTTTAGGGACCATCCCAAAATAAAGGCATATTTACTATAGGAATATATAGGAAATTGTCATTTTCCGTATTTCGAGAAGATTAAAAAATACTACAGTAGCGATTTTCCTCGAATTGTAATATGTGATTAGTAATACCATTTTCTACCTTATATTATATGTAAAAAAAATCTAAATTCTACCCTCTGGTTTTTAATTGGGGTCATCTCAAAATATCAAAATGTACCGAATTTTGCTATATATTTTGAGTATTATAAATGTAGATTGGTACAATAGTTTCATTCAAGCATTTTGAAAATAACCCTGAGGGTAGCATTATTCTGTGCGTAAAATTTCAAAGCCATTCACTTTTACTTTTTCTTTTATGTTTTTTTCTTATAACGTACTCCTACAAAGCTTCATTTTATCATAATATCATCAAAGCACAATGGCAACGCTCACCTACCGAACAACGGAAAAATCGTTTCAACATTTAAATTTTTGTTAGAAAGCCTAAATATCTGTAACCAGGGACGTATATAGTAACGGAATAGACAACTTCTACGTTCGCCATGTTTACCTCCCAAACTATCACGCGAGCCTTGATAAGTTTTTAAAACTCTGTTTAATCCCAGTAAAATATGTCGTTTATTATTAAATTATTATTAAATTATTTATTTCCTCTTGTTAAAGGGGATAGGTTTTTCATACATTTTGAATCATATGTTGTAAAATAATTTAGATATAAAGAAAATAAACATCTTTTTTCACGTACTCTCGGAAATGGGGCAAAAACGGGTCTCGGGGTTTTAAAAATTATGGTCAGATCATGGTTACAAAGTACGTCAAATAACAATTCTAGAATAATTTTAAGATAGTTTTTTAAAGGTTTTATAACGATGTATCTGGTAACATCATAGATATATGAAGTTAAAAATGACCTACGAAATCACGTTCCGCGTAATTTCGGCGAGACTTGCGAGAGTCCCGTTAGTATATACGTCCCTGCTGTAACGTATTTTGTTTACTGTGTTCAATTTAATAAATGGTATCGAAAAAATTCATATAAGGTATAAATACACTTTATTTTACTAGAATGCGCAAAAACATGCGCTATGTAAACTAAAGTCTGCCTCCTTAAATATTGGAATTTATACGCCCACTTGATCCCTGCTTATCAGTACTTTCGGTACCTTGATTCTATGTAAAACGAATTATCTCCCTTTTCATATGACGTGGCTCTTCCGTAGTAGCCATATTGGAAAATAGCGACTGTCAACTTCGTTGGCAACATCGTTAAATATCTGATCAATTGGAGACCATCCAGTGTTGGTCAGATCTTCAACATGCTGAAAAGTGTTCCAAAAATCTTTGTCTTTCTTTTCATATGCATTTTAGCAGATGAACACGATCATGTAGTAAGTATATTTTGCAGAAACCGGTTGACAAAAATGTAAATAATGTACATATATAGTTCCCTACATGTATTCATTGCATATGACATTTGTAGCGTTCATGAGGATTAAAACCATTAATTGGATAATATCTTAGATTAATTGCATGAGAAAAGTTGTGCGTCAAGCAATTTGCAAATCAATTTAATGCAGGTCAAGTTTTTGATGCACAGACATATAAACGTTGAAGATTGGATTAAGTCGTACACCCAGTAGTTTATGATTGTCTTACAGTTTTGCATTTTTCTCTGAAATAGAAACTTTAACACTGACGGTATAAACATGTACTGTTAACATGGTTGATGTCCATTTTGTTGGAGTTGTGGACACTTCGAGAAGTGACAAGTCATTTTTGACATTCTTCAAAAAATTAATACATCAAGTACCTTGACATTAAATTATTTGACATTGTCAGTGTTAACAAATGATGCCAGAGGCGTGTTCAGCAGAGCTGGTGCTTGCCAATGCTTGCTAAAATTTGTGTTCCAGTTGTAAGGAATTTTGCTGAGTGTTCGAGAGCAACGACTCTACTCAACACACTTGGGGTGCAACAAATTAAAACTTTGACTGGAAGAAATTAAATGTTGAACTGGAGACTTGATAGGTCCAAACTTGAAGCTCAGCTTGATATTTGGACTTTGGGAGCTATAGGAAGTAAAGTAGATTGACAAGCGAAGTGACAGGATTTTGACGCAATTCTGCTCTGGTACTTTTTAAAAAAAAAAATAAAAACAGCATGAAGCAAACTTCACAGCAAGTCTATATTCTGGTACAATTCCTTCATTTCCAAAATCGACCCTACAATTCATTATAAACAACATTGAAAAGAACTATTGCCATAAGAGTTGTGTTATGTCCAGCCATTCCCTGCAGAACTTATTATATTATTTAGTTTGAATAGATTCATTTTATGTCAGAACAAAACAAATTAAAATATTAACATCTTTTGAAACCCACAGTTAATTATGCATCCTTCCTCTCTCCATCATCCATGATCTTCTCCTGACAAGATCACTCTGTAACATTATATATACAGCAAAACTTGTTTATAGCAAATTTCAAGGGACCATGGAAAAAACTTAGTTATAGCCGTAATTCGTTACACGGTTATAGGGAATTCGTAAGAAATCTTAAAGCGAATTAGTCATAAAATAATTATAGTTCAAACTATCATAAGTTATAAAATCAATATTGATGTCATTTACAAAACAAATGTCAATATAACCTACCTCTCTTCAATTAAAAAAATTATGTATAACATATGAGTCTTAGTATTTTTTATTTGCATCTTAAAGTTTCATGTATCTTCAATGAAATTTGTAATGGAAAATATTCATTACATAAATGATAAAATACGTTAAAATTTTGCTAGCGAGGATCTGAAAGTTACTTCATTATAGCCATAAATCACTATAACCGTGTTCTTCATATACTGCAATTTCCTAGGGGTTTAAATAGGAAATTTGCCGGGACACGCATAGTAATTTGTTATAGCCGTAAATTTGTTATATCAGTGTTCTTTATATTCGAGTTTTGCTGTATACATGTTCATTATAATGTAAACTTTCTTCTATAGTACGAAGATGGGGAGGAGGTTGTGCTATGGATGAATACTGTTGGGCCCTACCACAACAGACAAGAGACATACTCCTATTTCTCCTTACCTTTCTGTGCGGGCCCTAAGGAGAGCATCGGACACTATCACGAGACCCTGGGAGAGGCTCTCCAGGGGACAGAGCTGGAATTCAGTGGCCTGGACATAGACTTTAAAGGTCTGCATTCTCACTTTGTGACAAGGTCATAATTTTACTGCTAGTACTAGTACATTGTATTTATGACTTTTTTTGCCTAGCTTGTTTTAATATCTACAAGTTTTGAGTTGTGGTGATCTATACAAATTTTGATGTATTGTGGCTATTTACAGGTGAAGTGAAGAAGACTGAATACTGCCATGTAGAGTTAACACAAGACAAATTTGAGGCCTTTGTTTATGCGGTGAAGAACCACTACTGGTACCAGATGTACATTGATGATCTACCTATTTGGGGTATGCATGGAAATTTTTAGAGATTGTAACTTTTGAAATCTTTTTTTGCACTTGGTTCAATAGTTGAAAACATATTATGGAAATCCAAACACAAGTTTTCATTGGAAAAGATACCAAGATAAATTGTAAAGTAAAGCAGATCACACTGTACATCAATCCAGGGTAACATTTTATGCTGTCAGATTTAGATTTAATGGTTTTTCTTTTATACCCAATTAGGTATCGTTGGAGAAATTAGTGAGAGTGGGGAAGACTTTTATGTCTGGACACATAAAAAGTTTGACATGGGATACAATGGTAAACAGATTGTTGATGTTAATCTAACTAGTGAAGCCAAGAAAAAACTGTCTCCAGGTGCTAAAATCTCGTTCAGTTATGAGGTGAGATGATTGTAAAACTTTCTCACATAATACTCTCATCTTCAGTAAATCAATATTTAAGGGGGTTTTTCCTATAAATACAATGCAATAACTCATTTCCTGTTGATTTGATATTTTTAGGTACATTTTACACCCTCCAAAATCAAGTATGACAAGAGATTTGACAAGTACCTGGACCCCAATTTCTTCCAGCATAGAGTAAGTATGAGATGCTGATTTAAAATAAATCAATTGAAATAAACACAGGCAAGGGAGCAGGGGATGAAAATAAATGTACCATCTAATCCTGACATCCAATGATTGGCTTTCAAATATTTCTGATGCTTCCATACTGAGTTTACTATCATAATATTGATTAAATGTCTAGCCAAGATATTTTCAGGTTTTGTGAAAATAAGATGACATATTTAATACATTTACCACCTGTAATATTCTTAATGAAGGGCAACCTGTCCAACCCACCATGTTCACACAGAAATTCAACAATGTCCTTCTATTTTGTACAGATTCACTGGTTCAGCATCTTCAATTCCTTTATGATGGTTATTTTCCTGGTGGGGCTTGTCAGCATGATCCTGATGAGGACCCTGAGGAAGGACTACGCCCGTTACAGCAAGGAGGAGGACCTAGATGATATGGTAGGTCCTCGGTCACTATGCAAAGCTGTGAAGTAACTTGGCGTAAGGTTAAAAGAATAATTGTAATTGATGAAAGACTCCATTTCAAATTCTCTCTAATGATGACTACCTTACATTGAACCCTGATTTCTGATCTTACAGTGATTGGAATCGTAAACTGATGTAGAGAGTTAAAATACGTCATATTATTGTATATAGAGACGTTGCAGGTCATATGTCAAGAAATAGAAATGTGTTTATTTTTATAGGAAAAAGACTTAGGTGATGAGTATGGCTGGAAGCAAGTTCACGGAGACGTATTCCGCCCGGCCTCCAACTCTCTGCTGTTCTCCTCACTGATCGGCACGGGATATCACATCGCCGTTGTCACCATGTGTGTCATCATCTTCTCCATACTGGGAGACCTCTACACAGAGTAAGTCAGTCAGCTTGTCACAATCTACCTTTCTGTACAGCCTTGAATTAATGATCACCAAATTCATGTGATCTAAAGCCTTATGTAATTTACTTCTCTAAAATATGTCCAATGTTATTACAAAGGAAGTTACAAGATATTTTTATGCATATTTAATTCAAATGCTCTTCTGCTGATGACAATATATATTGAACCCTGATTTCTGATTTCTAGTGATTGGAAATTACCAACTGAAGAAGAGACTTTCAGATGAATGTAATTTTATTATTGTGTAAGATAACCCTTTGATAACTTATTCTCTGATTTTTGTAGGCGAGGTTCTCTCCTGAGTACAGCTATTTTTGTTTATGCTGCTACCTCACCAGTCAATGGTTACTTTGGAGGAAGTCTGTATGCAAGAATGGGAGGTAGGTGCATGAGATCAACCTTTTTTTGTTAGAAATCTTCCATCCTTTGAAATCTATGTTAAAGTTCTGACATTTCTTTAGTTTCAATAGAGGTTTGTTGTAAATCTGAAGCAATGTATGGGTTTTCCATAACACTTTTATTTTCCTGTGATAGGAAAGGTGTGGATAAAGCAGATGATGGTCGGTGCTTTCATGCTTCCTCTGGCTGTGTGTGGAACTGCATTCTTCATTAATTTCATCGCTATCTACTATCATGCTTCTAGAGCCATTCCATTTGGAACAATGGTTAGTTGGTTTTACACTGTATAAAATCTCACAGTATTTGTAATATTCCAGTAAAAAACAATAATTATTATGATTGCAAATTTAAACATATTTTACAATCCTTTCTTTTTTCTGATTGCCAGGTAGCCGTGACGTGTATCTGTATATTCGTCATTTTGCCATTAACCTTGGTGGGGACTGTGTTGGGAAGAAATTTGGCAGGTCAACCAAATTATCCCTGTCGTGTGAATGCAGTGCCAAGGCCAATTCCTGAAAAGAAATGGTAATACGTCCTTGAGATTATTTTTGAAACTTGAAATATATTTGGGAGATCTTTAAGTTGCGTTCATCACAATCTGATATTTTCTGTACAGGTTTATATTTGGGAGATCTTTAAGTTGTGTTTATTACAATCTGATATTTTCTGTACAGGTTTATATTTGGGAGGTCTTTAAGTTGCGTTTATTACAATCTGATATTTTCTGTACAGGTTTATATTTGGGAGATCTTTAAGTTGCGTTCATTACAATCTGATATTTTCTGTACAGGTTTATGGAGCCATCTGTGATAATTGTTCTTGGTGGAATCCTTCCATTTGGATCTATATTTATTGAAATGTAAGTTTGTCTTTAAATAAGTTGAAAGTTTTCAATTTTGGCATATACATGTAGCTGTGAAAATTACCTAAATCCATGAAAATTGATTCTTAAGAAATATGAATGAGACGTCCTAGAGATTTGCCTTTGAATTCATATGTAATGATTTTTCCAGGTACTTTATCTTCACATCGTTCTGGGCCTACAAGATTTACTATGTGTACGGCTTCATGCTGCTAGTGTTTGTAATCTTAACAATAGTGACTGTCTGTGTGACCATTGTGTGTACATATTTCCTACTGAATGCGGAAGACTATCGGTGGTAAGTAGTCACTTCTAGTTCTTTTTGATTGACACGCTAGATTTGCAAGACCATTCACACTTCAGTTTTGGTGATATTATTATTCCTCTTTATGTTTTTCAGGCAATGGACAAGCTTTTCTGCTGCTGCTTCAACAGCTGGATATGTGTATCTCTATTCATTTTATTACTTCTTTTTTAAAACAAAGTAAGTAAAATGTCAGTTGTTTAGATTAAAGGGGCATGGTCACGATTTTGGTCAAATATTATTCCTCCGATTTTAATGTTCACAAAGCTTCAATTAGGCATTTTTAATAGGCAACCAAAATTTGAGCGTAATTCTTTGAGTTATAAGCGAGTTACAGAGCTTACAATTCTTTGCTATTAAACAAAGTTTTTGTAAACATTTTGAATGTTGAAGTAAAAATTATAGTTTTAGACTTTGAATGAATGTGTTAAATGTTAGGAACTGTTTATTTATGCTTAAAATGAATAAGGAGATAGACAAATCAGCTTAAAAAAGATATTTTAATGGTATATTGAACCTATGTAAACAAAAACAGGGCACGGGCCTTGTTTACATGACAAAAAATTGTGAGCCCTGTATCTTGCTTATAACTCTACGACTGACTCTCAAATTTCATTGATCACTAGAAATGCATTTCCTAAGCATTGTAAATAATAAGAACTGAAAAATAGAATTTGATCAAAATCGTGACCATGTCCCTTTAATATACATGCATCTTTCTCTATTGGTTAAATCCTGAATAATAATAGAATTTTAAGACAACTTGTAATAAGAAGAACTTTTGATTTTGTTTTGCAGAATGTATGGGTTTTTCCAAACCACATTTTACTTTGGTTACATGGCGTTATTCAGCTTAGCATTAGGGATCATGTGTGGTAAGTTTACTGGTATTTACCCAAAAAGACACAGAATGGTTTTGTTACTTCCATTTCTCTATATTCTACAATAGCATTTTGAAAATGTGTATTGTTTTTGAAGCATTTTGATTGTTGTCTCTTTCAGGAACATTTGGATATATAGGCACAAGTTACTTTGTACGAAAAATATATTCCACAGTGAAGATAGACTAGTGACAAGTTTATAAATGTGGGTAATTTGTACAGTGAAGTTGATGGAGCAGAATTCCGAGTGTAATACCGAGTGTTGTGTGTGTGAATGGTCCAGTACTTGATGCCATGACAGTAAAGTACAGTCCTGCGACTGAATCTCTCAAGTCTATCAAGTCATCAACTCGCTGGGTGAATTTTTGTGGATCTGCATTTAATTGATAGGATAGAACCACAGTTCAGATTTCATCCATACAACTTGGTTCATGTTCATGCTTTGAATTCTTTCTTAATCAATTATGCATCGAACTTGTTCAAATCTGTATCATTTGCATCTGGTTACTGTTAAACTTTTAACTTTTTTATATCATAATTTTTTCTAGTAACATTGGTATTGATTGCATGAAGTACATGTATTGTGAAAGCATGATTCCTTCATTGTCCATTAACATTCCTTCAAAGTGATGAAATAAACAATATAAGTCAAATGTATTTTGTATACAGGCCGGAGTATGTGTGTGATTGTTATGATATTCAGAAGCATAGTGGATGCTGGTATGACAATTCTCTTGTGATTTGGACAGAATGTGTCGAAAGAGTATTGCGGCAAATATGTGATATGTATGTTAAAATTGCTTTATAAATACTATGTTCTGATTTAACGACCAATGCAAGCAGTGAATGAATGTTGATTTTGAGTGAGTTAATTCAAGCATTAAATTATTTATTGTTCACTTGTTTTATGTTAGATATTTTGGGTTCAAATGTTTGCTTTTGAGGAAACCTGCTTGTACAGTTCATATTATATAGTAAATCATATTTTTATTTCCATTTGTGTACAAATTGTAAATACATGTAGTTTATAAGGGGATGTAATATATTCGAATATATTACCATGAACAGAAAAATGTTTCATGAAATGAAACTGAATTTAATTACCATCAAAATAAAAATTATAAAATATGGTATTGGTGTTTGTTGATGTTTTAATATACCAGTACATTGCAGGTAAAAAGTTCACTAAAGTTTTCATGATAATTTGTGTTCATTATTATGGGGGGGGCGTAGCCTTTTTTTTTTTTTTTTTTTTGGCTCAGGCATACACCCTTGTCACTTTAGTATGATTTGTCCAATTCTGATGTCACACCTCTTTTTGAGCAGATATGCATACTGTATACAGGATTATTTCGCCCCATGCTTTTTTTCTCACCCCTCTACACTAGTCTTGTGTTTCTGTTTCGCCCTGTCTTCAATTCACATGGAAACAGAAATTCTCTCTCTATAATTAACAGATATTTAATAATTGTTTTGAAATCGCCCAGTCTTAAATTCGCCCAATGAAAAAGAAAAAGGGGCGAGTATAAATCTGAAGAAATATTTCCCTGTATAGAGCATTTCTTTCCTTTTTTTTTTTATTAGAAAAAATCTTAAATAATTGCATTCAGTCTCATTCCTCAACATCCCTGCTACCAACCTGCTGGTGAAGAATTAAACATGTAAAAAAAATTCAATAAAGACAACAATCTTTTATTTCGGTGTATATAAAAGTATTTAGCCTCATCAACAATGAAAACAAATCAAACAAATCTGAGGTTAACATTAATAATGATGTAAAGTGTGATTCCTTCAAATAATCAACTCCTGGAAAAAAACACAGAAAAAAACCCAAAACGTCCATTCCAAAAAAACATTAACAACCTGACAAAATACTGCCCAAGTTTTCCAATTTTTTTTTAAGTAATCAGGAATAATTATAATTCTATCTACAATATCGAAACAGTTTACTTCTCGAGTGGATTGCAGTCCATGAGGAGAATGAGTAGGACGATGCCATCATACAGTATAAAATGGTGGTGAAAAAAGCAACTACCAAACACGAAGCTTATACATGTATTGGTAATTATATTCAAAACATGACATTGGAATCATATATTTACATCACATGATTGGCTTGGTATTGTTTTTGAAATCAAAGTAAATTCATATAAAATCAAGGAGAGTTTCCATGTCCTAAATAATCAACTAATAATCCGTAGAACATTTTAACTCGGAGGTGTGATAAAGTTACGGCAAAATGAAGCCACATAGAAAATCATCACTAGATTTACAGACAGTAACTTTATTCAATTAGAATATAGTACTGTATAGTAGGACAATATAATTTAGTATACTATGTATTTCAGAATTTATATTCTACAGAGAATTGTGAAAATTTATCATCAGAAACAAGCAAAGACTAGGTACATCAGCAGAGGGAGAGTTCCAATACATAACTTTTATGATGCTAAGATCATTCAACATGCTCTCTAGCTATCACATAAAAAGATTCAAAGTGCAGAGCATCAATATTTTCACCCTTATTTTAACCACTACTACATTTTTTTACACTAATCCACAGCTCAGCTTTCTATTTATTTTGGACCGATACCACAAAATATTTTATTTTCTAAGAATTTAGATGTGAAAAATTCAGTAAATCAATTCATACAAAATATCCAAAACATCCCATCATTTCTTCTGCCCAGTGTAAGTTATAAGGGATTTGTTTTCCTTGAGTACTTTTTAAATGAACACATAACATGAGAAAAAAATTCCTTCATTCTCACAATGTACAAAACAAATTGATTTATAAATTAAATGTATGTCACCAATATATGGTGTACTGTATTTTAACCATCTACATACAACTACATATTATAGCCCTCCCTTCCTACTCCTCAATGAACCACTTTCTCTGTTCAAGATCTATAATGGGAATAAGTAAAACTGTAAACAGTCAAATTCTAAGAAACATTGACCTGCCATTGCATTGGGACTTTGCACATCTAATCCCAACATGCTAATTTTAGGAGGACTACATTACGGTGTAACTACATTACAACAGTGGTTCTAAGTCATTTCTATTAGATCCGACTTTCTCAGTAATATCCTTTTATGAAGCATTGTTATGATTTTTATTCAAATCTTTCAATCTAAAATAATATGAAATATGGCAACTAAAACAAATTTAAAACATACTAGAGATGACTTTGAAGTAAATATCATACAAATCTGTCCCAGTGGTATTTACAATGAGAAAAGTGCACCATCCCAGAAGACATGTCACTCATTAGGACAACAGTTCTAAGATTGACTTGTGTTTCCCTTTTTGGTTTTCTTACATATATCCAAAAACTCCCATTGTGACTTTATGCTGGTGTTATGATTTAGACAAAAATAAATCTTTTACATACAAATAAATATTCCTAAATATTCATGAGTTTCAAATCCAATGTTACTTAAGAAATATTTCAGATTTCCACCTATATTCAAATTTGAACTTAGCATCTATTATTGGTCCACAAGTCACAATTTTAGCAATCAAACATGAATGTACATTAGATTGTGATAGGTCTTTCCAATTCAATGGGTGTTATTTTTCATATATAAGTTAACTTAACCACCTTAAATCCTCTTTACCTAAGAGTACTCTAAGCCGTATCAGAAAGAAATTGACTCAATAGTTTTAAGATAGAAGAAAATATGAAAAGTTTATGATGTCTCTGCAATTACAAATTTCTATCAGAAAATTCACACTGCTCAAGCAAGTTATACAATTGTTTAAATGTACATTGTATGTATAGATACCGTGATGAAATGCTTAAAAATGAAAGAATGGTGAACTTATCATCATTAATGTTTACTTGTTGCATGTATACAAGAGATTTTTCACAAATTAACAGTGGCAAATGCACTAATGTCTGTAATTCTAACCGTATTAACCGTCATCAAATGTTTCCTTCCAAAATTCAGTATGAACACAGTACAAATCTTCAGACATGAAGCTTCAACATTAAAATTAACAACGAGTGACACTGCAAATGTAACTGCTTTAAATTGCATATTTCCAAGGGATTGTAAAATATACATTTGTATGTAAAGTGAGGACTCAGATCTCATGTTAATTCAAACACAAATATACAGGTACCCCCCATAACTCCGCATATAATGCAATGCATTAGACTTTCCTTATGATTGACCTTTGACAAATGAACTGCTGCTGGTCACCATAAACCATTATTAAAACCAAGTTTTTAAACTATTGGTTACCATTACTCACTCAGCATTGCCTGGTTTAATATGAATCAAACTTAAAAAAAGGAAAAAAAGCATTACAGAGGTAAATCTTCGATTACATACATATGACTATTATTGACTTAGAAATACAGTACAAACAGTTACTTCACTTAATCAAAACAAAATGCATTATGGCATATTTACAATACATAAACTTTGGCAACCAAAACAACTAAATAAAAGCCTCGTTATCTCTTTTTTTAAGTGTGTCAAATTACCAACAGAGTTTCCTGTGACGGGCCATGCGTGACACTCGCACTTGTCTAACACTTTTCTTTGGCGTGACGACGGTCTCGTCATCCTCGCTGCTGTCCTGACTGTCGCTAGTTTTGCTGACCACGCGCGAGTGGCCGTTCTTCTCAGTTTTACGGGCCTTTGAGGACTGGTGGCGACTGCTAGAGTGATGCTTGCTTCTCTGTATGGATACCGTTCTCCTGCTCTTGTGGTGGGAATCATCCTCGGAGTCAGAACCAGATTCTAGACTGCTCCGCTTTCGCTTCCGAGAACTCTCTTTTTCTACAACTGGTTCTAGTCTTGGTGCATCAGGAAAAACTCTTTTAAAAAATAAAATGCATCATATGTAGCAATCATACCCATTCTCTATTATCATAAAATAAACATTTACTTCAATATTTTCATAAGAAAAATTGAATTTTCACCAAATTGCAAATACCTTCTTAAAATAATAACAGCTCTTCTCTGAACGACATCTTGTGGACGAATACAATGTGTTATATCATCTGCTGCATAACCACTGCAAGATAAAAGAGAACATCTTCCATTAAAAATAAACCTAGTATCAGCTCATAATTCATTTCATTGCAAGATATACCAAGAAAACAAATAACTATAAAGCTGTAAACTTTCATAAGTTTTATTAAGTAAGATTTAGTTTTGATACTAAGTTAACCTAAACTCGCTATCTTAAAAAACATTTACCAGCTTGAATTCAATGTAGGAAGACTGTGCCAATCTAAGAAATATTATTTTATTAATGCTTTAGTTTTCTGAAGTTTGGGTCCCTATGACCCCCCCCCCCCCCCCCCCCCCCCCCCCACACACACACACCTGTTGTTTTAATTAGCTACTATCTGAAATGTGTTAGATTATTGCGCGAAGCAAATAACTTTATCATTCTACAGATGTAATCTCCCTTTTTCAAATAGAATTATACAAACCGTTGTTCTTAATGAGAAAATGACATGCACTTGCCTATTAACCTATTGTCAATTTTTGAACATGTTTTTCATGGATTAACATGTTATAATATATTTCTAGACAATTTTTTAGTTTTTAAAAAAAAGAAATGAAGCAATGTATTTGGCAAAAATTAAAGCAGATCAAGCAAACCCTGAATCATCTTGGACAAATCTATGATAGAACCATGAGTTGATGTTTTTAATATCAAAGCATGCAAAATGCACACAAATAATAAGACTCTCTGTTGCATTACTGTCCTTTATAACAGATTACATACACTGAAACACAGTCTATATATATACATGTATACCTAAGAGTGCAGTCACATCAAAATGTGGATTTCAGCAACATCAATAGCATGGTATTACATGTACAAGTTTCTTTAGAAATTAGAGCAAGTCCCAGTTTTCTGTTTCTGTCACTTTTTGCTTACTATTCCGATATTCATAAAAATCTTTATATCTAAAATACATTCATTTTAATACTGCACTAGAGTAAAAAAAAAAAAATTCAAAGAATTCTCTTTTGCATTTGCCCTCTCTATTGCACCAGGTTTACACATATCTGATAATTAAATTAAAAGTCTATGGGAACTTCACATTTTAAATAATAACATTGATGAATTGTGCAGATTTCCCCAATTAGGTATTTCCTAAAGAAATTTGATTTCATAAATGTTTATTGATTTTTCAGAGTAAAAAGAGGGGACATGTCAAAGATGAACTCTTGGACTTTTTTCCTTTTAATATTTTCATCTGTTATAAGCTGATAGGAATGATAATTCATTTGGAAAATCAATAAAAAGTGATTGAAACAGGAACCTGGGACAGACAACAGTACAAACATTGTTCCATTAACTTTTAATTTACCTAATCATTGTGACACATCCTCTGTCTATTGGCAAACATAACACTGGTGTGGAGACTCGAATAGGCCTAAAAGAAAACTTACAACCAAAACAGAGAGCACTGTCACTAAAAAAAGACACTGACACGATTGGGCGATCAAAGATGTGGGGTGGGTCTATGTGGGACACGATGCAGCCTCCCGGCATGTAATCGTTAATGACAGCACTGTTAACAAACCCCTCAGGCACAATCTTAGCATCATATAGAGGCTTAATGACTAGTTCGTGAATCCAGTCTGGGATTTCATCCACTTCTCCTTTTGGATAGAGCCTTTCCATCCCTGGTCCCTTCTTCTCCAACTGGGATCCGTAAGTGTAACCCTCCCCAAAGAAATACTTGTTTCTCAGCGGCGCCCTGTCGACTGTGTGCAGTTTATACTCCCCTTTATCTGCTATTTTTACCGTCTCGTTGATCTTTTTCTCTATTTCTTCACACTGATCGTCATTAAACAAGCGACGTTGCTTGATTCCCGCATGGACCTTACTTAACTCATCTGTACTGCTCCAGCTAGTGTCAAGGTCCTTGTGATGTGATTTGGACTTGGATTTGCCATTGGATGAGTCTCTTCTCGATTTTTCGGACTTTCTGTCCTTGGTATGCCTGGACGAGCTGTAATTGTGTGGAGATTGGAGCTTCAGACGTAAATCCTTGAAGTTTTCAGCCATCTTGGCACATTTTCCGAATGTCCCAGGATGCACTTCGAAAAACAGAAATTTCGCGGGAACATATGAAGTGCAAAGGTGCGTTGTTTTATGAATTTATTTTTTTACCCCGTAGAGGTCTTACTTTTTGCGGTGCTTATCTATTTCTATCAAAAAAGTAGTATTCATATGGGGAATTACAGCTTGCACACTTTCCTATTCCCTTTGTTCTCTGACAAGATTTTCACATTCATGCCCCCCCCCCCCCCCCCATTAGAAAAATGAAAAAATATGCCTGAATATCAAAATTATCAAAATTCGCGATATTATCTGAGTTAATTATTTACGCATATGAATTTAATCGACAAAAGTCACTAACCGATCAGGAATACATGCGCGGATCTAGAAGTTTTTTCAAAAGGGGGGGGGGGGGGGGTCCTACGGATTTATCACTGTGTTTTCCGGTCGGGTGGGGGGAGGTCTATATTACTTCCTCAATGGGGCATATGGCGGTGTTTTGGTATTCGTGCAAGCCCGTATCATATACATAAACAGATGTAGTTGGCACAATATTGTGTGGGATTGGGGAGGGGGTTTTAACATTTTCTTCTGGAAATAGACTTAACTTTACAAATAAAAATTGTAGAAGCCCCCCTCCCCCCCCCCCCCCCCCCCCCCCCCCCCCCCCCCATTTTTGGGGGAACATGTATAAAATTATAAATAATAAAATGCGATTTTGATGATTGGCGAATTTTTTTTTTTTATAATTTAGCTTGTCAGGATTTCTGCACCCCGACCACCCCTACCTCTCTTACCGCGGATATTATATAGCTCCATGCAGTCAGAAGATCATAAATGTATATATACTTCAAATAAGACGTGACGGGATATCCTGACTGCTTTCCATTGTTAGCATATATTCAATGTAAAATTCTTATTTTAATATAATAAGTCTTAATTTTGAAATCCAAGAAAAAGATAGAAATTAAGTTCTGACATGCCCGAAGTAGCTGAAATAGTAAGGCCTTAATGCAAGTAGATTCCATGTAAGCATTTGGACAGTTCTTTTACTTTGTGGATCTGCTTTAAATTGACTTGTTTGAGTGATCTAATAAAAGTTGATTGATCTGCGTTCTATTCCACAATTCATCTTTCAAAATTCTGAATAAAAAAATTCAAAGTGCAGCATTTGTCCAAATGTCACAACAATAAAAAAAAAAAAACAAAGCCATTGACGACTAGAAATCTATAATCTGCGTACTTGTATATAAAATGTGTATGGTGCATGTAGATATAAGATTGCGACTTTACTGTGCGGCGGGGGTTAGGCATGTTAGGGGAAGGTGTTACTGTGTCACTAAGTCACTAACGAGAGATATTGCCCGAACTGTGTTATCAATTACTTGTGTTGTACGAGTTGGGGTCTCACAATTTAGATAAAAAGAGAGCTGGCCCAGTTCCTGCAATTTTACAGATCTAAATCGAATTCCGACATTACCTACACATTTTGCTGTGTCTGACAAATCAAATATACGTGTACAATATATGATCCAATAAACACGCATGAGACTTTTTCGTTAGGGTCTTATAAACGGGTCTGTATTTTTTTTTTATTGTGTGGTGTTCTCGAAAATAATACGCAAAATTGTACTTATGTGTGTAGAAGCTTTATCAGATATATCATATCTTAGAAAATTAAGAAATGCATGCAACACTGTCTATAGATATATGTGGAAAAATTGTCCGATAATTCAATCTGCTGGAACAAACTCTGTCAGTTGGCTTTAGCATTAAACTTTCAGATTTTTTTTTATTGGTACAAACACTAGTAGCTAGCTGTCATGTAAATATAGTGTTCGATAAAATTCTTGGGATGAAAAAAAAAACCGTGATACTCTAGTGACATTATTAAAACACTGGCAACGAAATATATCAATGTAAGTTGTAGAACTTAAATTGTTTATCAATCGATGTAAAAAAGTTCAGTTAGTCTGTTTTTACCGGCAGGTAAATTTAGTGTCGAAATAAAAAAAAAACCACCGTCGGTTAAATCATGTGTCGAAAAAAATATTGTCAACTAAATCACGTTGCAGAGTAACGCTGTTAGATCAGTTGCATGTCGGGAAAACAAAAAAACACAGTCAGGTAAATCATTTGACAAAAATCATAGAACGAAAAACTGTAAGGTTAACCATGAGTCAAAAAATATTGCCAACATTCATGTCCAAGACCTACTAGGATGTCTAGTTCGTATGATGATATTGACATCGATATCGTTTCTGATTTTTAATATCGACACCAAGGTAAGACAACGCCTAAAATAAGGCATTAATTTTGCAAAATAATGATAATGGAGTTTCACAATGGTGAAAGGATATCAAGTCGGTATCGTCGATATTGACACAAAGTATATTTGTTCAGAGTATAAATGTGCAATGTCTCTACTGCTACAGTTGTTGACACTGGCGAATCAATATCGATTCGATATCGACGTAAGTAAAGACACCTTAAATGTGAAATGTTTCAATGGCAACAGTTTAATCAATATCGATATATATCAATAACGTCTTAATTAATTGGAATGGTGTTTGACGATGGTGAAATGATATCGATACGATATCGTCGATATCATCGATATCCATACTACATCTGTCTTCGACAAAACTCAGAATTCTAGAGTCGAAAAAAACACTGCAATAGGTGTTTAGAAATTTTACTGACTGTACATAAACACTGTCAAGTTAATTTTATGTCGGAACAAACTAGTGTCGGGACGAACGCTGCTCATCTTCGCTAGCCAAGTGTTTTCGGTCCACTCTGCTCCTCAAAAGGAGGAGAGGTGCGGATCAGAAACCCTTGACTTGAGAAGATGAACACTGCTAGGCAAGTCTTACATTTGAACAAACTAGTGCCGGAGCGAACACTGCTATGTAAGTCTTACATTAGAACAAACTAGTGTCGGGACGAACACTGCTATGTAAGTATTACATTAGAACAAACTAGTGTCGGGCCGAACACTGCTATGTAAGTATTACATTAGAACAAACTAGTGTCGGGGCGAACACTGCTACGTAAGTCTTACATTAGAACAAACTAGTGTTGGGCCGAACACTGCTATGCAAGTCTTACATTAGAACAAACTAGTATCGGCACAAACACTGCTATGCAAGTCTTACATTAGAACAAACACTAAGCATGCCAAATAAAATACGACATTGGTACAGTTTTATTGCTGGTGAAAACACTATCTTTACTTGTTTGATGCAAGCATTTTTAAACACCATTGATTTATTTAAACCAAAATATCATTAAAATGTAGAAACAGTTGAAGGTACCTCTTATTATACATCCCCAAAAACAAAGTTGAGGTATATAGGAATCACCTTGTCCGTCTGTCCATCCGTCCGTGCAACCATCTCCGGTCCATATCTTTCCTATGGAGAAACAATGGAAGTTCTTACTGCACACATAGATTGCTTATAACCTACTGTTGTGTCATGATCTTAACCCAAGGTTGGGCAAGTTCAAGGTCACTAGAAGAAAAAGTGCATAATTTGTGTCCAGTCTATATCTTTTTTTCTATGGAGAAACATTGGAAGTTCCTACTTCACACAAAGATTGCCTATGACCTGAGGTGTGTCATAATTTTGACCCAAAGTCATTTGTGCAAGTTCAGGGTCTTTGTAAAAAAAATTGCATAATTCCTGTCTAGGCCATATTATTTTGGTAATGGAAAATGATTAGAAACAAAGCTTGACACAAAAATTGTCAGTGACCTGAAAATATATCCTGACCTTGAGCTTTGATCATTTGTGCAAGTTCAAGGTCAATGGAAGAAAAAGGGTGCACCCATTACTTTCCAATAGAGAAATACTTGAGTTATATTTTCTTAGCAGGGGTATCATTTGTGAGCTTGCTCACAGTACCTTTAGATTAATGAGGTACATTTACATACATAGTCAAATACTTCTTATATACGTACACAGCTATAAAGTAAATTTAATATTTACCTTACTCTGTAATGTATGTAATTTTAATGTAGACCTGCTTATATTCTTATAAAGGTACAAAGTATATTACATTAGCAGAATCACTGCCAAGTAATTGAAACTTCTAAAGGAGATCAATACAGTCTAAAAATGGCCACAACCATCCAGCCCTCTTAAGGTGGAATAACACACCTGGAAAAAGTCACTCAAATTAACAGTAAATTATTTGATTATGAAATATATAATGATGGATAAACTGCACATATGTCAAATAAGCGAAAAATTTGCAGTTTGGAGATAAAAAATGAATATCTAAAAAATTCAATTCAGTAAGTTACAACAAAAGCCCCTGCGAGATTTGAACCCAGGATATACTGATCAGAAGTCCGACACTTTATCCACTCGGTTATAGAATAAGTTACATATTGTCGTCGATAAAATCCTTTTAATAAAACGAAATGTCGTTTCGATCAGAGGTCAGCCATTTTGTGATGATGTGTTATTCCACCTTAAGACTTAAAAAGTTTTTAATGTCCCAAATGTCTTCATGTACATCAAAGGCAAAAGCTCCACACACAAGTGATAAAAAAATTAAAAAGTTATAATTGCGTTATTTATTCATAGTATCTATTAAACAATCAATGTTTATTCTGTAATAAAAAATACAAAACTGAGAAAACGTAAGTACTATAAACATCCCATTTTTATTAAAAACTCTAATTAAGGTAAGGTATTGGAATGAAGAGAAAAATAATGGAAATATTTCCTTCCCTTATTAAGGTGGTATGGGACACCTCCATATTGTATGTGATAAACAATAAAATCAAGTTAATTCTGTATTTTTTTTTCCCAAAATTTTTCTTTTCAAAAATTTTGAAATATATTTTTTGGTCAAAAATGGTAAAATTTGAAAATTCTAAAACAGTAACAGTATTTTGATTATAATGTACATTTATCCACATTAAATCAACAGGTGTCCTATGCCACCTTAAACGGATGACATATTTTCAGTTATCAAACATATTTTATAAATTCTTATAAATGCTGTTTTATTTGATTAACATATTAAAGTAATTTCGGTTTAAAATGCAAAAAGGGGCAGGAAATATACATATACAAGGGTAAATGCCAAATGTAAACATTGATACTCAGGTCTGAATGGCCCAACTGGCCACAAATATTTAACTGTATTTTTTAATTTTTGTTGGACATGCCTTCTAATCAAAATATTTATTTGTATAGAGTAAACCAATTCTACAGTAGAATATATTTGAAAACATTCTATATAGAATCCTGTATGATAAAGATCATCTTTTTCCTATTTATAAGTGTATTTGCAGATATCGTAGTCACAAAGTTTAACTAGTAAATGATCCCTGGGTAATAGAAACATCAGTATTAAATACATGTACATCAATATTAAAAACGGAATTGTAGACCACAGAATGTAAAAAATTGAATTCTTTTTATGAACATACTGTATTTCATCTAACTAAAACACAACACTTTAAATCTAAATATGAAGTTAAGAGCTCCACAATTTGCACAATAATAACATTTACATGAGTATACAATGCTACCTAAACCTATTTAAACATCGTTAAAGTTTTTCTAAACAACAATATTATGATATGCACTAAAATATATGATAAATACATTTCAAAGCAAGCATTTACCAGTACTAACAATCAAAGAACAGTACAATGTACTTAGCATTCTGAAGGTAAACCTATAATCACCAAGCACTTATAACAAGAAGTAAAGGTTAATCTAGTATAATAGCGGTTGATCGGTGTATAATAGTGGTTGATCATGGAATATATTGCAAGTCGATCAGTGCATAATAGCAGTTGATCACTGGCCAACAATAGCCAACAGAAGTTTCTTGTAGTCTCCGCTGGTCTCGGATGACACTGCAGCATTAAGAGACTTCCCATGATCCCTCTGATATTGATCCTTGATGTTCTGTAGATCAATCTGCAAACAACATGAACTTCTTATTAAAAGGAAGAGAATTCACTGCTTGAAGTGAAAGGAAGACATTGTTTAAGAAAATTCATCAGTCTACGATTGAAATCCATGGAGCTCTGTACTTACCTCTGACCGGGACACAATGATCCGGATTAAGGTAGAATCATTGGTTCCCATTCCTCGCATTGCTTTGTACAATTTGTCCGAGAAAAACTTGGGTCTATTCTTAGCACTCATAACTGTGGTACGACAAAATTTGAAAATTTAGTTCCATTTTGTTATGTCATAAACTTAAATGTTTAGTTTTACGAGGAATGATTTACATGTACCAATAAATAAACATACACTTTTGCTTGAATATACATGTAAATATGCAAGTAAACAAAATATAAATGTTTACAAAAATAAGGATTTGGTTTTTAAATTGCTAATATAGTCTTTTTACAGTACATAAATAAATATAAATTTTACGATGCAGGTTTGAACAACATGCGAACTCACTGATAGCTTTGAAACCATCTTCCAGATCCCCCGACATCTCAGAACCAATTGAACTAAGAATGTCCTTCCCAGAAAGCTGAAACCAAAATTTACATGTACTGTACACGTAGTTTAAACCCTTTATAAATCCAACAGACACCTGGCTACTGAATTACCTGTAACATTGTCTGGTGTTTTGCCTTGCATATATGATATCTTCAGTAACAAAAACCAAAAATCTGACAAATTGGTCTTAAGATAACTGTTATTTACATGTGCGAATCTAGAGGGGGGGGGGTGGATAAAATTTAAATAAAAATAAATAAATTTGCATAGTAAAATTGTCGCAAATATGCCTCGGACCCCTCTTGGCAAAAACAATTATCTTTCGGACCCCCTTTGGAAAAAATTTCTAGACCCGCGCATGATTTACTTTCTGATATTCTTCAAAGGTGGCCCTCATCTGGAACTCGTGTCTGATGGATAAGACAGAGAGGAAGGCGGACTCATCCGTCCCAAACTTTTTGACACCCGCCTGGTACAGGGTCTGGGCATCCTGTTGGGCCAGAGCCCGGTCAACCACCGCCTCAGGGCCCCTCTGCATCAGCATCTGTCTCTGACTGTCCGTCAGCTCCGTTCTATTAGCCTGTAAATCATTCAATACAGCGAATCACATACCTGTTCAAGATACATGATTGTCAAATTAAATCTGAACGTGAACTAAAAATATTACCAGACTGAGTACACAATTTATTATGTTATGTCCATTGAATACAAACATAATACATGTACATGTACATATTTTCTCTCAACTACATGTAATCAGCATGAGATTGGAATTCTATCAGGTGATAAATGTTACCTGGCAACAGGATACCAGCAATCTTTTGAAATGTCCACTCGTTTCACTGGCACAGTCAGCCTCAAGCTCTCTTCCAAAGTCTGTTTAAAGTCAATTAAACTTTAAAGTCAATTTAAGACATTATAGATATTAAAGACTTGTCATTACAATATTAATATATCATTACACCAATAGTAAGATATAGGAACAAATTCATTACGTTGCTTGTAGGCTGCCTTGATGCCCTGTATTTCTGCATTTGTTCTGGTAGTCAAAATTTCAATCAAGATTGATTCCTTTGTTCCAATTCCCTAAAAAAAGAAATTATCTTATCAAATGTTCATGTATTTCAAAGTAGATAAGACCAATGAGACATATGGTCTCAAACAGAACTTAAGAAAGACTACTGGGGTTTCATTAATATTTGTAGCCATCAATTTTCAAAATCACAGTTTGAATGATATGTCAATTTTTTGGCAAATGATAATATTAATACAATATTAACAAGGGTATATTAAGTATTGCACTTCAATAAACATTTAATTTCATGGATCAACTCAACAACGAAATCCATGAAAATTGATGTTCAACGAATGTTGATGAAACCACAGAATTTTAGCTTGAAATGAAATAAGTCAAAAAGAGATAGCTGCTTTTATTTTACTCACCCTCATTGCTTTGTTGAGACACCAGGCGTCGTAGTAGTGAGTGGACTTAAACAGAGCCAGGATCAGCTCCTCCAGATCACCTGACAACTCGGACTTCAGGTCCTCGATCAAATCCTGTAAAAATATGGAGACATTATTGACTGTATTACATTGGATGCAACTACACAACCTGCATTAACTTATCAATAAAATGAAGCTATTACTTGTACATGTATTTATTGTAAGTGTAGTACATGTACAAGTATATATTGAAATATGTAATACTCTATGGAAATGGTTGCACTTGAGGAGAGCTGCCTTCACAGAGATTGTGTTTTATACCTTTCCATACATGGTTTTGAACATGATGAGGATTTCCTGCCTCTGTTTGTTAGAAGTGTGGCCAATCACCTGAATGATGGCCTTCTCATCCGTCCCTACAATCACAGATTTCATCATACTTATCAATAAAGGATGTGTATAGAAACAGTGCAATCAAGTCTGTACCAAAAGATCAACTGACAGTGTATTGGAGGTAAAAATTTAGTGTATTCACATTGTTTCATGTTTGCTCATAAGATGGGGTACTACCAGATATACTCTATACTATTTCAATATTTTCTTGGCTCTACAATATAATGCAACAGTAAAGTCATTTATTTGAAAATGAATACATTTATTTCTAATTTTAAAACAAGGTTCCAGTACCTATTCCTTTCATTGCAGTGCGAAGAGTCTTGGTGTCTGCCTCACAGTTGAAAGGATTGGCTGGACGAATGGTTGGCCGAGGGATGTCCCCCATTGACCCCCCTCCAATCTGGAGGTTCCCCATCCCTGCTGTGGCTGAGGGTACGCCCCCTGGTGCCTATACAAAAAAGTGCAGTAAAAGTCCTATAAGAAATGCAAAAAAGAAAATTCCAGACATATCAGTGATTTGAACAATAATTAAACATAATCTTTGAAACAAAATAAATCCATAATATATACACCTGTAAAGTAATTTGAACAATAATTAGATATAATCTATTAAACTGAGAAAAGTATGCTTAGTATTAAATTCCTTCCTTGTTTTGGCAGTTTTGCTTCAGGATGGTTTTATGCAGCCATGTAAAAATTCCAAAATGAAGTACCTGGCCATATCCTGTCTGTCCTTGGGGAGCATATGACTGTTGACCTGGAACTCCAACCTGAGCTGGTGGAGGCTGTTGCCCTGGGTAACCACCTTGACCTGGTTGTTGTCCTGGGTAACCACCTTGACCTGGTTGCTGTCCTGGGTAACCGCTTTGGCTTGGCTGTTGTCCAGGGTAACTCCCTTGTCCTGGATATCCGGCAGAAGCAGCTGGTTGCCCGGGGTAACCAGTTTGACCTTGATATCCTCCTTGACCTTGTCCTGGATATCCACCTTGTTGTGTGCCTGTCACAGTAATGTCACAGTTTTTACTTACATATGTACCATATGAGTTTAATTACACACAAGAGACTAAAATTCAATTGGATTATTCATCAGCATTTTTGAATTTTAAATCATTTTTAAAGTTTCATTATGATCTTTTTTGTGTTACTCATGTGCCTGGGGAACTCAAATCAACTTGTTAATCTCGATATTGGCATAAACATATGCAGATATTTTAGCTAACATTTGAGAGCTGCAATAAAAGTGAATCTAGCAATAATCTTATAGGGTGTATTCATTTGCTATCTCCAGAACTGGTCTAGGATATCTCCATCTTCTACTTGCTACTTGGAAAGCAGACAATGGAGATCTACCGGAGATCTCCATACTGCAAACGAGCAAATTAGGATTACTCTTGCAGCTCTCTAATCGACCAAATGAATACACCCCAAGTGTTTCAATTAAACAAACTAGATAAAACCTAATCATAAATGTATCATTTGCATAATTCACTTTTAAAAAAAAAAAAATAGTGTTACAGTATTTTATATCTGTTTTAAATAATGTAACTAATGCAAACTTGTTATTTTTTAAAAAGATCATTTTGTATGGTTTATTTGACATAAACTTAATACATTCATTTGAGTTCCATAGCAACTTGCTCTTTTACTTCTAAACAAGTTAGTAATACCTTTTTTCTATGAAACATTAACTTCTAAAGCGGCCACATGATGCTGTTGACAAAACTGAAGAACTATTTTTTAAGACTTTAAAGTAATTACTTATAAGTGCTCGAAATACATTAACAATGTATGCAAAATGGTGACTTTACAAAAATATTGATTGAAAATTTCTTCAGTTTTTGGATGCGTACTATATGTAGGAACCAGTTTTTTTCAGCATTTTACACAAAACTTTGGGTGGTACATGTTTGTCGGAAATTAAATTGTCCGACATATCTGGGATCTAATAAAGGAACTTTTACACTAATATTTGTAAAAGTACTCCATTTTATTCACAAAAATATAAATGAAGTTTTCATCCTTATTTTCACTTAGAAAAACAACGAAAACAGCAACATTTCATATTTAAACTTTATATTTACTTCATAAGAATGAGTAATTTCTAAGAAATAAACCTGAGTTAAACAAAATTGCACTTGCTTTCTTAACAAATCATTTGATTACTGTAAAGTTTTTTAGAATAATTTATATAAGTAAATCAGTTTCATGTAGGTTCTCTTTAATCCTTTATCAACAGAGACCTTTTATTTGCAGATTTTAAAAATTGACTAATAGTATTTAGTATAAGACACCTAGATATTTAACTTGCTAACAAAATGTTTCCTCTTTGTATTAGACAATAACTGTTCCAATGACATGAATATATGTACAGTTGTGCATATGTAAACCATGTCTGGTAGAAAAATGAAATTAATTAAGTAATTAATAAGAAGATCTTGAGTTAGAAAATATCAGTACCTAAGTTGTTGTTCAAAGAATACTTTAAAACTGTTCTAGATCTAAAGAGTCTATAGTATCTACTAACACCAAGTATAATATTAAAACTGTGGATCAATTTTTATCAAAGAGGAAAAGAAAAGAAAAATATCACATAATTTATATGTCTGTAAATTGAATTTCACATATTTAAAGTTTAACAAAACAATGGGATTAATTTACAACATGTTGACATAATCATAAACACTTAAAATAATTCTCCTGCCTCACACCAACCTTATACCCATGTGTAACATTATATATATGACTTTGAAATAACATTGACAATAAATAACAAAAGATGCTCAATCATATAAAATTGCTATGCATGTTTTGAATAAGGCAGTAACCATTCACAAATGAAATCTAAATATATAAAAAAAAAATTCAATTAGCATGCAAGCATCAATAAAATTAAATAAAATACCTTATAATATATATCACCTTTTACATGTATAATTAAAGAGTCCCTTTGCTTTTGCACATGTACATTTTTATCTATATAAATACATGCACAAGTATACGCAAAAAAGAAAAAGGAAAGAAAAAAATCAAGGTACTACAACATAGAGTAAACTTGTTATAAATATTCATCATGCAGTTAAGGTGTTGTGTGGGAATAACTATCAGCAGTTCTAGGCTATAACTTCCCCAACTCTAACTAGCAGATCAGTAGGGGTGGTAGTCTGCAATAGAAACAGAAACAACAGTTACTCTAGGTGTACGTCGGAGATTTCCTGTCGTGACTTTACCATACAACCTACCAGTTTATGCAATGAAATCTAAGAATTCTACAGTAAATATTAAATGAACTGTGATTTCAAGAGCTATAAACTGTTTTGGTGTGCTTTAAATACTGTATTAAATTTTAATTTTTATGACTTCAAGAGATATAGTGATCCAGATAAAATCACTATGTCTGTAAACAACTGAGTTTCTGTTTCCTATTAAGCTACAAGGAGTAAATATATGTACTTCTAGCTATATGCTATATGCATAGAATGAGATTTATCAAATAAGCAGTAAGGGGTACCCTGCTATATGGTATATTTGTCAATGATTGGTAATCTTAATGCCCAAATTAATTTGTTCAAAGAAAGTTACATAAGATTTGAACTAGGAACATTGTCTACTATGTGCATCAATTATGTGTGTTCACTTTAAGATTAACATCAGATAATCAAACTACAGAGATTCTTAACCATAAATTTTTTAAAAAATATTGTACATAAAAATTGATTAAAAAGGAAATCAATTTTTTCAAACTTCTACCGATTAATAATCTGTCAATGTAATTTTAGTATATATTTGCTCCTTTTTGATTTGTTCTAACTGGAGAGAATTTTTTTCAAACTTCATGTACATATAACACATGAATTTCAATCATTTTCTTAAAGGGGGGGAGGGGGGGGGGGGGGGGGGCAGGGGGTGCACTAGTTGAAACACAAGTCAAAGGGTCCTAGTTTAGACCCTTGCTCCCATGCAGTGTATAATTGTATAGAACTAACATTACATGTACAAACAACATTGAACCAGTAAACTCATGCACCAGGTTAATCCTGAATACTGTATAGTTAGTGATGCTCCTGTTTAATATATTTAATGGTATTAAGCATGCACTAGTTCAAAGCAATACGTATAACTTGGAGTTAAAAAAAACTTCAGACTTACTTCCTGGGTACTGAGCTGGTGGGGGCACATTTCCTTCAGAAAAAATTATTTCAGCCATTATTAATGAACAATCACACTTTTTCACTGGCTTTAAAATGATATTCATATTAAAGTTATTTACATCATTTCATATCATATTTTCAATATGACTGATAAAATTTCAAATTCTAGAGTATTAAATACTTGAAGCACATGCAAGTTAGAATGCAAAATTACATGTATGTCAAAAATCAAGTCTACAAGTAGGTACAAGGATTATTTTGTTGACCAATAATTGATGCTTTACAGTAATGATTAAATAATGACTGTCAAGTTTTTTTTTACAGGAAATTCGTTTATTTTTTTTTAGATTAAATAAATAGAGATTACATTTAAAAATTTGCTGTAATACATGTAAATCATCTCCATCACAAGCAATATTACCGATGAAAGACACTGTCATTTTAAAATCAAGAAACATGACCTAAATTACCTGGATAACCTCCCCCTGGAGCCTGGGGGTAACTTGGCTGGGGTTGGGCTGGGTATCCAGGGGCGCCACCTGGTGGGGGAGCAAAGCCCCCAGCTGAGTAGCCAGCTGCAGGGGGTACCCCACCGGCAGGATATCCCGGGGCTGCAGCGGGATAGCCCTGTCCCCCCGCAGGGTAGCCTGTCCCTGTTGCCGGATATCCGGAACCAGCTGGTGGCATGGCACCGTGTCCTGGAGGGTAGCCACCAGGATAGCCAGCGCCACCTGCTGGAACAGCTCCTGGGTAGCCCTGTAACAAAGGTCAAGCTGTCAATCCACAAGGTCAAACCTATATACATGTACAACGATTGTACGCTAGTTGTTGTCATTGTCGGATACCCATAGCTGTTGGCCAACTCTTTAAACTTTTCTTGTTCTTGTTCTCATGAATAATTTATGCTCTATTATAATTGGCTTCTTCATATATTTGTGATGGAAATCTTACCGACTGTTGTAATGCTTGGACTTTCATGAATATGAAATGAGTACGTTTTCACTTTTCAAAACATTGTCTTAGTTTACATATATCCAAGACCAACACTTTAAAAGAGCTTGTTTTCATATTGGTAGATTGAGAATAATAAATATTCATAGAACAGGAAAAGCTCATCAAGCAGTCAGTAAGCTTATGCAAGACTGACAACGGATTTTCATCAATTTGATGTTATCAGTTGAAATTTGGATGTACTTCAATTTATATGTTGAAGATAAAAAAAATCATTATTTTTTATTTAACAGCAAAATAGTCACAATGTAAATAAAATTCCTGATCAGGTTAATTTACTCACAGCTCCTGGCATCCCTACACCATGGGGTATCTTTCCCTGAAAATAGAAATGTCAAAGTAAGTAGAAACAGTATGACAATTTAGTAATGCATGTACTTAACTACATGTAATCATGTGGCATTACATGAAATTGGCTGTTTTACATATATAATGATGTCATACTTTCTTCATCTGCTTCTTCATTTTCTTCCTCATCTTTCTCTCTGCCTTTGGCAGGTGCTTGAACTCCTCGTCTGAGCTTGAACTGCTGCTGCTGCTACTGCTGCTGCTGCTGCTTCGATGCCCATGCTTGTGCTTCTTATGCTTTCCCATAATTTACAAAGATGTCAGACAATCTGATAAAGACAAAATAAGATGAGCATTATTTGTTCTGTTCATAGAAGTTTGCAGTACATAATATAATTTAGCCAATAACTGCAATAACTTTACTAAGTCAAAGTGTTTTACAATGACAAATTCCCTAATGTAGGGAAATTAACTGTGATTTCACCCTTGGAGATTTAGTTCAAAGGGGAATATTTATTGTGTCCTAATCCTTTCAAATCATTAGAGTGTGACAACCGTTTTGTGCAACTGAGGTAAAGGGTAGATAGAATGATCAACTTTTAGAATGGCCCACAGACCCGGTTTATCCTGTTATAATGCATCTATAGTCTACCCTCAGTTACCCTTTGTAACATAAATGATGTCATCTGAATTCTTTACTGCACTAAGTAAACAGCATCTCAGAGATCTGTACAATGTTTTATCGGGCAATAAACAGTTATGGATTCCCTGCAAAACAGTATAAGGACAGTTCAGGTGGGTTTTTCGAACTGGACAACAAATAAACAAATAACTGATTACAAATATTTTGATATTGCCCCGGACATTGCTAGCGACGTGTGCTTGTCTGTTCGACCTTACGTTTGATATTATAATGACAATTCTTATTCTATACCCCCAACAAATACTGAACCCATTATGGACCAACTTACAACAGAAACAGGACGCACACCTACACCACCTACACTTCGTCAACGACGGTCGCGCGAAACAGGAAACAAAAGATGTGGAGCTCTTCTGTTGAAGAAAGTAGAAATGCTACATGGTCAGTAAACATACGTGTGTCAGTCAATATTGAAAACGCCAAACATCTGAAGATTCGTCGATCAGAGGGATCTTCTGTAAAAATAGCTTTGATAAAGGTGTGGGTTGTATATCAGACAATTATCAGACAAAACCACATTAATTATAGAGTCAGTTGGCATTGCTCACCTGAGCTGAAAGCAAAGACATACATGGTTAAAATTTCTTGTCAATTAACTTTTCTTGAATGCTTCAATTAATCTGAATTTATATTCTGTCTTTTCACTGGTGTCCCACAATTGTGACAGTGTTTTATATAGACTAGTTTGTACAAATAAATTTCACACTAAACTTGTCAAAAGGCAGTGTCCATGCAACTTTATGGTGTTGGGATAGGGCCATTGCTAAAACCCAATAGCGCATTTAAAAGTGTCTGTCACACAACTGTGAATGGTTAGACTATGACTACTTCACACAACACGCAGTTGCACTTGTACTACCTCGCACAACATGCTGTCGCACTGTCACTTGTGTGACAGTGTGTCAATTTGATGTGTGAAGATGGCAAGTTGTGTTTGTGTGACAGTGTGTTGTGTGACAGCTCGACAGTAATTTGTGCAAAGGTGTGATATCATGTCAGTGATGTGACACGGTGGTTTTTCACAATGCTCTGTTGAGCTTTTGCAAAGGCCTTATCCGGACACTGTGCAAATGCATTAACATACATGTTTTATTTTTGTATCATATACTATAAACCTCACAACTGAACTGGTTTTGAAAATAAAATAGCTGATGAAAGTAACAGAATGCATGTATTATAAGATTTACTGACAGTGACTTCACTCCACCCTGTATCCAGCTAGTTACACTACACAACTAAAACTCTTTAATAACTATTTCCATTACTATCTGATTCACAGAAATTTTAAGCATTCACTGAGCAATGGTGAGAATTCTTAGCAATGGAGACATAGTACCAGATGATGATCCAAGGGCCAGACAGGCTGCAGGGAACAGGGGCGGTAACTCTGCTAGACCAAGACAGGTACTCTCCTCTATGATTCTTCATTAACAAATTTCTAATAGGTTGTGGTCCTCTTTCACAAATCTATGATTTTTAAATCAGGGATTCTCAATTGACAATGAATAGCTATAAGCAAAGAAATTGTACTCATTTAAGTTTCCATTTGATGCTGCAAGGATATGGGGCTAAGTATTGATGGACAAAGAACATGCAGAAACTTAATTATCTTGAAAAGTTTTGGTATATATTTGAGATAAGTGCAAGTTCACTATAAATGGGAAGAGGGGATTTAACATAAAGAGCTAGGCTAAGCACACAGTTGTCCAGACCTATTTTCTTGTTTACAATCATCTTATTGTATTGTTCATGCATTCTCTCCCTTTATCTCTCCCACTCTCTTTCTCTCTTTCACAACAATATAAAAGGCACTTCTGTAACCTAGTTTATATATTCCAATATGAATGATGCTACAATAAAACAGTAATGTTTTAAGAATAATTGCAATAAAAATACTATTAATGCATTTAATCCAACAGGGCTTTGTGCGACATGAGGATTACCAACAGGCTGGGGGAGGAAGAGGATTCCTGGGTCAAGGTGATGGCCAGGTGTCTGTGTTCACACTCATAAACCAGAAACTTCTGGACTTTGGGATCCCTCGATTCAGTGTCGGTCCTTATGTTGTTGAGCCTATAGCATTAGTGGGAATGATCCTTGCTGGCTTGTTGTTTGGACTCCCAGGACTTCTATTTGGAGGTGTTTTGTTCATGGTAGTGATGTCCAGTCAAGTAGCAACCAATGCAGGGAACCAGAGGGGACAAGCAGGGGGTGGGGGTGGGGGGCACAGGCTGGGATAGGGGTAATCATTTATATCATTACTGATGTACATCTTTATGTGAAATATTTTGATAATTTAATTAAATATTTTATGAAGTAAATCATTGATCTCCAATTAGATTTGCCTTTTCCAATTTTTCATTTGAAAATGAATTTTGAAATAATATAGTTTATTTAACAAATAAGTTTATCCCTGTGGACCTTCAAGTTTTGTAAAATCTTGCTGAAACACTGTACAGTGTGGCAACCATGCTGTTAATTTCACGCTTTTAAAATATCATGATTTTATAAATTGAATAAAGTTATTTATTATTTGTATTCACTATGGGTTTACTTTTGTGGAATAATTAGAAATCGCGAACATAACACAATTAAAACCATTGTGATTATTTGCCAATCTACAGTATGTATCAGACATGTTTACCTTTTGCTTTATTTGGTAGATCCAAACTCACCTGTTATTTCCTGAATTTCTGTTGTAGGGTAAAGGTTACTATTACATAAATGATTAACTGTACAATAGCAAATGTACAAATCCTGTTCAATAATAATAAACATAAGTTCTTCTTTATTTATATTCCAAACAAGTTTAGCATTCAATCACAATTGGTGTTGATGATATGGCATCTACATTTTACAGGTTTCTACAATAAGCGGGATAGATCTTGCTAATTTTTGCATTCAGGGCATTGACCGGCATTGGGCTTAAGTTTTCTGAATTCTTATTTTTCTTTGGTAAATGTTTGCAATCTTTCAATCTACTACTAAAGATGATATTTAAATTATGCTAAATGGGAACAGACATCATTTGTTAAAAATGTTATTATAAATCTATTCATTGATATTGAAATAATAAAATTTGTATAGTTCTATGTGTGTTATATTTTGTGACCTGTACTAAGGTGGATTTCATAAGATGAATACATGCAGGCACGTAAGCATTGTTTTTGAAAGTGGGAGGGGAGGGGGGGGGGCAAACTCATCCAAAAAAATCCCCAAATCATCAAAATCCTAATCCGCAAGGCCCGGGTGTGTGTGTGTGTGTGGGGGGGGGGGGGGGGGGGGGGTTGTTTGTGTTTAAATCCATCTCCGAGCCATGAAAGCGTATAGGGCCGGTGTAACGAAGAATTTTGACCCGGGTTGAAAATTAACCCGGGAGTCATTTTCAACGTTGAATATGGAGACCAAAGGTATTGAATAAAGACTCTAGTTCGTTGAAAAATTATCCGCATCATGGAACTTTGAGCGTGAAGCCGGTTCTAAATTCAACAGCAAATAAACAGATATTAATGAATTTATATTTATCTTTGACTTGATATATTACAACATGAGCATCTTCAATATTAAATAAAAAGTCTCACGAAAAACATGAAACATGAAGATGAGAGTCATTGATTTCCCCTGGATGGGGCACCAGTATATGTTAAATCTAAGCATAAGCTTGTTGGATTGAGACAATGTAGATAAAGTGCCTTGTGACCACAGTGGGGCTTGAACCAGCGAACTTTGGGGTTACTGGCCTAACGCCTACGACCACTGAGCCATGTGCTCCACATTTGTGAAATTTCACAAATGTGGAGCACATGGCTCAGTGGTCAAAGGCGTTAGGTCAGTCACGCCTATGAAATAAAGGCGATAAGCCATAAAATATCCTAATAAAATATCGTACGATTCAATTTGATTAAAATCAGATCCTCGATGCTCCCGTTTACATTGTATATGATATGTCGCTACCGGTTATCAGTCTAACTTGCCCCAAATTCAGGCCACATTTTTTGATTAGTTTCAAGACACCCCCCCCCCCCCAAAAAAAAAAAATAGGTTAAGTACGTCAAAATAAAAAAAAAATACATGTAGGGACACATTTTCAAATTCATAAATGAATTAGTAATACATATTTACAATCATCGAGTCGCATCCAATACCAAAAAAGATTGATAACACTGATATCCAATGTTAATTCCCTCTTTAAAGAACTTGTTCAAATGCTGATTTTTTTTAATGGATAAATTCATTCACCTGGCACCACAAAACAAAATTTTAATTTTAGTTACTGACAATTTGAGTTGGTTGGTCTTCGATTTTGATAAACATAAACATCTTCATGAGGCTATTCATGTAAATGTAACAAGAGGCCCATGGGTCACATTGCTCACCGGAACAACATCTCAGCTTTGTATATATTGCTACAGTACATGAAACTCGCAGTAATTAGTTCAAAAAGTCAAAATATCACAAACATTCAAGTGATTTCTTTATTATTACCATGTATTACCTGTTCTATTTTACAATTTAAATAATACATCTATTTATCACATGTTTATCTCAATATGCGGTGGATATCACTCATGGGATAAATTTTTGATATTACACTGTGTGTTCTTACGCCACGTGACGTCATAATTAAACATTACGTAGGTTAAGCCGGTTGATTGACGTATAATGAAAAACTAAAAAATAATACAGTTGAATAGTGTTGAGTTGTAAAAGTGAAGCATTTAATGTTGTTTTATTTATTTTTCATGAATTCATAAAGAAATTGTTCGAAAATGAAATGTTTGTTTGTTAAACTTTAAGGAACTTTTTTCCATGCGTAAAGTTGTTGACGTCTCGTAGTTAATGTGTTGTGCGGCTCACAATTATAATTTGTATAGAAAAAAATGAGATTAACAAAAAACGTGGTAAAACATGTGATAAAAAGAATCTCTCATGATTTGCGATGGTATATGATTTTTATCCAACTCGTTGTGTGTTTTCTATCCCCTCGCCAAGGCTCGGGGATAGAAAACACACAACTCGTCGGATAAAAATCATATACCATCGCAAATCATGAGAGATCCTATATTTATCCTGTATTTATTTTAACAATAAAATTTTCTTGGGTGATTCATGGAAGTAGAAACGTAACCAGCAGTGTAGAAAAATACATAAAATTAATTCCTCATCATCTATGAATACCCTTTGTGTCCCCTCTGATCTCAAAGGGTCATGGTATAAACATTCTACAACTTTTCTAAGTTATGATATCAATTTAAAAATTATAGCCTTATATAGCTTTTTTCAGAGTTCCAATAAAGATAATCCGGATATATATATATATATATATATATATATATATATATATATATATATATATATATATATATATAGGATCTCTCATGATTTGCGATGGTATATGATTTTTATCCAACGAGTTGTGTGTTTTCTATCCCCGAGCCTTGGCGAGGGGATAGAAAACACACAACGAGTTGGATAAAAATCATATACCATCGCAAATCATGAGAGATTCTTTTTATCACATGTTTTACCATGTTTTTTGTTAATCTCAATTTTTTCTGTACAAATTATAATTGTGAGCCGCACAACACATTAACTACGAGACGTCAACAACTTTACGCATGGAAAAAAGTTCCTTGAAGTTTAACAAACAAACATTTCATTTTCGAACAATTTCTTTATGAATTCATGAAAAATAAATAAAACAACATTAAATGCTTCACTTTTACAACTCAACACTATCCAACTGTATTATTTTTTAGCTTTTCATTATACGTCAATCAACCGGCTAAACCTACATAATGTTTATAATTACGACGTCACGTGGCGTAAGAACACACAGTGGAATATCAAAAATTTATCCCATGAGTGATATCCACCGTATATTGAGATAAACATGTGATATATATATATATATATATATATATATATATATATATATATATATATATATATATATATATATATATATATATATATATTTATTTATTTATATATATATGTCAAAAATTTTTACATCAGCAATTCGAGTATATTTTCAATATATAGGAAATTGCATAATTTAGTGTCTTGCACAAATGCCTGGTAATGTACCTAATTTTTGGCAAGGAAGCTTGTTAAAGTAGTTGTAAATCAATAACAAATTCCTAGAAAAAGTTATATAAAACTGAGGAACGTGTCGTCTGACCTTAATTCATAGTTGCTATGTTGTTAATGAATACCCCCACGTGAAAACAGCATACACAAGTCAGCGCACGCAATTTTTATGTAAGTGTTGAATAAACATTAATCAAATTCTCATGTGAAAGCATAAAGTGTAAATTAAATCAACTTAGACTTATTAAAGACGATCATTATAACACTTGATAATCAGGAAAAAATGAGTACTCATACATCCAGGAAATTTCAGTTGGGTGAGAGAAAACAATACAATACGAAAATACAATAGCAAGAGTAAAGTGTGTTTTAAAAATCAATAAATGCACACTTGTAGATAGTATTTTCTCCAGTAGGCCAATTGCTTATAAGAGACAATTCTTCACAATTCTATTTTTCTTTGTTGGTTCAAATATCTACAATTTTTTGCCTAATATCTTGATTTTGTTACACATATAAAATGAGCCGAAGTATGTTAGTCTGTACCTCTTATAGATGGAATAGTCAGTACTAGCTTAAGCTTCGATTTTCTGTTTAATGTGCATTAGTAAATTTAAAAAAAAAAACTGTTCATTTTTTTCCCCACTAAACTTTATGTAGAAGTACACCAGGATATCTGCGAAACGGCACGGTAACCATATGGTTAAGTTAGTTTGCAGTTACCAAAAAAAACAACCCTCTTGATCGGCACTTTACACTTTCAGGAGTCGATGAGATATGTCGGAAAACAGTATAGGGGGGGGGGGGGGTATTCATGCTACATGGAAATATTTTTTGTAATTTGTTTTGCATCTAGATCTGTTAAAAAAAATCGATCCTACAGATATTTGTTGTAAGAATATACATGCAGTCAATGACTACAAAATACCGGATAAAACGAGTTTAATGAAAGTGTCGTTTCGCTTCCCAAAGTGGGCAATCGATCCAGTACAGAGATACTAGTTTAAGAGAACAGTCATGGATATAAATACAACGGCTTATTGATTTTGACAAATGTACTTTTCAATTTAGAAGAGATCTGATTTAATTGTTTACAGTGTCATTGACGATTAAATCAGTATCCAAGGAAAGTATATCAATACAGTATTCAAAGTACAACAAGGTATTGTGGGCTAAAGGGTGGGGGGGGGGGTGGTCCTCTCGAGATTATTTTACGCATCTTGGAGTATAATATAGTCCTTTTATTTTAATTTACTTTCACAAATATTTTATTTTGGAAATGAATACATAAAAGGATTGGACATCAGAGAGTGCCTATGTAGGTCCTCTCCCCAAGGATCAAAGTTACAACTGATAATTCAGTTATAGTATAATAGGTACATGATATAATAAGTGCGTAATATCATATTAAACATGTTATTGCAACATTAAAGGAATTCGAATTTTAAATGTGGTAATTTTTCATTTTATTTGGGGGGGGGGGGGGATAAAAAAGGCACTTTCAGAATCATATGCAAATATAAGAACCCGAATCAAAGTGCAAATATAAGAACCCGAATGCTTGTCAACATGTACAAATTGGTTCTCTTGATTGATGATAGTATCCATTGTAACAAACCAAGATAAATATAGTGGGCGAAAAAAAGTATTGTTTACGTTCTCTCAGAGTGACAAAAAACTCGTGTTGTTTGTTTATAAAGTGTAATTTGTTGTATATATATTATTAGAGTGCAATATTGTTATGTAAATGCAAGCGCAAATAGATCAAAAAGATAGTTTGTAGCAGATTATAGTTTTGCATAACAATATATATACATATATCGATATTGATCATGTAAATTAATCAAGTAGACTTACAAAAAGATTTGTTTTATGATAAAAATGTAAAAAAGAAAATACAAAAAAAGGTATAGAATCAATTTATCGCCTTTTGTTAAGTAAGTGTTATATATTATATATTATGAGATACTATAAACGCATTTAATTCCTCGTTTCTAAATTGTCACGGTTCGCTAGTATCAGGGTGGCAGTAAATACTTCTGTATAAATATACTAACAACCTGACAATACATTTCTCGATATTTTCATTTTCACGGAGAATCGATTTTTTATGATAAAATAACCGTGATTTTATCATCAAATCATTCTGAAAGGTAATGAAAATTAGCCTTGTTTTCTAATTTATGGTCCTCTTTTATTTTGTTCTACTAAAGTCATTATAGCGACGTTTCTTTTAGTAGAGGATTATAGTCAAGTACGGTTTAAAACTCTTTTAATTACTGCGAGAGGGATAATTAAAATATTGCTGCACAATACTCAATATGATTTAAAATGTTTGGAGAAAATTGTCTAATCGGGAACATAGCAAAAATAAAAACACTTTTATGTGTACACAGTACTAAGAAAACAGGTTTTTTTTCGCGTGTGCTGGTAAAAATGGAAATATATTTCGCCTTCTAGTTTTTCAGTAACACAAATGATACTTATAGAAAACTCACTTCTCACTATTGATTCAAATTCATGCAAACGCACCTGAACAACTTCATATAGATTATCTTAAATTTTCATTGAAATTAGCTCACCTGCGCTGAAGGTGTGTATATCTATGCAATGTGTATCGCTCCGATCCTCTCAAATTGTCGATTGACTGTTTTCCATCTCAATCTCAAACGACCGAATAGTGTGCGGTCAGTGCGCTAGGTTCCATTCGTCATCAAAAGCAAGATCTGAGGGCCGAGTGGTTAGCGCGCTGGCCGCTCACTGCTAGGAGAGTGGGTTCCGAAAGTCGTGAGTTCAAACCGCGGCCGGATACCAATCTATTGAAACATTTTAATAAGGTCTACACTGATATACAATATTATACACAATTACTATACAAATATCTAAATATTGTATCCTGATTTAACTAGGTAGCATTGACCTCTTGACCAATACAAATGGACCCCAGGAGGTTTTAAAGTGTATCGGGAAATTAACAGTCTCAATTTTTCTCGATATATTCCTTTTTTCAAACTATGTACAACAAATCCCCGGGCCGGCCTTCGAGTTCAGAGTTTTGTTTAAAAATGAACAGTTATTCGGGTAAGCTTTGTAGTCCGTGTGCTTCATTTTTGCATTTTAAGGAAGAGAATATTGGGGGCTGTATATAATGTGTCTGTATCAATACTAACGCATTGCTTTGAGGGGTTGTGTATTTATAGCTGTTTATTTCTGTACTTGCAAATAAATGTATACCCTTGCATATGTGTATGACAACGTGGTATGTGTTATATCAGATGTACCTCCCATTGTAACTTACTATGCTTACTAAACACTACAATATTTATATATTTCATCTATTATTTGTTATAATCATGTTGTTTTATTGTTTTAATGCATATGCCCTCCGAGGGCCCTGGATTGGTGAATAAACATATATACGAGGGTTGTCCAAAAAGTTCGTGGACACATGTAATTTTATTCAAAATAACGGCGCCATTATCACGAAAGTATTATAACATTGGAGTTATCATTATATATACATTGCATATACAGACCGCACGACCCAGTCTGACGTTGAGTTATAACGATGTTTCTATAACGTCGTAGTCCTGGGTTTACATGAGGGTAATATGCCGCATTCACCGTTTGGTCAGAGGGTACAATCGCATACTCCATCAAATTATCGCTTGTGCCACTTATGGATAAGTAAACTCGAACTATTTCGATGTTTTTCCTGTTTCCTCCATCGTTTGTTTTGTTTCTATCGGTGTTTTACCTCAGTCGACACAATTTTATGATGGCGCGCTGTTCCGTGCGGTCAGCTGACATCGTTTTTTCAGGCGTTTTTAAAGACATTTTCTTGCCGTAATATCTTTAAAAAGTCCTTTGCTAGTTTGAAAGTAGCTTCAAATGACGTATAAAAATGATGTACACCATACAGACTACACCACAATAGAAAATATGATGAAGTTTTTATAAAAACTGTAAATATTCTTATCTAAAAACTATATTACAAAGTTTGGACAATTTTTACGCTGGGCCTTGCGTACTTTCCACGACCCTTTGATACATTCAAATTTTAGTTTATTGCTATGGAAAACATTCAAAACCACTTTAGTTTGATTTGAAATTTTATGACAATAATTTAGATATACAATATGTATATATAAACCCATTTAAAATGATAAAAACGCAGTTGTCTACGAACTTTTTGGACAACCCTCGTATGTCCCTTGGTGCCCTATGTGGTCAGGCCAACAAAATACAGTTTTCACCCCTCTATATAAAATTTATACTTCCACTCACTGTCCTACCTTGAAAATATATCACAAATGTATAACTATATAATATGTCTACATACAATTGTATATGGAATACAAATACCTATTGGGGGCTGTATATAATGTGTCTGTATCAATACTAACATATTGCTAGGGATTGTGTATATTTATAACTGTTTATTTCTGTACTTGCAAATAAATGTATACCCTTGCCTATGTATGACAACTTGGTATGTGTTATATCAGATGTACCTTCCATTGTAACTTACAATATTTATATATTTCATCCATTATTTGTTATAATCATGTTGTTTTATTGTTTTAATGTATATGCCCCCGAGGGCCCTTGATTGGTGAATAAACATATATATATATATATATATATTATATATATATATATATATATATATATATATATATATATATATATATATATATGT